>CM053769.1:144431663-144452583 GCA_028658325.1 Potorous gilbertii
ATAATTTAGTTTCTTTGCCTATTTTTATTCCTTCAATTTCTTTTTCTTCTCTATTGCTGAAGCTAACATTTCTAGTACGATATCGAATATCAGTGGTGATAATGGATATCATTGTTTGACCCCTGATGTTATTGGAAAGGCATCTACTTTATCTCTGTTGCATATAATGCTTGCTGATGGTTTTAGGTAGATACTGCTTATTTTTTTATGGACAGATTCATTTATTCTTATGCTCTCCAGTTGTATTTGTCAAAAGTTTTTTTCTGCATCTAAAGAGATAGTCATGTGGTTTCTGTTAGTTTTGTGGTTAATATGATCAATAATACTGACAGTTTTCCTAATATTGAACCAGCTCTACATTCCTGGCTTATGTCCTACCTGATCATAGCATATTATTCTCATGATAAATTGCTTTATTCATTTTGCCAATATCTTATTTAAAAGTTTTGCATTAAGATTTTTGAAATTGGTCTATAATTTTCTTTCTCTGTTTTGACTTTTCAGGATTTAGGTATCAGAACCATACTTGTATCATAAAAAGAATTTGGTAGGACTCCTTCTTCCCCAATTTTTTCAAATAGTCTATATAGTATTGGAATTAATTGTTCTTTAAATCTTTGATAGAATTCACTTGTAAATCCATCCAGCCCTGGAGATTCTTTTTCCTAGGGAGTTCATTGATTGTTTGTTCAATTTCTTTTTCTGAGATGGGTATATTTAAGTATTCAACTTCCTCTTCTGTTAGTCTGGGAAATTTATATATTTTTAAAATATTCATGCATCTCATTTAGATTTTCAAATTTATGGGCATAGAGTTGGGCAAAGTAATTTTTAATTATTTTTTTAAATTTCCTCCTTATTTTAGGTTAGTTCACCCTTTTCATTTTTGATATTGGCAAATTTATTTTCTTCTTTCCTTTTTTAATCAAATTGACCATAGTTTATCAATTTTATTGTTTTTTTCATAAAACTAAAGCTTAATTTTATTTATTAGTTCAATAGTTTCCTTAATTTCATTTTTATTAATCTCTCCTTTTGTTTTCAACATTTCTAATTTTCTATATACTTGGGAATTTTCAATTTGTTCTTTTTCTAACTTTTTCACATGCACACCCAATTCGTTGCTCTCTTCTTTCTCTGTTTTATTCTTGTAGGTATTCAAAGATATAAAACTTCCCCTAAGAACTGCTATTCTACCAGCCTGTAAGATTTAGTAGGTTGTCTCATTGTTGTCATTCTCATGAATGAACTTGTTGATTATTTCTATGATTTGTTGTTTAACACTCTCATTCTTTAGGATTAGATAATTTGGTTTCCAATTAATTTTTGTTTTATCTTTCCATGGCCTTTTGTTACATATATTTTTATGAATCATGATCTGAGAAGGATGGATTGACTACCTCTGCCTTTCTGCACTAGATTGTGAGGTTTTTATGCCTAGTACATGGTCAATTTTTTATATGTGCCATGTACCACTGAGAAAAAGGTATATTCCTTTCAATCCCCTTTCAATTCAATTTTCTCCAGAGATCTATCATATCTACCTTAGTCAGAGCTTTATTTATCTCCTTAACTTCTTTCTTGCTAACTAACTTCTTGAGGTTAGATTTTTAAGTTCAGAAAGGGTGATGTTGAGATCCCCCACCAGTATAATTTTGCTGTCTATTTCTTCCTGTAATTCCCTTAACTTCTCCTCGAAGAATTTAGATGCCATACCACTAGGGGCATATATGTTTAGTAATGATATTGCTTTGTTATCTATGGTGCCTTTTAGAGGATATAGTTTCCTTCCTTATCTCTTTAGGTTAAATCTATTTCTGCTTTTGCTTTGTCTGAGTTAAAGATTATTACATTGACTTTTTTTACATTAGCTGAAGCACAATATATTCTGCTCCAACCTTTTACCTTTATCCTGTGTATATACCCCTTTTTCAGATATGTTTCTTATAAATGACATATTTTTAAGATTATGGTTTTTAATCCATTCTGCTCTCTGCTTCCATGTGATTGGAGAGTTCATACCATTCACATCCACAGTTAGGATTGTATCTGTGTCTTTTCCTCCATCCTCTTTCCCATCATTTGTACTTTTTCTTCTCCCTTCTCCATTCTCCCTTCCCCTTCACAATAGAGTTTTAAATTTTGATGACTGCCTCCCTCAGTCTTCCCTCCCTTCTTTCAGCCAGCCTCCTTTTTACTCCACTTTCCCTTACTACTTTTTCCCTCCTTTTTAGCCTCCCTTCTATTTTCTTTCCTATTTCCCTTCCTACTAAGTATAGAGCTAGTGAGATTTCTATTCTTAACTGAGTTTGTTGAACCCCCTTTGAAGTAAATCAGATGAGAGTAAATCTCAAATTATGCTCATTTTCCTCTCCTCTTTCCTTCTACTGTTGAGTTTTGTGCCTCTTCCTATGATGTAATTTATCTTTCTCTGCCTCCTCCTTTACACATCTCTGGTTACAATTCCTTTGAACCTTTAAATCATATTTTTATCATCATATTTAATTTATGTCCACTCCCTCCCTCTCCATATATTCCTTTCCAATATCATAATAAATATACATATCTCAAGATTAACAAGTATCATCTTCCCTTATGGGGATGTAAACAGTGTGCCCATATAGTATAACAACATTTTTTTCCCATTTACATTTTTATGCCTCTTTTGAGACTTATGTTTGAAGAAAGAATCTTTTATTGAGCTCTGGTCTTTTCATCAAGAAGGTCTGGAAATCCCTTATTTCATTGGAAGTCTACCTGCTTGCCTGAAATATTCTGCTCAGTTTTGCTGAGTAATTGATCCTTGGTTGTAGTCCCAGCTCCTTTGCCTTACAGATTTTCATATTCCAATCCCTCTGATCTTTTAATGTTGAAACTGCAAGGTCCTGTGTGATCCTGACTGTAGTACCTCAATATGTGAATTGTTTCTTTCTGACTCCCTCCAGTATTTTCTCCTTCACTTGACAATTCTCGAATTTGGTAATGATATTCCTTGGTGTTTTCAGTTTGGGATCCCTGTCACCCAATAGGAAAGTATGATAGTTGTGTGGAGGATCACTACCTTTTGATGACTATGTTGTCCTCTGGAACTAGCACCTCTGGGAAGTTTTCCTTGATGAATTCTTGGAAGATATTGTCCAGGTTCTTTTTTTCATCATGGCTTTCTGGTAGACCAACAATTCCTAGATTTTTCTCTCCTGGATCTATTTTGCAAGTCAATTTGTTTTTCCAGTGAGATATTTTACATTTTCTTTTATTTTTCTTCATTCTTTAGATTCTATTTGACTGATTCTTGATATATCATAGAGTCATTAGGTCAAGTAGAAACTTGACCAATTCTAATTTTTAATAGATTATTTTCTTCCATTAACTTTTGCATCTCCTTTTCCATTTGCCCAATTGCTCCTTTTAAGGAGCTATCTTCTCCAGTTAGGTTTTGTACTTCCT
This sequence comes from Potorous gilbertii, assembly GCA_028658325.1. Taxonomy (NCBI): domain Eukaryota; kingdom Metazoa; phylum Chordata; class Mammalia; order Diprotodontia; family Potoroidae; genus Potorous; species Potorous gilbertii. The sequence continues at coordinate 144,435,111 of CM053769.1, forward strand.
TTTCCAGTGTCCAATTTTCCTTTTTAAGGAGCTGTTCTCTTCAGTGAATTCTATTTTCCTTTTTTAAAAATCATTGTTCAATTTTTCTTCAACTTAAGTGTGTGGGAGGCATGGGTCTGGCCACAGAAGGTCTCCTCTGCTAAACTAGAGCATAGGCAAACTCAGCAGTTGGTTAAGTCTCTCTGTGATAGTGTCCTCCCTATTCACCTGGGGTTCTGAGGAACACCTGGTGTCCTGGTATTGGCAATTGTGGGCTCCACCCTTCTGGTGCTCAGGATCTCCTCCCAGCTCACTGAGGTGGCGCTGTCTGGGACAGTTCCACTCTTGCACTGGTCCTTTTCAGCCATAACAAGAGGAAACCCCTTTTGAGATTTTCCTAGCCTCACAGGCTGTGAGACTATTCAGCCTTTCAACTGATCCCTACTGTTCCAAGATTTTTCCTGAGGAAACATTCCCTGGGTTTTTCAAGGTCAACAAGGGGAAGGGGGATAGAATGTATGGATCACTCCATCATCTTGGCTCCTGGAAGTTCATGTAGATGACTTAAAGACACTTAACCTGAGGGCTTATAGTCTCAGGAGTGGCTGCTGTAGTTTCCTGTGGTTCTATGGCTCTCTGTCACTCACCTCCACTGGATTCACGTCCTGAGCTGCTATATTTGAGAACTTCACTGCTGAAACTTCAGGCCACCCAAGACTTTCTGCTCAGCTTTAGTATGGTGGGGTCCATGCTGGTGTTACCTCTGCCCTTTGAATGGTGCGCTTGAGCCCCCTGCAAGAGATCCTTCCCATCTACCTTCCAATCTTTCCTGGGTGGGAAATCTGCCACACTCTGTCTCCTATTGTATTCAGCTACTCAAAAATTTGCTCAGATTCTCTTTTTAGAGGTAACTGAAGGAGTTTGTCTTAGAGCTTAGGTGAGTATGAGCTCTTACTCTGCCATTTTGATCCATACTCATTCTTTAAATATCAACTCCAGAGTTTTATTTTCCTACTAACTCCTTATAGATCCTCTATTTCCACTTACTTCTCAGTTAAAAAGCAAAGCCTCCAGCTATATAGGAGATGTGATGCTTGTCTCTAGTTTCAGCATTACAAGTGACCTTTCTTAGTCCTACATGTAAATTTGCATATGCATACTCCAAATCTATATGCATAATCAGGTTTTTTTCAAGTCTCAGCCACTGTTGAAGATATCTGCACATTTGATACTCATCCTGAGGTTGACATTCATTCTTATGATGGTTTGAATCCCCCACCCAATAGGAAAGTATGATAGTTCTGTGGAAGATCATACATATAAAACCAGACAGAGTCCCTGAGCATGGAGTGAGTGAATAGGACATTTAAAGGAATCTTCAAGTGAAACCTTCTTTTGTGTTCCAATGAGTAATCACTACCTAAAGAAGGGAGACTTCTAAGGCAGTTAACTCCTTTTCAGGGCACCTGGGTCTCAAATCCTAGTTCTGTCATTTTCCACTTATATGACTTTGAATTATTCGCCTCCCTAGGCCTCAGTTTCTTCATATATAAAATACTTTTTTTAGATGCTATCAAATCCACAAGCTTTTCTACATCATTTTAAGGTTCCAAAGTACCTTATATATATTATTTCATTTGATCCTCACATCAATCCTGTAAAGTCAGTGTTATTATTTTCTCCATTTCAAACAAGAAGAAACTGAAGCTGGGATTATGATACTTGCCCTCTTTTTTGACACTTTGGTGTGATGGATTGCCCCATCCTTTTCAGGATTGTTCATTCATGTTTGGTGTGCCACCTAGCACTCAAGTCTCAATTATTGCTTCAAAAACCTGTAGTATGAGTAGCAACTACCCTGGTAAACCCTCTCAGCAGACACGCTAAACCAGCTCAATACTATCTTGATCCAGAACTTTTATCAACATTACCAGCTGTCAACTTCCCAACTCCAATTCAACGACAAATAAAAATTTCAAAATCAACAGATTAAAAGAAGATTCATTATTTTCCTTTTTCTTTTTCCCCTCCCTTTTTCTTAACTAATTTCTCTTGAGGATTCCCAAACACAAGTTCACACCGGAGTTATCCTTGACTTTCTTCTCTCTCAAATCACACACCTAGTCAACTGCAAAATATCAGAGATTCTACTTCCAAAGCATAACTTTCAACCCCTCTTCTCTCAAGCTGACTCAGGCCCTTATCGCCTCTTATCTGGACTATTCAAATCATTTTTAATTAGTTTCCTTGATTCCATTCTTTTACTTTCTTCAATCTCTCCTCCACGTAGCTACAAAATGATATTTAAAATGCAAGTTTGATTGTGCCCCAGAAGCTCCATTGATTCCCTCACTGGACTAATGTAAAATAAAAACCTTCCTATTTGACTGATAAAGCATTACTCATTAAAACTTATCAGGGCAGAGACAAGATGGTGGAGTGAGAGCAACATTTCACCTAAGCTCTTAGACAAATTCCTTCAGATACCTCTGAAAAGAGAATCTGACCAAATTTTGGAGGGGCAGAATCTAATAGGAGACAGACTGTGGCAGATTCACAGGCCAGGAGAGACTGGAAGTTCCACAAGAAGGAACTGTTCCACAGGAGTGAGCCCATAGTGCACAGTGCAGCGCACCCAGTGCAGCAGAGCAGAAGGGACCCAGGGAAACCTGAGACAGCAGCAGGCTGAAGCAGCGGAGCAACAGCCCAGGGTGAGAGAACAGCAGAGCTGAGCTAGTGACAGCCGCTGAGCACCAGCTATCAGCTCCTGACACTTTCAGCCCGCAGATAAAACATCTATAAATCACCTACTTGAACTTCCAGGAGCCAGAATGGCAGAGTGATCAGTAAATATTCTCTCCTCCCCACTTGATGACCTTGAAAGAACCATAAAATATTTCCCCAGAAAAATCCTGGATCAGCAAAAACAGAAGAGGGGGCAAATTGTCTCATAACACCTGAGGCTAGGAAAATAGCTAAGGGGAATTCCACCTACTGTGGCAGAGACAAATCATAAGGAGAGGGGACCCAGGGCAGTGGAAACTCACACTAGGACACAGGAAAGTCTCAGTGCCAGAAGAGGAGCCCCAGGAGGGGTGGAAACTTGCAGTAGGATCTAGGTGTGCCTCAGCACTTCAGGGGAAATGGGAAGAAAATAGGGCAACTGGGAGCACCATCCCCTGAGCTTGCCTTTGCCTCAGTTCAGTTGAGGAGATCTCCCATGACCAGACCACCCCTCTCCCACACTTAACAAGCTAACCCCAGGGTAGATCAGGGAAACACAAAACAAAAAGATAAAAAGACAATTGCTCCTTCCTTTTTCATACAAGTCAGCTCAGCACCAAGTTCTTCAGCTTCTAACTGAAAGAACCAGAAGCCACCAACACACAATTACCATCACAAACAAGAAAAAGCAAAACAAGCATGAAAAAAATATAGAATCATTCTATGTGGACAAGGACCAAAACATAAATACCAAAGAGATCAGTAATGAGATTAACTTCCATTTGAAACTTCAGAAGGGACTATGAACTGCTCCTATGCACAAACAGCTCTCCTGGAACAGCTGAAGAAGGAAATGGAAGAAAAATTGGACAATGAATTTAAAAGTATAAAAAAAGATTCCACTGATGAGAACATCTCTTTGAAAAGGATAATTGAACAAATGGAAAAGGAAGTAAAAAACTTATTGGAGAAAAAAACTCCTTAAAAGGAAAAATTGGACAGATGGAAAACTGAAGAAAATAATTTCATAAAGATTAGAATTGGGCAAGTAGAAACTAACGACTCTATGAGACACCAAGAATCGGTCAAACAAAATCTAAAGAATAAAAATATAGAAGAAAATGTAAAATATCTAATTGGAAAAATAACTGACCTGGAAAATAGATCTAGGAGAAAAAAACTTTTATTATTACTGGCCTGCCAGAAAGTCACGATAAAAAAAAAAGAGTCTGGACAATATCTTCCCGGAAATCATCAAGGAAAACTGACCAGAAGTGCTACATTCAGAAGGCAAAATAGAAATTGAAAGAATCCACTCCAGAAAGGGATCCCAAACTCAAAACCCAAGAAATATCATTACCAAATTCCAGAACTATCAAATGAAGGAGAAAATTCCACAGGCGGCCAGAAAGAAATCATTCAAATATTGAGGAGCTACAGTCAGGATCATATAGGACCTTACAGCTTCTACATTAAAAAATCAGAGGAATTGGAATCCAATATTCCATAAGGCAAAGGAGTTGGGACTACAACCAAGGATCAACTACCTAGTAAAGTTCAGCATAACATTTCAGGCAAGGAGATGGTCATTCAATGAACTAAGACATTTCCAGAGCTTCCTAACTTAAACGCCAGAACTTAATAGACAATTTGATCTTCAAACACAGGTCTCAAGAGAGGCATAAAGAGGTAAAGGGGGGGGACAAAAAACATGTTACTCAATTTGGGCAAACTGTTTACCTCCTTATAAGGGAAGATGATACCTGTTACTCTTGAGAATTGTGCATCTATTGTGAAATATAAAAGGGATATTCTTAGAAGGAACATGCATAAAGTAAATTATGTCATGCTAAAAATATTTACATCACAGAAAGAAGTAAAAAATTATAGTAGGGGAAAGAGGGGAGGAGATGAACATTATTTGAAGGGTACTCTCATCTAATTTGGTTCAAAGAGGGAACAATAAATTTAAGTGTATAATTCTAACTGGCTCTATAGGCAGTAGGAGGGGAATAGGGAAGAAAGGGGAGGGAAGTTAAAAGGGATGGAAGAAGCAGTAAGGGTAAAGGGGAATCAAAAGGAAGGGGGCTAAAAGAAGGAAGGTAAAGCTGCAGGAGATGGTGGTGAAAAGTGAAAACTACTGAGGAGGGTTAGGGAGATGGAAGAGCTAAAAGCACAAATGGTGGGAAAGAGGATGAAGGGAAACACACAGATTGTCATCATAACTGTGAATGTGAATGGAATGAACTCTCCCATGAAACAAAGACAGGTAGCAGAATGGATTAAAAGCCATAATCCAACAATATGTTGTTTACAAGAAACACATTTGAAATGGGAAGGATACACACAGGGTAAAGGTCAAAGGTTGGAACAGAATATATTGTGCTTCAGCTGATGTAAGAAAAAGCAGGAGTAGCAGTCCTAATGTCAGACAAAACAAAAGCAGAAACAGATCTAATCAAAAGAGATAAGGAAAAAACTATATCCTCCTAAAAGACACCATAGACAATGTAGCAATATCATTACTAAACATGTATGCTCCAAGTGGTATAGCATCCAAATCCTTACAGGAGAGGTTGAGGGAGTTGAAGGAAGAAATTGACAGCAAAAGTATACTAGTGGGGGACCTCAACCTCCCCCTCTCTGAACTTGATAAATCTAACCTCAAAATAAACAAGAAAGAGATTAGAGAGGGAAATAATAATCTGGATAAGGTAGATATGATAGATCTCTGGAGAAAACTAAATGGGAATAGAAAGGAATATACCTTTTCTCAGCAGCACATGGCACATATACAAAAATTGATCATGTAATAGGACATAAAAAATCTCACAATCTAGTGCAGAAAGGCAGAGATAATCAATGCATCCTTCTCAGATCAAAATGCAATAAAAATTATATGGAATAAAAGGCCATGGAAAGATAAACCAAAAATCAATTGGAAACTAAATAATCTAATCCAAAAGAAGGAGTGAGTTAAAGAAGAAATCATAGAAACAATCAATAACTTCATTCAAGAGAATGACATCAATGAGACAACCTACCAAATCTTATGGGATAGTGCAAAAGCAATTCTTAGGGGAAGTTTTATATCTTTGAATGCCTAAATAAATAAAAAAGAGAAAGAGAATATCAATGACTTGAGCATACAGCTGAAAAAGCTAGAAAAAGAACAAATTGAAAATCCTCAAGTAAATACCAAATTAGAAATACTGTAAACCAAAGGAAAGAGTAATAAAATTGAAATTAATAAATAAAACCAATAGTTGGTTTTATAAAAAAACTAATAAAATTGATAAACTTTTGGTCAATTTGATTAAAAAACAGAAAGAAGAAAATCAAATTACTAATATCAAAAATGAAAGGGGTAAATTCACCTCCAAAGAGGAGGAAATTAAAACAATAATTACAAATTACTTTGCCGACCTTTATACCCACAACATCGACAATGTAAATGAGATGGATGAGTATTTTAAAAAATACAAATTGCCTGGATTAGCAGAAGAGGAATTTGAATACTTAAACAACCCCATCTCAGAAAAAGAAATTGAACAAGATATCAGTGAACTCACTAGGAAAAAATCTCCAGGGCCAGATTGATTTAGAAGTGAATTCTATCAAACATTTCAAGAACAGTTAATTCCAATACTATATAGACTATTTTTGAAAATTGGGGAAAAAGGAGTCCTCCCAAATTCTTTCTGTGATACAAATATGGTTTTGGTATTTCAGCAAGCATTATATGCAATGGAGATAAACTAGATGCATTTCCAATAAGATCAGGGGTGAAATAAAGGTGTCCATTATCACCGCTATTATTCAATATGGAACGAGAAACATTAGCTGTATCAATTAGACAAGATAAAGAAATTGAAGGAATAAGAGTAGGCAAAGAATAAACTAAGTTACCATTCTTTGCAGATGATATGATGGTATACTTAGAGAATCCCAGAGATTCAAGTAAAAAACTACTTGAAATAATAAACAATTTTGGCAAAGTTGCAGATTACAAAATAAACCGGCACAAATTTTCCTCATTCCTATATATTACTAACAAAGTTCAACAGCAAGAGATAGAAAGAGAAAGCCCATTTAAAACTAAGGTAGATTCTATAAAATACTTAGGAGTTTACCTGCCAAAACAAACCCAGGGACTATATGAATACAATTACAAGACACTTTTTGTACAAATAAAGACAGATCTAAGTAAGTGGAAAAACATCAATTGCTCATGGGTAAGCTGAAGCACTATAATAAAAATGACAATTCTACTAAATCAATTTACTTATTTGGTGCCATACAAATTAGACTATCAGATAATTATTTTCTAGAGCTGGATAAAATAATATCAAAATTCATCTGGAAGAACAAAAGCTCCAGGATATCAAAGGTGGCCTAGCGCTACCAGATCTCTAATTGTATTATGAAACAGCAACTATCAAAACCACCTGGTACTGGTTAAGAAACAGAAGGGTAGACAAGTGGAATATGCTAGCTACTCAAGATACAGTAGGCAAGGAATAAAGCAATCTTCTGTTTGATAAACCCAAGGACCTCAGCTTCTGGGCTAAGAACTCACTGTTTGACAAAAATTGCTGGGAAACCTGGATAATAATGTGGCAGAAACTAAGCTTAGACCCATGCCTGACACCGTACACAAGAATAAAGTCCAAATGGGTACATAATCTAGGTATAAAGATTGATACCATGGACAAACTGGAGGATCAAAGAATAGTATATTTATCAGATTTATGGAGAAGGGAAGAATTTTTGACTAAAGAAGAGATAGAAAGCATTATGAAATGCAAGAAGGATAATTTTGATTACATTAAACTGAAAAGTTTTTGCACAACTAAACCCAATGCAACCAAAATTTGGTGGTATGTAGTAATTTGGGAAATAATTTTTACAGCTAATCTAGGGAATAAAGAAAGGCCTCATTTCTAGAATATATGGAGAACTGAGTCAAAGGTACAACAATACAAGTCATTCCCTAATTGATAAATGGTCAAAGGATATGAACAGGTAATTTTCAAAGTAAGAAATGAAAGATATCTATAATTATATGAAAAAAATGCTCTAAATCACTTTTCATTAGAGAGATGCAAATCAAAACAACTCTGAGGTACCACATCACACCTATAAGATTGTCAAACATGACAGAACAAGATGATAAATGTTGGAGAGGATATGGTAGAGTTGGAACATTAATTCATTGTTGGTGGAGCTGTGCGCTGATCCAACCATTCTGGAGAGCAATTTGAAACTATGCCCAGAGGGCTACAAAAATGGGCATACCCTTTGACCCAGTAATATCACTTCTAGGACTGTATCCCCTAGAGATCATAAAAATGGGAAATGGTCCCACATGTACAAAAATATTTATAGCAGCACTCTTTGTAGTTGCCAAAAACTGGAAATCAAGGGGATGCCCATCAATTGAGGAATGGCTGAATAAATTATGGTATATGAATGCAATGGAATACTATTGTGCCATAAGAAATGATGAACAAGAATACTTCAGAGAGGCCTAAAAGGATTTATATGATGTGATGATGAGTGAGAGGAGCAGAACTGGGAGAACTTTGTGCACAGTAACAACCACAGTGTGTGAGTTTTTTCTGGTAGACTTGGATCTTCATGGCAATGCAAGGACATTTAAAAAAAATTCCTAATGGTCTTCTAAGGTAAAATGCCTTCCACACTCAGAGAAAGAACTATGGAATTCAGTCGCAGAATGTTGCAGATCATGTGTGTGTGTGTGTGTGTGTGTGTGTGTGTGTGTGTGTGTGTATGTGTGTATTATGTTTTGACTTCTTATATGATTTCTTCCATTTATTTTAGTTTGACCATGCAGCATGACTATAGTGAAAATGTATTCAATAGGAATGTATGTGTAGATCCTTTATAGAATTGTATGCCATCTTGGGGAAGGAGGGGGGTGATTGGAGGTAGGTAGGGGGGAAAAATCTAAGTTTTATAGTCGTGATTTTAGAACATTAAAAGTAAAAAATAAAAGATATGACATTACTCAAACTGTCTCTCACATTTTCAGGTTTATGGCATATTACTTTTCTTTACCCTCTCTACATTCCAGCCAAATTGACCAAGTTGTTTATCTTCTGAAAAGTTTAGCCTGCTATCTTGGTACCCTTGTGAAGGCCTAGTAACCATACTTTTCTTGCTTCTTCCACGTAGAATTCTATCTCAGTTTATCTTCTTTCAGGTCTAAGTTCTAGTACATCAGCACCCATAATTGTCATATCTTGAATCAGATCATCTTCCCTTGCCTCCATCAGGTTCTGGTGCCCTCTCCTCACACTCCAGAAATAACTTTGCATTTACTCTGCATACATTTTTTCATATGTATTTGTCAAGATGTGGAATTTCCTCAGTGGATTGTGATTTCCTTGAGAGCAGGTAATGCTTGTTTGTTTTTGGGTTTTTTCCTTTGCTTTTGTACCAACCTGCCTATCACTGGGTCTGTTTTAGTATGTACTTTAAATGTCTTTTAAATGAATACATATTGCTTGAATACATATCACATATAGTCATATACTATCACATGACATAATAAAAGATACAAGAATCCTAGAGAGTTAAACAAAGTGCAGTAGAAGGAGCATGTTAGTTGGAATCAGAAAACATTTACTTTTTCCCCACTCTAACACTTTCTAATTCTGTGTCCACAAGCAAGTTAAACTCCTTCAACCATTTCTTTTTTCTCATCTATAAAATGGGACTAATAACATCAGCATTATCTACCATGTAGAGTAATTGTATGACTCAATTTTGATACATGAAGAAGGGATATTGGGAAGAGGCTGGGGAAGGTATGCAAGGTTTTTGAAACCTAATCATTTTCAGTATACTATTCCCTCATAAGATAATCATGGAAGATTAACATCTCTGATGTGAGGGCTTACTGTTTTCAGGGCTGTTTATCCACCTTGCTATCTATCTTTCACCCACCTCTCTCACCTAGGGTTGCAAGAAACTGTAGAACATACAGTGGTCATACTCCAGTAAAATCATCTTAGTAGATGAGCTAAAACATGTTGAGGGCAACCAAGAGAGTTTAAACCTGATGTTGAGTTATAGAGAAATCCAACTCAAGTATGTGAAGATTTACCCTTAAGAAATGAGCAGATAAGAACAATATTTTCCAACAACCATGAAAGCAACTGAAGCAGATTCTACAGAGTACTTCCAGCTTGCTCAGGTATTGAAGATATCAAAGTCATCCATTATATCACAGGCTATCACCAGTCATCTTGAGTTTTGTCTTGCCACTGGATTTTGATAACTCTGGAAGAGACTGTGAAGCTAACGACTTTGTACAACTCTGCCTCCCTTACATCTCATTCACATGTGAGAAAATAAATTCCAAGATGCTATTTTTCCCCTTTGAAAATGAAAATTGAGGGTAGAGTCAAGAAGCTGGAGTAACAGCACAAAATTTCTAGAGTGTTCCCAACAAGCCCAGTCAGATACCTATAAAAAATGGGTCTAAACAAATTCTGTACTTGCAAAACCAACAGAATGATTGAGTGAAGCAAATATCTAATCCAAGACAGCCTGGAAGATCACCAGGAAGTTACTCAGAACAGAGAGCAGTTCAGTGTGGGCTGTGAGTGCACAGAGGGAACCCGAGTAGGCACTGGGGAGACTGAATCTCTAACACCTATCCTGGTTTCCAGACTTCATGACCCCAAAACACTGAGGAAAATTGGAAGGTCAGTGGGAAAAGTCAATGGGACCAGTGCAGGAGAGTGGAGTGGTCTGGCCCCAGTCCCAGGGTGGCAGAGGGAGGAGGGGGTAGAGAAACCCACAGCAGCAGCAGGGGCAGCTGAAGTCACTGTTTCTGGAGCTCTAGACCCATAGATTATGGAGGGATTGAACAGTTGACAGTTCAATACAGTTCCCACCCCCACTGGAAGGAGAGAATTACCTTGACAAAGAGCTCAAAGATCAAGTAAATGACTGAGGAAATGAGCAAAAACCAGAAAAAGAATCAACTATAGAATCTTACTTTGGTGATGAGGAGGACCAAAGCATGCAAGCAGAAGAAAACAAATCCAAAACTCCTACATCCAAAGCCTCCAAGAAAAATATAATTTGGTCTCAAGCCATGGAAGAGCTTAAAAACGATTGTGAGAATCATGTAAGAGAGGTAGAGCAAAAATTGGGAAGAGAAATTAGAGTGTTGCAAGAAAATCATAAAAAGCAAGTCTACTTCTTACTAAAAGAGTACCCCCAAAAAATGCTGAAGAAAATATCACTTTAAAACTAAGACTAACCCAAATGGTAAAAGAGATGCAAAAAAGAAAATTAGAAGAATGCCTTAAAAATCATCACTGGCAAGGTGGAAAAGGAGATTCAAAGCTCACTGAAGAAAATAATTCCTTAAATATTAGAATTGAGCAGATGGAAGCTAATGACTGAAAAATCCAGAAATTATAAAACAAAACCAAAGCAATGAGAACATAGAAGACAATGTGAAATATCTCATTGGAAAAACAACTGACCTGGAAAATAGACCTGGGAGAGATAATTTAAAAATTATGGGACTACTTGAAAGTCATGATCAACAAAGAATCTAGACATCATCTTTTATCAAATTATTAAGGAAAATTGCCCTGATATTCTAGCACCAGAGGGTAAAATAAATATCAAAAGAATACATCAGTCACCTCCTGAAAGAGATCCAAAAAGAGAAACTCCTGGGAATATTGTAGCCAAATTCCAGAGTTCCCAAGTCAAGGAGAAAATAATGCAATCAGCCAGAAAGAAGCAATTTGAGGGGGTAATTAGAAGTAAACACTTTTGAAGAGAGACAAGGTCAAAAGAGAGAATAGAATAAATAGAGGGGCAGTATAGGATGGAAAAAAAATGCAGTCTTTCAAAACATGACTTTTGTGGAAGTCTTTTCCATAACTGCACATATATAACCTATATTGAATTACTTGTCTTTTCAGTGGGGATGCATGGGGAGGGAGGAATGGAGAAAAGTTGGAACTTTAATTTCATAAATGAATGTTAAAAATTGTTTTTACATTCAACTGAGAAATAAGAAATACAGGTAATAGGGTATAGAAATCTAGCTTGCCCTACAAGAAAGTAGAGGAGATGGGGAGAAGGGAAGGGACAGGTTGTAATAGGAGGGAAGGCAGATTGGGAGAAGAAGTAATCAGAATGCATGGTGTCTGACTGGAGGAGGGGAGAGATGGGGAGAAAATTTGGAACTCAAAATCTTGTGAAAATGAATGCTGAAAATTAAAAATAAAAAAATTTTAAAAAAAGGAAAATGAAAATTGAACAACAATGAACATGATATTCACTCCATCTTAAGAGGATAATCACCCATTTCTAATAGGTTACCATTGATATGGAGAGCTCCTAGTATGGACACGGTCACAGAAACTTAGTAGATGAAGATTCACAATACTCCTATAACTTGCCATCTTATACTGAAGTTGTTTCTGAAATGCTTTTGCAATATCTAATTAATTTTCTCTCTCCTGGTGGAGGAAACATTCATTTTTTGGTAAACAAGAGATATTCTGAAGCAACGTTCCATCTCTCTCTGAATAGTCTTTCAGAAACAGAAAACGAAAATCTAGTTTGTCAGATTAATAAATTCAGTCTATTTTTACATCTTGGTTTTCCTAGAGCACAGATATGACCATTTTCCTTCACACTCTATAAACTCCAGTGGTTTCCTATCACCTCTAGGATCAAAAAAAAATACTCTGCATGTCAATCAAAGCTCCATATTATCTAGTCCTCTCCTACCTGTCCATTCTTTTCACCTCTTACTGCCAGTCACCTAATCTTCAATCCAGTGATCTTGGCCTCTTGGAATGCTCCATAAGCAATCCCTCTGGGATTTTAGTTAGAACTTAAATGAGAACAGGGAAGTCAATAGGCATATTTAATACTATAAAACATTCTCAAACATGGCTACCACATTGTAAGTAAGGAGAATTTTGTTAGGATAGGATAGGATAGGATACTACATAATATTTCCTAGGCTCATCACTTGTAAACATCTTCACCACAGTTACATGATGACATAATGTGATTTTTAAGTAGGCTTGTGCTGAATGATGATATTGCTAAAGATATCCTGTGAGGCTATTGTTGGCAAATTGTCTCCTTTGTCCTCTGCCCTATAAACCATATGGGCGCTGGTCAGTAAGAGGAGAAGTCATAGGAAAATGTGACAGTGTAATACTTTGTATGCCTTAAATGGCCCCCATTTAGGCATGAGGGGATTTAGGGGAGTGCACAAGGTGGAATGTTGTGCCTGTCTACATTGACTCCATTGAGACATAGGGGCAGTTACGCCTGTTCTTGCCTACCCCTCCAAAAAGGGTGATTAGGAGATCCTGTAGGAGTTATTGCTCCCATTATCAGGAACCCATCTGAGAATAGACTAGAATAAAGTAAGATTATTAAACCCTCCAAAGTTGTCTTCCTATCTTTACTGCCTTCTCAAATCAAGAGGAAACACGTTAAAGGCTAGAGTTTGAATATTCTAATACCTCCCATGAAAGACACATATAAAAAATGCCTGGAACACAGAGATAGAGTGTCTAGCTCATGGAGCATTCTAGGAGGCCAGAGCCACTGGGTTGATGAGATTAACAATTTTTCCCCTGAATTTTATATAAAAGTAGATTCTTTCACAAAATTATCTAGATATTTGAAAAAAAAGGAAGTTTTAGGGGAAAATTCTAGGTAGAAAATTCACTCCACTGTAGTCAATACTATGAATTAATACTATTAGTGCATGAACTAAGTTTTTTCAAACTCTGTAGATCTGCTGTCACCAAGCCACTGAACATAATAGGGAATGTGTTTAATCAAATCGCAATGAATTACTATAGAACCAATTTGAATCTTTCTCAATAATTAGAATATTTTGTTAACATACAACACTAAATATATTTATCAATTTTAATATTTGAAATAAACATTTTATATATATATATATATATATATATATATATATTTCAATACTTTGGTCACTAATCCTTTTTCTCCTCATCAGTTTACTCCATAATTTTCCTTGGGGTCAGAAATGCCTATTCATCCTTTAAATTTATTCAGAATTAATATCCCACAAGGAAACATCATTTGAATGATCACTGTATCTTTCTCACAGGTGTTTTATCTTTATCATGGTTCCTGGAGTTCAGAACAATTAATGCCATTCTTTTAGAACTCAAAATCAGTAACAAAGGGTGTGACTTGATCCAATAAGAGCCCATTTCCCTTTCTTATTCTCAATTTTCCTTCTTTTCTCTTAGAAAGAAGATGGAGAAAAAGCTTAAGAACCTAAAGAGTTGCACAATTTTGTTTTTATAATCTCTTTTCCATTAAAAGAAGATATTTTTCCTTTAATTTTCTTGGGTTTTTCCCCTTCCCATCACTGTTCTCTAATCCATTATTATTTGCAATGCTTGAGGACTCTCTGTTGTGACAAAAATATTTTATTTTAAAACTATTATTTAAAGGTGACTATGCTATTTACTGAATACTCTTCTAATAGGAAAATTTAAGCAGAAATTTTCAAATCATTTTATCATATCCTTCTGAATCACTTGTCATCGGGCTTCTTCAAAATTACTGGTTTCTAGGACAGGGACAGAATGGAGGAGTAAAAGCAGGGACTTACTTGAGCTCTCCCTAAAAGCCCTCAAAATACCTGCAAAAAATGACTGAACAAATTCTAGAGTTACAGAACCCTCAAAATGACAGAGTGAAACAAATCTCCAGTCTGAGACAAACTGGAAAGTTGACAAGAAGGATATATCTCACTGGGCAGGGAGAATAGCACAGTCTGGTGCAGGATGTACTGTCACAGACAGGCCAGAGCAGACCTCAGGGAACTGAATCACTGGTAGTTGTGGCAGTTTCCAGATTTTTCAACCCACAAATGCCAAAGGCAGCATAGAAGGCCAGTAGGAAATCTCTGTGGGACATGGGTGAATAGAAATTTTCCACCTGGCCTGGGTCTGGCCCCAGCCCTGGGACAATGAGGCTAGTGGTGGCAGTAGTGGCAGAAGGAGCAGCAGTGGCTTCTTCTGGACTTATAGACCTAGAGATGGTGGGGGATCTAGCAAATGATACAACCTCTGAAGTCAGGGACAGTATTTCCACCTCCACCCTCCTTACCCCCAACTGGAAGCAGAGTCCTATCTTGAAAAAGAATTAGAAAATCAAGTATTTGACTGGGAAGATAAATAAACAGAATAAAAAAAAACAGACTATAGAATCTTACTTTAGTACAAAACAAGATCAAAACATACAACCAGAAGACAACAAAGTCAAAGTTCCTACATCAAAAGCTTCCAAGAAAAATATAAATTGGTCACAGGCCATGGATGAGCACAAAAATGATTTTGAAAAACAAGTCAGAGAACTAGAGGGAAAATTGTGAAGAGAAATGAGAGTGATGCAAAAAAATCATAAGAAATGAGTAAACAGCTTGCTATAAAGGAAACAAAAAACATACTGAAGAAAATAACACCTTAAAAAATAGACTAACCCATATGTCAAAAAAGTGGAAAAAAGCCAGCAAGGAGAAGAATCCCTAAAATACAGAATTGGTCAAATGGAAAAGAAGGTCCAAAAAGCTTACTAAAGAAAATAATTCCTTAAATATTAGAATGGAGAAAATAGAAACTAATGGTTTTATGAGAAATCAAGAAAATATAAAGCAAAAAGAATAAAAACATAGAAGACAATGTGAAGTATCTCATTGGAAAAACCAATGACATGGAAAAATATCTCCAAGAGAGAGAATGTTAAAAAAATTATTGGACTACCTGAAAGTCATAATAAAGGAAAGAGCCTAGACATCACCTTTCAAGAAATTATGAAGAAAAACTGAATTGGTATTCTAGAACCAGAGGGTAAAATAGAAATTGACAGAATCCACTGATTGCAGATCCCAAAAAGAAAACTCATACGGATATTTTGGCCAAATACCAGAGTTTCCAGGTCAAGGAGAAAATATTGCAAGCAGCCAGAAAGATATAATGCAAGTATTGTGGAAACACAGTCAAGATAATACAAGATCTAGTAGCTTCTACATAAAGGGTTCAAAGAGCTTGGAATATGATATTGTGGAGGTCAGAGGAGATAGGACGAAAACCAAGAATGACATACCCAGCAAGACTGAGTATAATCCTGTGGGTGGGGGTAAATAAATGGTCATTTAACAAAACAGATAACTTTCAAGCATTCTTGATGAAAAGATTAGAGTTGAACAGAAAATTTGACTTAAAAATTCAATAATCAAGACAAGCGTGAAAAGATAAACAGGAAAGAGAAATCATAAGAGACTTATTAAAATTGAACTGTTTACATTCCTATACGAAAAGATGATATTTGTAATTCAAGAGACCTTTCTCAGCATTAGGGTAGTAGGTGGAAATAGACAGATAGATGATAGATAGAGAGATGATAGATAGATAGATAGATAGATAGATAGATAGATGGATAGATGGCTCAGAGTGAGTTGAATATTAAGGGATGATACATAAAAAGCAAAATTAAGGGATGAGATAGGAATATATCAGTAAAAGGAGAAACAGTTAGATAGAATGGAGTAAAGCCTCTCACAAAGAAGAGGCAAAAAAAAAGTTTTATAATGGAGAGGAAGATGGTGGGGGTGAGAAGGAATGAGTGAACCTTACTTTCATTATATTTGGCTTAAGGAGGGAAAAGTATACACACTCAATTATGCTTCCTACAAAACTGGAAAGCAGAGGAGGTGGAAAAGAGGGGTAGGATGATGGAGAGGAGGGCAGATTGGGGGAATGGATAATCAAACACTTTTGAATAGGGACAGGGTCAAAGGAGAAAATAGAATAATTGGGAATGGGCTAGCATGGAAGGAAACATAGTGTGTCTTTCATGACATGATTATTATGGAAGCATTTTGCACAACTACACATGTATAACCTATATTGAATTACTTGGCTTTTTAATGAGGGTGGGTGGGGAGGGAGGAAGGGAGAGAAATTGGAAGGCAAAGTTTTAAAAACACATGTCAAAAAAATGTTTTTGTATGCAACTGGGAAATAAGATATATAGGCAATAAGATAGATAAATCTATCTTGCCCTTCAAAACGTAAAGGAGAAGGGGATAAAGTGAGGGGTGATGATAAAAGGGAGGGCAAACCTGGGAAATGGGTAATGAAAATACAACCCATCTTAGGGTGGGGAGAGGGGAGGTATGGGGAGAAAATTTGAACTCAAAAATCTTGTGGAAATGAATGTTGAAAACCAAAAATTAATTAATTAATTAATTTTAAAAAGAAAAAAATTACTTGATTCTACCAATATTGAAATAGTCCAAACATCAATAAAGTGAAATATGTTTTATATGAGGAGGCTGAAAAATGTTCCTAATGATGACTTGCCTGTGACAATTGGAATAAAAAAAATTATTATTTTTTTAATTACTAAATTTATTTATTTAACTTTTTACATTTATTTTCACAAGATTTTGGGTTCCAAAACTTTCTCCCCATTTGTCCCCTCCCCCTTCCCCAATACACTGAACATTCTAATTACCCATATCACCAATCTGGCCTCTCTTCTTTCATCTCTCCCTTCCCTTACCCCATCTTATCTTTTGTCCTGTAGGGCCAGAAAACTTTCTATTCCCCATTACCTGTATTTCTTATTTCTTAGTAGCAAGAACAATACTCAACAGTTGTTCCTAAAACTTTGAGTTCCAGCTTCTCCCCAT
>CM053769.1:144453083-144470237 GCA_028658325.1 Potorous gilbertii
TAAGATTAAATCAGGTTCTCAGGTGGGGACAGGGCCGCCTCCCAGGCTCAGTTCCCTCAGGGGGTTTATGCAGAAACCTTTTGTAATGGAGCTCCTGCCAAGCCCCTGCCTGCTCTGGGAGCCTCTGGCCACCTGCTGCCTCTGCCTGCTTCCTCTGCTCATGCCTCCTGAGAGGGCCTGAGTTCTGGAGACACCCCGCTCCCCTCTCAGCCCGTCTCTCTCACTGACCTGTGAGTCTGTGGGTCGAGAGACCTTCGTGACCGCTGGGGATTCTGTCCCTGAAGTGTGCTGGGATCTGCTCCCTCCTTTCAGCGCCAGGCAGCCAGGGCAGAGTTGGGGAGGGCTCTGCTCCCATCCTGGGCATGATGGACCTTTGGGATTGGTTTTTCAGGGCTCTCTGGAATGGAAATCTCCTTCACTGTGTTGCTGCGCAGCTTCCACTGTTCCAGAATTTGTCGGGAGTTCTTTTTAGAGGAAATCTAGGGGCTGTGGGTTCGGAGCTAGAATATGTGAGTCTTTCTACTCCACCATCTTGGCTCCGCAAAAAAAAAAATTATTAAAGCCTCATGATTAGATAAGAAAGTAGGACAGTCATATTTCAACACTCTGGGAATCTCCTCAGTAGTCACTTCCTAACACTGGTGAAAATTCCAATCTGGGTCCTGATTCTTTGGACTAGTGATTACCCCTATAGGTCTAATATTTTCTAAAAAAGAAGGAAAGAAGTCAAAATTTATTAAGTATTTACTATGTGCCTAGCACTGTCCTAATAATTAGGATACAAAGGCAAGCAAAAATCAAGGTAGTCTCTACCTTCAAGTTGCTTATTTCCTGACAAAAAACAATGTCTAAAAGGGAGCTCAGAGTGGGAGGAAGGTAGAGAATCAGGAATGAAGGTACTGGATAGTTACCAGAAATATGGTTTCAAAGTCCAGAAAGTCAGCAACAAGGTTAAATGAAAGATGAAGACAGGTTGGCCTGAGTCCTACCACAGAAGGGAGTCTCCTTCTTTTCTCCAGGAATAGAAGCAAGACAACCTGCCAGTGAGGACAGGGTAGTGATTAAGGTGGAAGCCTACTTGATGGCAAGAAAGATTCAGGTACTGAGGAAAGTTCCAGTAGTAGAGGTGGAATGGTTTTGAAGTGGAGAATGTCAGGAACAGAAAAGCTCCATTCATGTTTCACTTCATTCCCCACTCTTCATTCCTCTGTGCCTTGCCAGGTACCTTGTCCTCATTCAAGGATGCTCTCTGTAAATAGTAACTGCTTCTCTTTTACACAGAAGCTCTGGAAGTCTTCCCCTCCCAGTTTTTGGTTTTTTTTGATTACTTATTTTTTTTTATTAAAAGGGGCCATCGCTTGAGAAACTACTTAAAGAGGCCTATTCCCTGAATGGGAGTATCTCAATCAAAGTGAGAATCTGATAAGACCTTAGCCTAAAATGGCCAAGGTCCACATTGCATCTTGGGCCATCTCCAGTCACCCTAATGAATATCAGGCCACTGGATGCAGATGTCTCTGAAGCAGAAAGTGAGGTTGGTGACCTTGCACAGCCCTCCCTCACTCGAATCAAAGTGACCTGCAAATCATGTCATCCTCATGATGTCATGGTCCTCTTCAAGAATGAAGGACAGACACAAAAACAAGTCTTCCCTCACCACCCAATCCCCTTTTACCCTCTCCTCTAAGTTTTTAGTCCTATTTCAATGAAACCTGTCTCAATCAACCCCCTTATTACTCCTTGATGAGATATATTAATCCACTCTCTAGACCTCAATCTACATCTTTGTAATTTTAGGGGTCAAACTAATGCCTCCCTAGCCACCACTCCCCTTTGTGTATCAGCTCCCTCTTTTGAATATAAGCTACTCAAGGGCAAGTACTCTCTTTTTCTTTTCTTTTTTATTTCCAGGATTTAGCTTAGTAAACATTTCATGAAAGTTTTTTTTTTGTTCATTCATTCAATAAGGAAGTAGAGATGAACCATCTTCATGATCTGGAGATATTGAAAAAACCAAAGTTAGTCTTCTAATATTCTGAATGCATATTTTATAACACTTTTTTTAGAAAGACACACATAAGAATCACAGTCTGGGTGAGAAGGTGTATAGGGACTTTTATTTGCAGTATAGAAAGTATTTAAATGGAGGAGAGCACAGATGTAGGTAAGTACCACAGTATCATGATATCCTAATTCATTAAGAATGTTACCAGATGACCATTATTTGAAACGCTTTACTCCACTGAACAGCAACTGCTCCCAACTGGAAACTATTCTTCCTTTTCATATTTTTTTCAAGACAATTGGATTTATTTAGAATCAGGTTGATTGTTGTTTGGTTTTTCTTTTCAGCTTCAGTGGAAGATAAATTGATAATATGAATAATAGCTGTTTATTAAGACACCTAAAAGTTTGTGTTTCATTTGCATATTGATATAATAAAACTGCTATTAGATCAACCCTTCCTTCTGCTTTACTTGCCTATGTACAATAAGAGACCTTCAAGGTTGATATTTTTGGGAAGCTAATGCAGCAGACAAATCTGTGGGAGCTGGGAGAAAATGGTGGGGGGAAAAATGTTCTGCTAGGAAAAGGAATGAAAACAACATCTCCTCCCAAGATACTATTCTACTTTTGAGAAGAATATTTCAAAGACAGAATACAATATGCTCTTGACTATACAGAAACTTATGAAACTATCTGAGGTACATCATTTATACACATTTATGCCTTAGGTTCAAAATCAAATGGTGATTCCTAAAGCAAGTTCATAATGAGCTCTTCTCACAAAAGGAAAACACATGTATGAACAGAAATTGCAGACTGGAGCAGAGAAACATATCCTGTAAAAGTCTAGCCCTAAATCAATACATAAATTACTCACTGGGCTAGCTACAATGGGGCATTGCTACAAGGGAACTTTGGCTTTTCTTCGCTTATTAGAATAGAAGGTTAGGTGAAAGACAGTCATTTCAGGTGGCGAGGTTAGAATGACAAAGGATTATGGGAAATTTTTGAACATTAGAGCTAACCCAACATCTATTCATGTTTGTGAAGATAAACAGTCTTGTGAAGAGAAAGAGCACAGGGAGGGAAAGAAGTTAGTTATTAACTTTTCAGGAATCTTAGGTCTAAGTATGGTACTGATTATTTTTCTTATAAATCTTATTTGGATGAGTCTAAGTAAGAGAAGCTACTTACATTTGGTGCTAATTTTAGTAACTGAGAAATCATTTTTCAGAACATATCATCTTGCACAAAATGTTTATGCTATGGAGAAAGAAAATCTCCTTTGTATAATATAGAATTCATGGTGGAGTTGCAATCTGGTTACTTCCACTTTTAGCTACTCCCCTTTCTATCTTGTTCCTGATTCTATTGACTTTTTTAAGTTCAAACCTAATCCATAGTGCCTCTTCTACCTTTTGTTTTGTATCCATTTTTGTGACCCTGGTCATTACATCGCTGATGGATTACGACAATGACCTTCTGATTAGTCTCTTAGAATCTTATTTCTCTCTCATCAGTGTGATATACATAACAAAAATCGATTACCTAAGAATCATTCTGTTGATGTTTTTCTGATGTTCCTAAGCTTTCAGGAGCTTCCTGCTTCCTATCAAAATAATCAATGCTCATCTTACTCAAAATTCAAAGCTCTTTTCCATTTCCCTCTAAATCAGATTTGACCATTTCGCTCACCTGTTCAGAAATTAGCAGTCACTCTTTATTGATTGTAATAAGCTTATGTTTGCCATTTTTAGCTTTTTACAATAAGGTATTTACTTATTTTTCTAGTTATAATACATCCCACTCTTCTTTACACACTACATTTCAGTCAAATGGAAATTCTAGTCAAATTTGGATAGCATATGACCCAAAATGTTAACATCAGTCCCTGTACATTCTGTAAGGACATGCTTCATAATTGAAATGAACTACTTTGTCATCTCTTGCTATCAAAAAAATTTTTTTCTTATAAAACCCATTTCATAAGCTACTTCCTATAAGTACTCTTCCATGATTTGTCCTGTTGAAGGTCAAATTTGCTTCCCAAATTTTCCTAGCACACTGTGTTTGGATCTTTCCTTTGCCCTTATGTAGCCCAATTTGAAAACTATCTGTTTTCCCATGATTGTATCTCCAAGCTCTAAATCCAATAATCAATTATTTCAACTGTCTTCTCCTCCTCTAAAATAGTCAATGTACAAGAAACACAGTAGTACTGTGGATACTAAAGCAAGAGAACTTTTGGTTTGGTAGAAAAGCATTTTGTAAACATTAGGAACTGTAAAAATGTGTGCTATTATTGAGTGAAGCTCTCGTTCTTGAGTTCCTGTAATTTATCTGAATATTGGCCATTTCCCTCTTTAGTTCTGCCTTGGATAAAACAAGGAGTAGCACCTTCCACTCAATGATGAACATATTCACCCCTGACCATACCCCACTCATCCCTCTCATTCTGAACTCCACTAAGGTATCATCTAGACTGCTTTCCCCACCTTCCACCACCAAACTTCTTGTTTCCATTCCCTCCAACCTTCCTCACCAATAGTCCCATGTAAATGGCACACCTTTCCACTGTGCCCTCTAGAATGTCTATTCCATAGGCAGCAAGTATTCTTTTATCTTGAATGATTTTCTTGCCTCTTCAGAGACCTGGATCTTTGCTTGTGGCAGAGTTTCCCTGGCCACCCTTTCTGCTACTGGCTGCATTTCCATTTATTCCCTTGAGTTTTAGTTAACTGGTTAAAGTGGAGAAGTTAAGATAGAATCTCCATTGCCTCTTCCAGGTTCTCCCCCACCTCCATCATTTAGCTTATTTTTTTCTTTTTTTAATTACTTATTTAGTATTTTGTTTGTCACCAATTACATGTAAAAGCAATTTTAACAAACCTTCTTTGAGAAGACAAGCAATTTAATATAGATTATGCATGTACAGTCATGCAAATATATTTCTATATTAGTATAATTGTGAAAGAAAATATAGACCAGAAAAAGCAAGAAAAATAAATAAAGCACAAAGGCATAGTTTGTTCTGAATTCCGGGTCCATTAGTTTTTTCTCTAGGGATGGAGAGCATTTTTATTTCATCATCAGTTCTTCAGAATTTTCTTGGTTCATTGTATTGCTGAAAATGACTATCATTTAGTTTATCATTATGTAGTATTGCTGCTACCTTATAAAATCTTCTGGTTCTGCTCATTTCACTTTGCATCATGGTTTTCTGAGAATACTATGATCATCATGTCTTATAATAATAGTATTTAATCACAATCTTACACCAAAACTTCTTCAGTTATTCCCCAATTAATGTGTATCTCCTCGATTTCCAATTCTCTGCCACCAGAGAAAAAACTGTCATAAATATTTGTATGCATATGGGTCATTTTCCTTTACTTACTTATTTTTTTTTCCTCTGCTTTACAGACATAGTAGTGTCTTGCTGGGTCAAAGTTTGTGTATGGTTTTATAGTCTTTTTCACAGAGTTCCAACTTGTTCTGCAGAATAGTCAAATCAGTCTACAACTTCACCAAAAGTACATTAGTGTCCCAATTTTTTCCCTTCCCCTCCAACATTGGTCATTTTTTTCTGTCATATCAGCCAATATGAGAGGTATGAAATAGTACCTCAGACTTGTTTTAATTTGCATTTCTTTTGTCAACACTTATTTAATATGTTTTTCATATGGCTATGTGTGTGTGTATATATATATATATATATATATAATCTTTGATTACTTGATCTGAAAACTGCTTGTGGATACATTTTGACTATCAATTTGAGAATGGTTCTCATGTTTTATAAATTTAATGAAGTTTTCTATACATTTGCAAGATGAGGTCTGTATTAGAAACACTTGATGTAAAAAATAAATCACAGCTGTGATTACTAGCTGTAATTCCCTTTGTCCTATTGTCCCACTATTTTTTCTTCTCTCTCTCTCTCTCTCTCTCTCTCTCTCTCTCTCTTTCTCTCTCCCTTTTTCCTTTTACTTTATCCATCTTCAAAGTATTTTTCTTCTGCCATGCCTTCCCCAATCCACCCTCCCTTCAATCAGCACCCCATCCTGTCTTTTATCGTCTTCTCCTAGTTTTCTGGAGTATAGAACAGATTTTCCTCATCTCTTAGTCCATTCTTCTTTATCACTCTTTACTTTCTTTTTTCTAGATCTCTTTCTATTAGAGTCAAGTCACTTCCATGCTCAGTTTATGTACGTTCCTTCTTACTGCCCTAATAATATGATAATATTATGAGAATATGAGAAATATATAAGAATATAATATAATAATATAAGAATAATGAGAAAGTTCTTAGGAGTTGCAAATATCACCTACCTATGTAGGAATATAATTAATTTAACTTTATTGAGGTCTTTATGATTTAACCCTAGATGCACTCTTTCCTGTTTATCTTTTTATGCTTTTCTAGAGATGTGTATTTGAAAGTCAATTTTTTCTATTCCACTCTGGTCTTTTTCATCATGAATGTTTGAAAGCCCTTGATTTAATTGATTGTTCATTTTCCCCTGAAGGAAATACTCAGTTCAAAAGTGGGCAAAAAATTGTTGGTTTTAATCCTAGCTCTTTTGCCCTCTGGAATATCATATTCCAAGCCCCCTGATCCTTTAATGTAAAAGCTGCTAAATCTTGTGTTATATTGATTATGGAATCATGATATTTGAATTGTTGCTTTCTAGATGCTTACAATATTTTTACCTTTACCTGGGCATGCTGAAATTTTGCCCTAATAAGCCTGGGAGTTTTCATTTGGTGACCCCTTTCAGGAGATGATCTGTAAAATCTTTCAATTTCTATTTTACCCTCTGATTCTAGACTAGTGGGTTAGTTTTCCTTGACAATTACTTGGAAGATGATGTCTCTTTCAGGTAGTCCAATAATTTAAATTATCTATCCTCAAAATATCTTCTATGTAAATTTGGATGTTTGTGAGATATTTCAAAGTTTCTTCTATTTTTATCATTCTTTTGATTTGATTTGGTTGCTTCTTAATACCTAATGAAATAATTGGCTTCTCCTTGCCCAATTCTAATTTTTTTAAAGAAATGATTTCCTTCATTGAGCATTTGTACCTTCCTTTTCCACTTAGCCATTTAATTTTTTAAGAAGCTATTTTCTTCAATGAATTTTTGTGTCTCTTTTACCATTTGGACTATTCTTTTTTTTAAGATGTTATTTTCTTCAGTATATGTTTTGTCCTTCCTTCAAATAAGCTGTTCCCTCTTCTTTAATTGTTTACTTACTTCACTCTCATTTATTTTCCCAATTTTTCTTCTACCCCTCTTATCTGATTTTTAAAATCTTTTTTGAGTTCTTTCATGTCCTGAAATCAACTCACATTTTTTATTTGAAGCTTTGGATGACTCTGTTGTCTATTTCTGAGTTTGGGTCTTAATCTTTGTTATCACTACAATAACTTTCTGTGGTCAGGATATTTTTTATTGTTTTTGTTGTTTGCTCATTTTTCCAGTCTATATCTTTACTTTTAAATTTATTTCAAGGTTGAACTCTACCCCCAAGGTAGAATGGGGGGGACTGAACCAATCTTATGGTGTTTTTGGTTTTGTTTTGATTTTTTGTGCAGCTGTTTTCAGATCCAGTTCTGGGGTCCATAAACTTTCAGGTCATACAGGGTGGTTTATTCTAAAAAGATGTATTTATACTCTCCTGGTCTGTTCCCTGCTCTCTGAGTGACCATAAGCACCTTTTTTCTGCCCTGGAACTGTTAGCAGGGTCTGCATTTCCTTGTGGCTCCAAACTCTGGTGAACTAGTGCTCCTCCTTGCCCTGGGACTGAAAGCCAAATCCGAGTACAGACTATGCAACATCATCCTGCACCCAGTACAAGCAAAGGGATCCCTGATACCTGATGACCAGTAGTCTGAACCCTTTACTGTCTGTGGGATGAGACCTCTCATAACAATCCCTCCACTGCTGATTCTGTTGCACCCATGGCATGATAGTCTTTTCTAGTCAGCTTTCTAGGTTTTCCCTTTGTGAATTCTGATGCTCCAGAATTTGTTTTGCATTGTTATTTAGAGTAGTTTGGAAAGAGATTTGGGAGATTTAATGTGAGTCCTTGACTGTACTCCTCTATCTTGGCTCTTCCCCATCTCCATTACTTAATAATCACTCCTTTTTTGGACTTTGTGCCCTCCATATCAATCATCTAATCAAAATCCTGGCAGCTGTTTTCTACAATTCCCTAGGTCATTCTTCCTTATCAAATTCAGATCACAATTTTTCTTTCCTTCCCAATTCCTGCCATCATATTAGGGGACCTCTGAGGACATATTGACTCTCCCTCAAATACCCTAACAACTTAGTTTTTAAAGCTATTCACTTCCCATGGTCTACTCCTCCATCCCAACTCAGCCTCAAATTCCCTAATGAAATCACAATTTATTGACTTTCTACTTTTCCTTCTGTCTCTCATTATCAAACACTCGTCTCTTTTCACAACATAATCTCTAATCCCTTAACCCCTTAGTTCTCTTCCTATCATTGCTACATCAGCCATTTTTTCCTCTTTTCCTCAACTTGCCCCTGTGGTGAACCATGTGAACTTTACACTGTCTTTTTTTTCAGACCCTGTCTCCTTATCATATGACTGATTGCCTTCTGCCATGACTTAGCCTTGACTAATAACTGATAACAGCCAATACTCAAATGCTAAGTATACAGAAATAAACATTGTCCCTGCCTCAATGAGCTTATAATATAATGGGGGAAGACAAAACACAAAGGCTGCAAAGCAGAGGAAGTGGTCATTGATGTTACCTGGTAAAAGAGCATGATGAAGTAAAAGAAGTTCACAAGCAATTCATTTAGTGAAAATGGAAGAAGACTCCTTAAAGGGAGTCCCTGGAGCCCACAGCTCTCCCCTGATATTATAGGGTCTAATAAGAAATGTATTAATGAGATAATAGTTCCAAGATTGGCTTACTCTTATAGGGTAAGGCAACGAATTTCCTGGAGCAGGCAGGAAGGATGGAGAAATCCAAAAGCAATATAGCTGATGAGTAATGGGCACATTACTGTGTGGGGACCCTTGTTTAACTGGACACACTGGCATGCAGAACTGTCATTTTTATTCCTACTCACCCGCTCCTAAATGAAGGTGAAGAAAATAATGCAACTATTCTGACTAGGTTAACTATGAATTTATGTTTCACAGCTTTAACTGGGCCCTCAGTTCTATTTAGCCATCCTTGTATACCTCCTTTTTTCAATCACTCTCCCACTCTCCACCATAGTTCTTACAAAACTTTTTCATTCTTCCTCAAACCTATCATGGCTTCTCTTCCTCCCAATCTCTCTTCTAAGAACCTTCCCTCACATTTTACAAAAATAACTAAGCCAATTCACCATGAGCTCCTCTTCTCCCTTCTTCCTAATCTCATATCAGTCATATGCTTTTTGATAGCATCTATTCCTTCATTCTTTTCTCACATGAAGAGAAGGCTTTACAGTTTACCAAGGCAACCTCACTGAACAAAAGATCTCATTGCATCATTTCTTTTCCAACACATTGGCCCCTCTGTTATCCCCACCATATCACTTGTCTTCAATCTCTTCCTGTCTTCTAGTTCCTTTCTTAATGCCTTCAATCATTCTTGTCTCTCTCCCAACCTCAAAAATATATTTTATTTGATTTCTTTCCTTACTAACTATTACACTAAATCCCTTCTGCTCTTTGTGGCTAAGCTCATTGAGAAGGCTATCTACAATAAATGGCTCAACTTCCTCTCCTCTCACTACTTATTCCCTTATTTTCTGGCTGCTAAACTCATTATTCCACCAAAACTGCTTCCATTCAAATTGTCATTGATCTTGGAACTTACCAATACAATGGCTTTTCCTCAATCATCCTTCTCCTCAACACCTCTGTACCCTTTAACACCACTGATCATCCTCACTTCCTTGATAGTCTCTGTCTCTATTTTTTGGAGTCACTATCCTCTCCTTATCGTCTTCCTACCTGTAAGACCACTTTTCCCTGATATCTATTTCTGAATCTTCATCCAAGTAAAAGCACCCAACATTATAAATCTCAAATTGTTTTGCCCTAGAATCTCTTCTCTTTCCCCTCTATACTACATTACTTAATGATTTCACTAGCTTCCATGGATTTAATTCTCATCACTATGTTGATAAATCTCAAATCTACCTACCCACCCCAAACTCTGTACTGACTTCCATTTCTGTATTTCCAGCTGTTGCTTTTCCCCAGACATCTTAAATTTTCCCTAGACATCTGTTCAGGAGATATACTAAACTCAACATGTCCAAGACCAAACCACTCTAAACCCTACCTCTTTGCAAAATTTCTGATTATTATTGAGGAAAACACTATCATCTGGGTCTCCAAGACTCACAAAATATAGGTGACATCCTCAACTTCTCACTCTCTCTTATCCTTATATACAAACTGTCGCCAGGGCCTGTCAAGTTCTCTTTTACAATACTTTTCCAATATTCCCCTTCTCTCATGATGCTGGCATCATGCTAGCACAATTCCCAGTTTCTTCATATTTGTATTATTGAAGCAGTCTGCTAGTGGAACTGCCTTCCTCAACTCTTTGCCCATTCCAATACTCCTTCGTTCAGCCACTAAAGTGATTGTTCTAAAGCACATGTCTGCTAATGTCACTAAACTTACTCAGTAAACTCCTGTGGCACCCTATCACTTCAAGGATAAAATATAAAATTTTCTATTTGGAGTCCAACGCCCTTCATAAGGTATCCTTGCTTTTTGTTTTATTATACTTCATTATTTTGTCATTTCTCCTAGATACAGAGCAAATAACCTCTTTGCTTTCCATGGAAAAAAAAACATTGTTTCTTGGTTCCAGGAAGTCCCCCATTCCAGCAATGGTGTCTCTACTGAAATATATCTCTTGTTCTCCATGAAGTTCAAGCTAAAATTTTATTTTATCCAAGTAGTCTTTCCTAATCCCTATTAATTCTAGTGCTTTCTCTCTCTTAATACCAAGTTTATCTATTTATCATTTATTTGTGGCTATTTGTTTCCTTGTTGTCTCTACCATTTAATTGTAAAAGTCTTGAGAAGCAGGATTATTTTTAAAATTTTTTTTGAATAACCAGCCCTAAGCACAGTGCCTACTGTAGAGTCTTAATAAATGTGTATTGACTATTGTTATTGACTAATACTGAACTGTTGTCTTTAGGTATTAATATATACCTCTTTTCTACTCAAATATCACATTTTATATAGCATCCATTTTATATTCATTTGTTATTTTTAACATTTTTTTAATTGAGTTCCAAATTCTCTTTCTTCCTCTGGCCCCTTTCCCACACATTGAAAAGAAAAGAAATATATCAATTGTACATGTGAAATCATACAAAGTAGGATAATTAGTACTATGCCAGTAAAGGATATCCTCTAAAGACAGATTTTATTTCTGAGTTGACCATTGTATCATCTGTGGATTAAAATTACTGAATTTTTAATGTAAGAGTCATCCTCAGAAGTTGATAACCATGATTTTTCATTCTTGGACACAGTATCTCATTAATCTATCTATTAATGAATGTATTGCACCAGTCACCAGAGAGACCACATTGATGAATTCACTAATGTTTTGGCATTTTGAATTACAGCAATTATTAGAAAACATATATAATATGTATGGAAGTATGAAATCATTTCCTGTATATGTCAATATTTTGAAAAGAACTGCAATTGTATCAGAACAGATACCCACTTCACTAATTCATGTTGCAGTCCTTTACCTTAATGGAATGTTTCTTGGATCTGAGGGAAAATCTCAGGGCCATCCATCCAATGACATGCTTTTTCACACACAACTAAGCTTCTCTTTATGCCACAGATGCACACTTCATCACAAGTCAAACGCTTGCATTTTTTTCAGGTTGGTATTATTGCCTGACCTTATGAAGGCATAGCTTTTGAGAACTGTAGAGCAATACAGAACATATCAGAAAGAATAAATTATTAGAAAGAAGTTACCCAGAAGAAAATAAATACTTTCAAAATGTTTAATGGATTTTCAATATTCAGATCACAACTCACCCATGCCTGCCTGTCCCTTTTAAATCTTTTCCATGTCCTCCCATGAATGTCCCAAGACCATCTACCAAACATGAAAGGAATGAGCCTTCTGTTCTTTTTATTGATGTCTCAGGGAAATAATTGTGCACTAGAAGTAACTCATACCAGTTCCCAAGAGCCCATTGTTAAATTTCCAACATGAAAACCTCAGACATTTGTAAATATTCCAAATCAAAATTTGATTTATTGTTTTGTTGATTGCTTAATCTTAAGAAAAAATGGAAAAATATTGATATTGCAGATTAAACTTTACAGTATGCCATGTGTTTGTTAAACATTTACCAATACACCAATTCTAGTGGAGTAGAAACACTATTAACCTGCTATTACTTATCTTTTAATGAAACCAACCTATCTTCATTTTGTACCTCCTTTTTTTCTGCAAATAAAATTTATTCTCAATCATTTTCTTTTTTTGAATCAGTTATACGGTATACTAGATGGAATGATTGATTTAGTATTAGAAAGTTCTGCATCTGAATTGTTCCTTGAACATGTATTAGCTGTGCTACCCTGGGCAAGTAATTGAGCTTGCTAAGTCTCAGTTTCCTCATAAGTAAAGTGAGAAAAATAATAATATCCTAAAAGGCTGTTATGGGGATCAAATGAGAAAAATTATGTAAAGTGTTTTGGAAACCTTAAAATGTTACATAAATGTTAGCTATTTTATATTATGTGGGCTTCTCCCATTGAACACGTACTGCACATTGTCTTCTGTGATACTCATTAGTAAATAAATATAATTTCATATATTCTAATATATAGATAGCTGAGGAGACATGGAACTAAAAAGTGAAGAGAATGCTATGGAATATCTGTCTAGAATCTATCTATCCATATATCCATCAAGTCATATCTATCTAGTTATGTTTCTTTCACTCTATCCATCCATAGTATTGTTATCAAGCATGCATCTTCTTTCGTTTTTCTTTCTTTATCCATCCATCTGTTTCTTGTTCCATATATTTTATTCATCTCTATCTATCCATCTTATAAAGATAGATATCTCTGCTGTCTCTCCAATAGAAAGAAAACTCCTTTAGAAATTTCTTTTTCCTCAAATGTCTGTCTTCGAATACAAAATATAGAGTACAGTACCTTTCTCATAGCAATTATTTTAATATATGTGTTTAAAGTGAATGCCATGAAGTATTTGTGAGATTCAAACTTACCTCCTCAGATTCCGGATCCAGAGTTCTTTCCTTTGTACCATGATCATCTACTCAAGAATTTAAAAGTTTGGAAAACTGAAACTGAAGCTTAGGAAAGAGAACTGACAAATTGATGGACATATTGACAGATTTGAAATGAAATCTAATTTTAAATTCCTTAGTCCTTCCACTCTCCATATCTACCCTCACTCTGTTTTTCTTGTGTTTTCTGGTGATAGTCAAGGTGTGTGATTAGTAACTTGACCCACTACACTGAAGAAGAAAAGTCGACTGACTCTGTGAAGAATTTGCAAACTCTATTTTCTTCTCTAGGGGGGCAGTTTCCTGCATTAGGACAAAAGACAATATATTAAGTTTCAAATGCAATTTTAGGTGATGAGTGTGCAAAATTGAATTCATTCTATTTAGGGACAGAATATTAGGAGTAATTATAGAATTTGACAGGTGCTATGGTCAGTGCATTAGCTCAGAGAATGCCTAAGCTGTCCAAATGAAGGAGATTTTCCAGGTTCAAAATCATCTTTCCAGGTGGAACAAGTGAGTCATTTGAACACATCTGAGTTCTTGCTATTAAAGATGCTTCTAAGCCCTCTAAGTGAGAGCATGAAATCATTTGGGCACAATTCTAGTCAGTTATAAAAAAAGGATGTCATTTATTCCTCTCTCAAGAGAGATTTCTTTTCTTAATATTTAAGCAAACCATAACCTTTTTGAAGTATGTATAAACATTTTTAAATTAAAGGAATCTTTGTTGGTATGATCCCAAATTGAAAATCACACACACACACACACACACACACACACACACACACACACACATCTTTAAGAATCAGGATGCAGTTTTAAAATATATATTTAAATTACCCTTGAAACCAAAGATGGATAGATAGAAAGACAAAGAAACTACATACACACGTGTATATATGTATGTATGTATGTATAAATATAAATATATAAATAAATATATCATAAATTAACTAAGACCTTCAATAAGGTATTTTTAGATACTTTACTTATGATATTGATACTACCATATCTTGTTAAAATAGGTATCAATGGAGAGAAAACTATGCCAAGTTTTATTCTGGGAAAAGATCATTGTACCAAAAATAACACTTCAGAAGGCAATTTATTTATTGTCTATTCAAATACTTTCATTTTTTGGATAATGAAATTGAGACACAGCTAGGTTAGGTAACATTTCCTTAATCATGTAGATAGTAAATAGGTAAGATTTGAACCCAGGTTCTTTAAGCATAGAGCTGTCAGTGGACTGTTATTGTCTGATAAACTGTCTAAATACAGTGAGAAAAATTATTTTAAGATTGTCTACTATTGATTAAAGTTTTGGGCACTGCACCTCATGAAACCATGTACCAAATCATGGAAAAGTAGCTGTCTTTATTGGTGGGAGGAAAATCCACAACAATGAAATTACAAATCAATAGCTCCTGGAGTCAGTAATGGTGAAGAATTATTAGCTTTGTAACACTGGGAAAGATCAAACCAAACCACAAACTTCCAGCACAAGCACATCATAAACTCACCTGATTCAAATGACAACTGGTTTGCCTCTACTATTGAACATATATGGGACAGTGATCTCAGAGAGAAAATTCACTATATCTTCATACTTGGAAATTCTTGTTCACTTACTTCTATAAATTCATTGTAGAAGGTCCATTCAAATATCTGGAGGTTGGCTTATTATGAAAAGAAGTTGGGGATGGGATAACAAGAGAAAAATAAATGATATATTTTATAACAAATAGGAAGAAAGGAAAATTTGTTAAGAAAGTTGTTTTTTTCTCTTACTTTTTATCCAATAGTTTGGGAAACACATATTGAATAAGACAAAAGAAGATGTATAATATTTTTTTCTAAAATTTTCTGGGATAAAGTGGTAATTAACTGTATCAATTTCAGTGCTAATGTGTGTTTGCTTCTTGGTTACTATGATGGATTTGGTTTTATGATGTGGGGATTTGGATTCCTGGTATCTGAATAAATAAATAAATTTTTCTTCTGCCTTCTATATGGAGAGTCTGCTGTACTTTGTGATTGAGAACTACTCCAGCATATTCATAGTGGCCACCAATGCTGTTAATATTGCCTTGGCAATACATCTCGTACCTATCAGTTTGGCAAACATAACAGAAAAAGAAAATTCTAAATACTGGAGGAAAGTAAAGGTCATGTTGGTGGAGGTTTAAGCTGGTCCAAAAATTCTGGAGAACAATACGGAACTATGCCCAAATGTCTATAAAGCTCTGCATACCTTTTGAATCACCAATATCACTACTAGATTTGTATCCCAGAGAGATCAAAGGAAAAAGAAAAGGACTTAAACATACAAAAATGTTTCAGCTCTTTGTTATGGCAAAGGATTTGTTATTGAGGAGCTGCCCATCAATTGGGGAATGGCTGAACAAATTGTAAGATGTGATTATGATGGAATACTATTGTGCTATAAGAAATTATGGTCAGAAAAAAATGGGATCTGTTCAAACTGCTTCAGTGAGGTAATCAGAGCAAGGAGATCATTGAACACATTAAAAAATACTGTAGTAAGATCAGCTTTGAAATATTTGACTATTCTCATCAATACAATGATCTAAGCTTAATCCAGAAAGATCTGTGATGAAAATGCTATCCATTTCAGAAAAATAACTATTGAATTCTGTGCATGTGGAAGCATTTTTTTTTGTTTTTTTTCCTTACTTTTCTTGCTTTTCATTTTGAAACTTGGCTAATGTGGAAATATTTTTGCATAATTCCATGTTTACCTCAGATCATATTGCTTGTCTTCTTGATGGGTAGGAGAAACTGAAGGAAGATACAGAATTTGGAGCTCAAAATTTAAGTAAATGTTAAATATAAATAAATATTAAATAAATGTTAAAATAAACAAAAATTAAAACAAAAAGAAAAATGAAAGAAACAAATACTGTAAAATATACATAATCAAGCAAAATAAATGTCCTCAATGGTTGCATTAAAAAGTGTCTCATTCTGCACCCCAAACGTGTCACCATTCTGCAATGGATATCATGTTTCAACATTGGTCCTCTGGAATCTCAAACAATCATTTTCTTTTGTAGCTTTGAAGCTTGCTTTTATAGTGTTGTTATTATGTGGATTAGTCTTCTTCTTCTCCTCATTTCATGCTTCATAAGTTTATTAAAGTCCTCAAAATGGTTAATCACAAAATATCATTATCGGATGATTAATGTTTTGATATGAAATCTGTATGGACATAGTTAGGTTGGGTCTAAGGTGATAGATATATAGTTCCTAACAAGGTTCAAGCATGTTAATAGATATTAATACAAACATTTTATAGGTATCATCTGTGTATTAATTTATCTATCCATTCAACTGTCTTATTAAACAATTTGATCTTATTATCTAAGAAAAATATGAAGAGGTTAAAACATAAGTACAATTATCTGACTAGAGTACATAAACTATTGACTGATAATGATAGGTGAAGTTGAACTACTCAGTGAAGAATATCATTTCTAATTTTAGAAGTGTGATGTGATATAAATAGTTTTCAAGGTCTTTGAATGTTTTGTAAATAACTATTTTTAAACAGCTCTTTTGGATAATTTTTAGTACAAATTTTCCCTCAATGTTTATTTTTCTTTGTCACATATACATATGTACATATATACATATATGCATAAACACATGTATGTATATATTCACACATGTGTGTATATATATGAATATAAACATACGTTTATATGTATATGTGTGTGTGTATATAAAACAAGACGCTACATTGCTTATTGGACCGAGGATATGACTAAGATTCTAGATATTTGGATTCTAATCCTCCAGTTGATGGCACAGTAGG
>CM053769.1:144470737-144490841 GCA_028658325.1 Potorous gilbertii
GATGGAAGAATACCTGGGTTTGAGTTCGAAAGCCTTGTGCACGTCTTCTCCCATTTTGCACTCAGCTGAGGACCTCACATAATGTAGCTAATGTATGTAAGCTAATTCACCTCTTTTTGGCAAAATTAATTGTTATCATTATTAACTTCAATCCTTTTTCCTGACTAAGAATATGACCTTCTTTACAAAGCCAACTCTTCTCTCTATCACTTGGATTCCATTTCCTCCCAACTTTCCTAGTGGTTAAAACCCAACTGCCTTCAAACATTCTGAACCACCCCCTCCCCACCCATTGTATTTTAAAGGAAAACAAAACAAAATAACCCTGTCATTTGTTCAGTTGTCTCTGACTCTGTGACCTAATTTGTGTTTTATTGGCAAAGATACTAACTAGAGAACCATTTTCTTCTCGTACTCACTTTACAGATGAGGTAACTGAGGCAAACAGGATGAAGTGACTTTCCAAGGTCACACAGTTTTAATGTCTGAGGCCAAATTTAAGCTCAGGTACTCTTGACTCCAGGCTATGATACCTAACTGCTCCCCTTCATTAGACCCTATCATTCCCTCAAGTTATAATCCTATATTTCTTTTTCCTTTCTTATTCTGACTTCCTATTAAAAGTAATCTTCTCTCAGTCAATCCTTTCCATTTTGGCTACTGACATCATTATTCTAGTGAATCACTTCCTTTGTTCTTTCTAAAGTTATCAACAATCTCTAAATTTTCAGATCTCGTGATCTTTTTTTTTTTTTTTTTTTTTTTTTAGTATTTGTCCTTCTTGAACTACATGGCATTTTTGGCCAGATCTCCTCTAGATATTGTTTCTTTTCTGGGTTGTTAATTATTTTGACATGTTGCCTCCTTATTCTCCTTCTGCCTGTCTGACCACTCATTCTACATTGTGGGTATTTCATCTATAGCTCTCTCCCTAACTAGGATAACAGGGTGTTGTCCAAGACTTGTTCTGGAACCTCTTTTCTTCTCTCTCTATACTCCCTTGGTCACCTCTTAAGCTCCTATAAGTTAAATTGTTATCTATGTGGAGATTATTTAAATATCAGCAATAGTCTCTCCTCTGAGCTTCAAGACTACATTTCTAATTGTTTATTGGACATTTTAAATTAAATGTCTTCAAGACATCTCAAACTCAGGACATGTCCAAAACTGAACTTGTTTGTTTTTCTCTTATATGTTTCCCTTGTCCAGACATACCTATTTCAATCAAAGATTATGTCATTTTCTCTCCATATCCCAGATTGTGATGGAAATCAAAATAGGATCTTTTGCTGTTTTTGTTTTAGTATAATCAAGTGCCTCTGATTGGCTCTGGCCTTTAGCATTTTTAGAAGGACTAAAGTACAGGAACAAGGGGTTTTTAACTACAAGCAGTACATATATTTGTATTATTAATGTGATTAAAGATCTTCCCCACCCATTAATTGCCCTGCCTATTAAGGGGAGTTTAATTAGAGAAGATTTGTAGGAGCACTCACAACTTTTACTAATGAGGCACTGGCTCTCAAGGGTTAGGATGCCCTTTGGCTCTAAAACATGTATAAATACTCTGAGGGTGAGGTTTAATTTGGGGTTTAGTTTTCAGTAACAAGGTTTGAGGGCCAGATGAAGATTCTGGGAAGCCACTAAGGAGCCCCCTGGCTTTGAGAACCCAGATGTTGTGCTTCCCTCTCTGATAAGTATGGTCAGACAGTTGAGGTCCAATTGTTGGTTGAATTACACAGGTATGTAATCACAATGCATCCTTCAACTCCTCACTCTTCATCAGTCCATAATTAATAATTTGTTAAATCTTGTCATTTTCCTTTCCATAACATCCTTCAGATCTACCTTGTCTCCATTCAAAGTGACATCATCTTAGTTCATAACTCACCTAGATCATTTCAACAGATTCCTAATTGTTCTCTTTCGATCAAATCTCTACTCGCTTCAGTCTATCCCTAACACTGAGAATAATGTTATTTTTCCTTAAATCTGAATCTGACCATGTCACATTTTTTTCCCAATAAAATATGAAAATTGACTATTGCTTCTTGGATCAAAAAATCAACTTTAAAAATATTCTTATTCCATCTGGAACCTGTTCCCAACATATACATCATTTTCCCTTCTGCATTCATCAATGAAATGGATAAAATAATAGAACTTAACACTCAGGGTTGTTGTGGGATTTAAATGAGACAATATACATAATGAAACTTGCCAGCAAGTGTTGGCAACAAAGTATTATTTATGCCGTTCACACTGTCCTTTTCTGTTTCTCACCCATGGTAACAAAATATATTCTCCATACCTTTTCAGACCATCCCTACGTTTCCATAATAGGGACATTTCCCCAATTCTCACTCATACTGTCTTATTCTCAGAGGAAAACTGATAACTACTGCCCTTAGCATTTTAAGCATAAAACTGAGGCTCTTTTTTTTGCATAATAGCCAGTTTGTTTCCCTTCCCAGCCATGTATAACTAGTTTTAGAAAGCATATTTACAAATAACAGCTGTAACAAAAAAATTCACAAATTGAGAATACCTTCTGCCCTTGAACATACAAGATTGGTGGCAAAGTGGGTTCAAACTACTCAAAGTTCTCTTATTTCGCTGAGGTTTCATGGTACTGGCTTTAGGTATAGATCTTATCTAAGCTCTAATGATTGTATAATTCAGGAACTGCCTTCTCCAACTGTGTCTCAATTTCCATTGCATAGCAAACATTTTATATCACTCATCCCTACTGGTCTGGATATATTGCCACTGATGATGATTTCACAATATCTGGTCAGTTTCCCACAATTCTAGGGAAATCTCTTTTCAGAAGTGCTTCCCCACTGGATTAGATCACCACTCAACTCATTACTGTTAGAATATATAAAAAAAATTATGAACTGTCTCACCGTTATTTACATAGATCCAGAGATGTATATAATTTACAGTCAATCACACATTTCCAGTATACCATTATATATTTTTACTCAGTGATATGCCTGGACCTTTGTTGAATGTATTCATTCCAAGTATTTGGGCCTTCTGTGATTATAAAATTGGGTTGGGGAAGGAAATATTCACTTTTACATGTGGACTATACTTCTTCTTCATGTCTGTCCCAAAGGAATGTGTTCTCAATTCAAGATTATACTTGAGCACCAAATTCTGTGTGAAACTTTTCTTGATCTTCTCAACTGCTAGCTAGTTCTCTTTTTCTCAAAATCTTTTCCATGTAACAACTCACTATCACTCTCTTTACAGTTATTCAGAAATGGGAAATAAGCTTTGAAATGTCAAGGAAATAGGAGATGGAACATTTTCTCAAAGAAATCACCAAAAGAGAAAGATGAAGGTAATAAAGAGTACTGAGAAATGGCTTGAGGAGTTAAACCCACATTTAGGGCAGGAGGAGGGAGGAAAGTGGGATGGCAAAAAAGAGCAATTTCTTATGTAGGAGAGGGGAAATAAGTATTTGTGTAGCACCAACTATAGACCAGGCACTGTGCTAAATATGTTAGAAATATTATCTTATGAAGATGATTCTGGGAAGATGGCAGAATAAATCTAAAAATTCTAAGCTCTCCAGATTCCCTCTACCCCCCAAAAAAGACAATATAGTGCCTCACGAGGAACTCAGAGTGGCAAAAATCAGCAAGAGTTGAGGCAGAACATTGGTCCTCTTGAAACAACCAGAGAGGATTGGAAGAAAAATCCAAGGACTGAGGTTTGGTCCCTGTGAAGTGTAAACAACTCTTCCACCGAACAAACAGGTGATGAACCCTGGAGTTAGCTGGGTTGTCAGATAGATAGCCTCGGTCTGAGTCACAGGAATTTTCATCTCCTAGACGGGGTGGGCACTTTAGTTTGTGAGCAGGGGAAGATTGAGGGAACTTCTGCTGATAAGGGATGCCAGACCTAGCTGTGTTGCTGAGAAGTGGAACTATGCAAGAAGGAACCAGAGCATGACTGGTGAATGCAGAAGCATTAGGGCAGGGACATCACTGATTGTGGGCACTTTCAGAATGGTGAAGTTCTTGGTTTTGATTCCAGGCAAGAGGGGAGAAGTGACAGAGAATTTGAGGTCAGAGGCATCCCACCATCCCATATCCCATAGAGGAGATTGCAATAATAAACTACTACAACTTTAAAAAGAATCATGCAAAAGAAAAAGAACCCAACTCTAGAAAACTTCTATGGGAATACAGAAGACTGGGGTTTGACTTCAGACAAGGATACTGAAACAAACCAATAAAAGGCTCTCCTATGCTAAAGATTAATGTCACCCGCCCC
Organism: Potorous gilbertii; assembly: GCA_028658325.1. Lineage (NCBI taxonomy): Eukaryota > Metazoa > Chordata > Mammalia > Diprotodontia > Potoroidae > Potorous > Potorous gilbertii. Next base: position 144,475,028 of record CM053769.1, read on the forward strand.
AAAAGAATTGAAAGCCTTCTTTGTCTCCTCTCTCTGCTGGCAGCTCTTCAGCTTTGACCCTCACTCCCCTGAGAATGTACACCTGCACCAAGGTAATCTCTACCCCTGCCCTTGTGAGGAGCAGCTCTCAGCCACTGAGTAGGCCAGTATCTGTAGTAGTGCTAAAATGGCCAGAGATTTGGATAGATGAGAATCTCAGCATTTACAGTATCAGATCCCTTGACCTCATTTGTCCCCACATGTGGATTCCAAACTAGCACCATCTCAAGGAACATTGACACAACAGTCAACTTCATTGGTGCTGGAGCTGCCACTGTTGGGGTGGGTGGCACTGGAGCTGGTATTGGGACTGTATTTGGAAGTCTGATCATGGGTTATGCCAGGAACTCAAGCAGCAGCTCTTTTCCTATGCTATCCTGGGTTTCACCCTGTCTGAGGCCATAGTGCCCTTTTGCCAAATGGTGGGCTTCCTCATCCTCTTTGCCATGAGATGCAGCCATTTCTATCCCTTGATGTTTCTGAATGTTCCTCCTCATCCTCCCTGTCCTTTTGTGTCTCTTCCAGCCTGTGTATACCTCCCCTCCATATTACCAGGCAGCCCTGGGGAAAGCATGGACTCAAGGTTTGACAGAGGGAAGACAAATAAATATTGTATTTATAAGCTGAAAAAAAGAATTCAAAGAAGAACTTAAAAATACTTTAAAAGTCAAATAAGAGATATAGAGGAAAAACTAAAAAAAAGTAAGACCAATCTAAGAAAAACAATAATATTACAAAAAGAAAGTCAATCAATTGGAAAAGGAGATCCAGGAACTTAAGGAAGAAAATGACTCACTGAAAATTAAAATTAGTCAAGAGGAAACCAACATAAATTGACAAGAAAGATCCAAGAAAGATATAAGGTACATATCAAAGACTAATTATAAGGGACTCAATAAGGACAGATGGTTTACTTTTTATATGAGGAAATGTAAAACCTATTTTTAAGATTTTTATTAGTAACTAGGTATTTCAAAAGAAAGACTGGGGTAGGCCCTGTATGATGTGATTCAAAAAGTAAAACCTTTTAGGAAAATGTAAAAAGAATATTTTATACAAGTGAAATGAGAGGAAAAAGAGACAGAAGAATTAGATGGAGGAAGAGGGTTGGTCATTCTGGAACTCTCCTCTTATTGGGAATGTCTTAAAGAGGGAACAATGTGGGGGTGGGGGAGAGAGAGAGAGAGAGAGAGAGAGAGAGAGAGAGAGAGAGAGAGAGAGAGAGAGAGAGAGAGAGAGAGAGAGAGAGAGAGAGAGAGAGAGAGAGAGAGAGAGAGAGAGAGAGAGAGAAGTCTTCTAAATTCAGAAAGAAACAAAAGGCTAAGGGGATAGGGAGGGGGCAAGATAAGGGAAAGATTTTTTTAGAGGGAACCCTAGTCACCTCAGATCTGAGTTAAAAATAAAACAATATATACATTTAGAGGAATATGGAAGTGTCTAAATTTATAAAGAAATAAGAGGCTGAGGAAATAGGATAAGGGAGTTATAGAGGCTAGACAAGCTTAATGGGAATTAAAAAAGAATAACATATATTTGGAAGGCTATAAAGGTCTTCTAAATTCAAGTGGGGACATTAAAGTTAAAAGGTTGGGGAGAGGGTAAGGGAAGATCTTTGGCAGGAGGGAGGCTAAGTAATAGCAGTTCAAGATAGTGGATAGAAGTAAAATAGAGAAGACAGGAGGGATAGGAAATAAGAGATACACAGAAACATGAAATAAAGATCGGCAGTAGAACTTATTAGGGAAAAAAAGCTGAGGTAATGATGGTCTCAGACACAGTTAAAGCTAAAATAAATTTAATCAAAAGAGAAAAATATTGAAATTTACACTATGTGTTAGCCACATTAATATTGTTTTAATCTATTTGAAATAACTAGACTGTATAAGGTTTGCATATTGCTGTGGTGTAGGAAATGATGAGTTGGTGGATTTAGAAAATTATGGAAAGACTTGGACTTATGAAGGAAAATGTTATTCACTCTCAGAGCAAAAGAAAACAAGTATAGCATAGTCTTACACAGAAGAATATGAAGACATCTTTATATATGAATATGATTATAGATATCTAAGTGTTTGTATGTGTCCATGCATGTATGTTTATAGGTATATGTATAGTTATATATGTATGTACATGTATGTGTACATATGAGTTTGTATGTGTGTATGTATGTATGAATGAATGTATCTGCACTTAATTTTAGCCTTCTTGAAGGAAGGGGAAAGCAAAAAAGTGTATAGCAGAAAACAAAAGAAAAAACTAAGAAGGGAGCAAAGAAAAAATGGATCACTCTGAATACAATGTGTAGTATTTATTATATAGGCTTTTTTGAAATGGAGATCTATTGCTGTATATTTTGAATCCTCTCATGTTCTGCTGTGCAATGTTTTTTTCTTTTCTTACTGTGTATTTCATTTTGAATAAATTAATAAAAAAGAAATGTTATATGATGTTCTCCTCATGACAACTCTGTAACAAAGGGGCTACTACTATCCCAATTTTAGAGTTGAGGAAAAATGCAAATAGAAGTTAAGTCATTTGCCCAGATTCAGACAGTTAAAAAGAGTCTTAGTCCAGATTTAAATCCTCATCTTCCTCACTTCTCAGTCCTCTATTCACTAAATCACCTAGGGAAGATGTAGAAGGAAATTCAAGAGATATCAATGTCATAGAAGCCAAATGATTTTGAAATATTTAGAATTAAACTTAGCAAAAATTGCCCCCGACCCTCCTCCTCCAATCCACCTCTTCTTCAGACTTAGCTACTTTTGAAAAGGAAATGATTATTTTCTCACTTGGATGTTTCCCCTCAAAGTAAAAGTTGACTCTTCACTGGGCTTCATGCCCCATGGAGAATGTCTTGGCAAGTCTACTTTTGCGTCATTTGCCCTCATCTCTCCGCTTGTACGACTGTCATCCTTTTTCAGTTTCTCATTACCCCATGCAATAGTTAAATTTGTCTCCCTGTTTTCAGTTACTCCCTCTTTGATAATCCATCCTCCACACATCTGCTAAAATAATCTTATTAAAGCACAAGTCTGGTCATATTTCTTCCTTTCTCAGTAATCGTCAGTATCTTATTGCCTCTAGAATAAAATTCAAACTTTTGGACTCGATATTTAAAACCCTTCATGGTATGACTGTAACTTGTATTTCCAAACTTATTTAACACTACTCCCCTTCATACATGCTATGATTGAACAAAAGTGGGTTACCTGCTTTTTTCCTGACCTCAGTATTCCACCTCCTGCCTTCATTACTCTGTAAAGTCTTTCCCTAATACGTAGAGTAAACTCCCTCCTCACCTCTGACTCCCAGACTTCTCTGTTTCTTGCAAGGCTTAATACAAGGACCACCTCCTGAGGGAAGCAATTCCTAATTCCTCTTCTTTGGAATTCTTGCTCATTCTGCTGTCCAACTTGTTCTAATCTATTTAACTGCTTTATCTCTATGGTAGAATGTAAGTTCTTGTTTATTCCTTTATTTATTCAGTTTATTATTATTATTTATTTGTTATTTTTTTCTTTTATCTCTTCCTAAGCAGAATGACTTGTTCATATAAAGAAGAATATTAAAAAAGCTTCCTTAATTGAATTGAATACGTGGAATTAGGTGACCCTCAAATTCTTTCAAATTCTAAATCTCAGTGAATTGAAATGTTGTACTTCTTTTTATATATTTTATTTACTTTAAATATTTCCAAATGACATTAAATATTTTTAACATTTTTTAAATTGAGTTTCAAATTCTCTGCTTTCATCTAGTACTTCTACCGCTCCTTGAGTAGGCAAGTGACATATCAATTATTCACAGGCAGCCATAAAACACATTTTCATATTACCCCTGCTATAAAAGACACACACAAGCACACACAAAAAGAATAAAGAGAGTAAACAGAAGTATACTTTCACATGAATTTACAAGTTCATTAATTCTCTGTCTGGAGGTGGATAGAATTTTTCATCATGGATCCTCTGTAATTGTCTTGGTTCTTTTTTTTTTTTATCAGAATAGTTATCTTTCCCGGTTGATCATAGTTCACAATATTTCTTTTACTGAATACAATGGTTGCCTGGTTCTGCTCACTTCACTTTGCAACATAAAAATACTTCCCAGGTTTTTCTGAAACTACCCCCTTTATCACTGATTATACCACAACAGTATTCAATCAATTTATCAGATATTTATCACAATTTATTCACATATTCCTCAGTTGATGAACATCCCCTCAATTTCCAATTCTTTGTTGCCCCAAGAAGAGTTGGTCTAATTTTTTTTGCATTAATAGGTAATTTGCCCTTTTCTTTTATCTCTTTGAAATATAGACCTAGTAGCAGTGTTGCTAGGTGTAAGGGTTTGCACAATTTTACATCCTCTTGAGCATAGATCAAAATTACTCTCCAGAATGATTAGAAGAGTTCACAACTCCACTAAGAGTGTATTGGTATCCCTATTGTTCCATATCTTCTCCAGAATTTGTCATTTGCCTTTTTTGTCATATCTGCCAATCTGGTAGGTATGAGGTGGTACTTCAGAGTTGCTTTAATTTGCATTTTTCTAAACAACAGTGCTTTAAAGCATTTCTTTATGTCACTATAGATAGTATTATTTCTTTTCCCTATTTATAAAAGGTTCTTACTTTTTGTAAATAAATTTTGGTTCAATTCCCTATATAATAAGAAATAAGAATTTTATCAGAGAAAAATGTTATAAATAGCCCCCCCTTCCTACTTCTTGCTTTTTTTTCTAATTTTGACTGAATTAGTTTTGTTTGTACAAAAACCTTTTGAATTTCATGTAATCAGAATTATCTCTTTTAATTCTGTCATCCTCTTTATTTTTGGTCATGAAATCTGGCTTAAATTGACTTGATCCAGGAAAGAGATCAACAATAGGAAATGCCGTGATTTTATTGATACAATGAAGAAACTCTCTCCACTGATGATGCAAAATATTCACTTTAAGAAGCCATGCCATTTCTAGTCACTATCCTTTGATACTCCAACATAGTAATGCTTTTCTTGAAATATGCTTATAGAATTGAATATAGTATTAAGTAAACACATTATTGTGATATCATACTGGACGCATATACTTTTTCTGTTACTTTGCTTCAACCTAAAATTTCATTAGATATTTTTGATCAAAATGTTAACTGATGATAAATATATATGAAATCTCTAGGTCTTTCTTTCCTCTATTTTTTCTTCTTATTTCTTTCATTGTAAAGTATGTGTGTGTGTGTGTGTGTGTGTGTGTGTGTGTGTGTGTGTGTGTATTTTAACCCAAATGAAAAATCTAAATTTATATAAATTCCTCTGGTGGAGATAATTCCAGAACCAGAGGGAACATGGAACTATTAAAATATCAAGTGTATCCTTCATGCATTTCATATTTCTTTTTTAGATTACATGAACATACACACATGTATATATGTATATAAATTTACATATATATGTTTGTATAAGCTTGAGGTTCCTAGTACCTCTATTAAAGGCATTCATAACAAATATTGAATAAAACATGACAAAGGAAAGATACCTTATACACTCCACTAGAAGGCCTCCCTCCAGGTTAAACTCAATTCATTAATTTTTGAATTCCATCATTCATTCAATTGTTAATCTGCCTAAATATGTATTTATTTAGTCTATAACTCTACACCTTACCCAAAGGTATATTGTAGGAAAGTTTTCCAAATGCAATGTAGGAACAGGAATACAGGTAATTTACGTGAATCAACATTATCCTCTTTTCAATTCAGGAAAAACAGAAACCAAAATTCAAGGGGGAAAAAAACCATGTAGAAATTTAACTGATCAAAAATGTGGTGAAAACCTTGAAAACTAGGAGTCAGGACTAATTAGAGATTATCACACATGTAATCTCTGTCAAATTCAGAAAACCGCCCTTCTCAGCATAATGCTATAGAGAGATCACCAAATCAGTAAAGAAATAGAAAACAAGAAACATGATGGCACTTAAGTGAGACAAGGCAAGGAAAGGTAAGAGAAAGAAAAGGGAAAAAAAGAGCTTTCAGAATACGAACCAAGGACCTGTGAAAAATATTATAGAAAAGAATATGTTTACTTGACCAAGTGAAGATGCTGTTGATTGCAACTGGTTTTACTTAAATGTAGATTATTTTGTGTGTTTTGTCCTTTGTTCTTAAAGAGGACCATGACTCCAGGAAGAGGATGACATGATTTGCAATAGAATTGGATTTAAATGAGAGAGGGCTGTGCAAAGTCACCAACTTCACTTTCTCTTCTAGAGTCATCTGGGTTCAGTGTCCAGATATAGCTCAGGATAACAGAGATGGGCCAGGATGTAGGGGGATAACTTGGTCTTTTTAAGTTAAGGTCTTTCTGAGTCCTCATTTTGAGGGAGGCAACTATCATTCATTTATGAGACCTGTTTAAAAAGTGAGTCAAGGGATGGCCCCTTCTAGAAAAAAAAATCAATCTGGGAGGAGAAAACTCTCAGAACTCCTGAGGTCTCAAACGTAGATCGGGTAAGAATCAAAAGAAAATTCCATTCTTAAACAAACTCAGTCCTAGAAAACATCTGTCCTATTTCATGTTACAAGTTCTTGAGCTAGATCTAGATATCCTTCCATTTTCCCCATCATATCCCATGATATTAATGTTCATGTTTTAGTTAACTACTCCTTTCAGAATTTAAATGACTAACTTTCTCCTCCAGTTTCTTCTTCTTGTTTAAATTGTTTTTCATTTTTCTTCTTGTTCTAATTATTTTTCTATTTCTCTTTGTTGATCTTATTCTCTTTTTTCTTGTTCTTTTTCATGTTCTTGTTCTTCTAGTTCTATTCTTCCTCTTTTACTTACTTTTTTCTCTTTTTTCTCCTGTTTTTTTCGTTTGTTTTTTTCTCCTCCCTCTTCTCTTAACCTTTCACTCCTCCTCCTCCTCCTTACCCCTTCAAATTCTCCTTCCTCGTCTCCTCCCCTTTCTCTTCATCTTCCTCCCTGTTACAAATATGTATAGTCAAGGAAATCAGATGTCTGCATAGACCATTTTCAAAATTTCCTCTTTTTTGATGTGGTAATGCATAATATGAACCTACACACACACACACACACACACACACACACACACACACACACACATATATATATATATATTCCTTTGGGGATTGAATTACATATGTCTCTGTATACACACACATATGCATATTATAAAGAGTATATATAAATGTGTGTACAAATAGCAGACAATGTGTTTATAAAAATAAATATTACATGTTTTTATCATACATAATTTCTATTTTTTTCTGTCTGTTGACAGCTTTATTATTTCAAATTTCTCATGATGTCATTGGCTTCTATTTGATAGAGTCTGCTGTCCAGGGTATTCATTTCTTCTGCAAAATTTTGTGTTCCCTTGTGCCAAGCTGGTCATTTTTTTGTATTTTCATTTTTTATCCTCTAGGGGAAAAATAAAAAATAAAACATTTGTGATTAAGACTTTATTCCTCCTTTCATTCACTTCTTCACTTCACTTTTTTGTTGTTGAGTTTCTGATGTCGCTGTATTCTTGAGTCTCTTCTTAGTTTGCCTTATGATGCGTTCCTGTCTACAGAACAGTTTTTTGTAATGGGTTACTATCATCATTATCATTTTGCTCATCCTTCTAGCCTACTTAGTGAATTTAAATTTGATGTGAGGACTGGACCGGGGCCATTTCTAGAAGGAAGATCTGGGCTGGTCTCTTTGTTGTTTTCTTACAGTAATGACTGTGTTATTAGAGTTGTGAAAGCTTTAATCTGATCCAGGGCAAAATCTGGTCATTTTCCCTCTGCTCTTAAATCTTCAGATTCTTGACCTGGATTTGGGACTGAACAAGAGTTGATTGCTCCTATCGGGGGCTGAGCAGCTCTGCTAGTTCCGATTTACAGAACCTTGAACTTCCTTTTGGTCTGGGCTTCCTTCCCCGGTCATTCTTTTACAGGCTTCCTAATGGGCTTGCAGTTGAGGGCTTGCTATGTTCCCATAGTCTAAGCCACACAACCACCATTTGCTCCTGAACTTCTCTGAGTATATAACCTACGCTCTATAACCCCGCTATGGCTGAGATTGATACCAAAAAGCATAGGAATCTTCCTTAGTCCATCCTGGATCTACGATGTGAAGCTAAAGAGCAAACAACAAACTTCCCAGTTGGCACCTGGTCTCCCAAATTTCTTCTAATTAAATTGCAGTTAGTTTGGATTTCAATGATCTGTTTCATTCAATATAATATCCATTTCTAAAAGAAATACTGTTTGGATGACTCAGAAGGGCTATAAAAACAGACACAAAATGGTTAGAAATGGATCCTGGAATGAACCTTAAAACATAGAATGTTTAAATATAAAATACGAAACATCAGAATTAGATAGGTGGGATCTGAGAATAGATCATATTCCAGTTAAAAATCAATTTGAATGTTTCTAGTTTTAAACAATTTATATCTTCTAATTTTAAAAATGTTTCTAGTTAATCTTCTATATAGTAATACACTGTTTAACTTACTGTTTGATCTTTCAATTTCACTTGAAAATATTCACAAAAGAGCAGTAATTAGATTACCTGGCTACCTTGGCAACCACTATATTTACTATGCCTATACCCAGTGCCTTAATCTTTGCAGGGATGTACTTTACTGCAATCCTCAAAGTCTTTCTTAGGTCTTTCTAGGCTAACGACAAGAAGGCAGACCAAAATAGTAGTGACCATCTCTTCCAAGATGACCATGGAAGCATTGGAAACAATCATCTTCCTAGAATAAGTTCTTTGTGAAAAAGTAGTACCTTGAGGGAGTGAAGTTTATCCCTGGCCCACCCCCAGTCCAGGAACATAGCTCAATGTTGAAATAAATATCTAAATCAAGAAACAGAGTGGGAAAATGAGTATACAACAGCAACAAAAAGAACCTGACTGTTAAAAAAAAATCTACTAGAGTGATAGAAAAGATCAAAACACAAGCTCAGAAGAAGACAATAAATTCAAAATAGTTACAAGAAAACATTCAAAGAAAAATATAAAGTGGGCACAAGCCCAAAAATAATTCCTGGAAGAGCTAAAATTAGTTGTAAAATAAGAGTGATAGAGAAAAATAGATAAAGGAACTGCAAATAAGACAAGTTTGAAAAGAAAATTAACATCTTGGTTAAAAAAAGCACAAAAATACTAATAAAAATTACAACTTAAAAAAGCAGAATTGGCCAATGAAAAAAGTGGTAAAAAAATTACTGAGAAAATAATTCTTTCAATTTATTAATTAATTTTTAACTAGCAACATTTACTTCCACAAGATTTTGAATTCCAAATGGTCTTCTCATCTCTCCCCTCCATCCACCCCAAGATATAGTGTATTCTGATTAACCCTTCTACCAATCTGCCCTCCATTTTTTCATCTCTCTCCATTCTAGTTTCTTGTAGGACAAAATAGATTTCTATAGCCCATTACCTGTATGTCTTATTTTATAGTTACAGGTACAGGCAATTTTTAACATTTGTTTTTAAAACTTTGAGTTCCAACTGCTCTCCCTTCCTCCTGCCTAATGAGAAGGCAGGAAATTCAATATAGGTTATACATGTGTAGTCATGCATATCAGTTCCATAGCAGTCATGTTGTAAAAGACTATACTTCCCTTCATCCTGTCCTGCCCCGCATTTGATTCTATTCTTTCTTTTGACCCTATCCCTCCTCAAAAGTGTTTAATTCTAATTACCCCTTCCTGTCATTTGCCCTCCATTTTATCACACTATTGTCCCTCCACTTATTCCTTTTCCTCCTACTTTCCTATAGTGTAAGATAGACTTTCACACTAAATTTAGTGTGCATGTTATTCCCTCCTTAAGCCAAATCTGATGAGAGTAAGGTTCACTCTTTCCTCTCACCTCCCCCCTCTTCTCCTCCATTGTAAAACTTTTTCTTACCTGTTTTTTGTGAAAGATAATTTGCCCCATTCCATTTCTCCCTTTTTCCTTCTCCCAAAACGTTCCTTTCTCACCCCTTAACTTTAATTTTTTAGATACCATCCTTTTATATTCAACTCACCCTATGCCCTATTTCTATACATGCATAATCCCTCCAACTATCCTTATACTGTGAAATGTCTAAAGAGTTACAAATATCATCTTTCCTTGTAGGAATGTAAATAGTACAACTTTAGTAAGTCCCTTATGATTTCTCTTTTCAGTTTACCTTTGCATACTTCTCTTGATTCTTGTATTTGAAAATCATATTTTCTATTCAGCTCTGGTCTTTTCATCAAGAATAGTTGAAAGTCCTCTATTTCATTGAAAGACCATTTTTCCCTCTAAAATATACTCAGTTTTGCCAGGTAGGTGATTGTTGGTTTCAATCTTAGCTCCTTTGACCTCTGGAATATTATATCCCAAGCCCTTTGATTCCTTAATGTATCTGGTGTTATCCTTATTTTGTTCCATGATACACAAATTGTTTCTTTTCTGGCTGCTAGTGATATTTTCTCATTGATGTGAGAGCTCTGGAATTTGGCTACAATATTTCTAGGAGTTTTGTTTGTGGATTCTTTCAATATCTATTTTACTCTCTGGTTCTAGAATATCAGGGCAATTTTCCTTTATAATTTCTTGAAAGATGATGTCTAAGCTCTTTTTTTTTTATCATGGCTTTGTTGTAGTTCAATGATTTTTAAATTGTCCCTCCTGGATCTATTTTCTAGGTCAGTGGTTTTTCCAATGAGATATTTCACATTGTCTGCTATTTTTTTTCATTTCTTTGGTTTTGTTTTATAATTACTTGATTTTTTTCATAAAGTCATTAGCTTCCATCTGCTGCGTTCTAATCTTTAAGAGATTATTTTCTTCACTGAACTTTTGAAACTCCTTTGACATTTGGCCAATTCTGCTTTTTATTCCTTCTTCTCCTCATTGGCTTTTTAGATCTCTTTCATCATTTCAATTAGACTATTTTTTAAGGTATTATTTTCTTCAGCATTTTTTGGGTGTCCTTTAGCAAGCAATTGACTTATTTTTCATGATTTTCTTGCATCTCCCTGGTAGCATTTCCCAATTTTTCCTCTTTTTCTCTTACTTGATTTTCAAAATTCTTTTTGAGCTCTTCCATGACCTGAGACCAATTCATATTTTTTCTTGGAGTCTTTTGATGTAGGAGCTTTTACTTTGTTGTCTTCTGTTTGTATTCCTTGGTCTTCCTTGTCACCAAAGTAACATTCTATGGTTTGATTCTTTTTCCAGGTTTTGCTTATTTCCTCAGCCACTTATTTGATTTTGAGCTTTCTCAAGGTAATTCTCTGCTTCCAGTTGGGGTGTGGGTTGTACTGTCAGCCACTCAATCTCTCCACAATCTGTGGGCCTAGAGCTCCAGAAATAGCTACTGATGCTGCCCTTGCTGCAACTGCCTTGGCTCCTCCCCCCCTCTATCACCCTGGGGCTGGGGCAGGACTACTCTACTCTCTCATGTAGGTCCCACAGGTTTTTTTCCCCTGACCTTCCAATTTGTCCTCAGTGTTCTGGGGTTGTGAAATCTGGTGACCACCACAGGTGCCAGTGACTCAATTCCCCTGAGGACTGGTCAGATCCCATCTGAGCCAGTGTGGTCCATGCCGGACTGAGCTCTGCTCCCAGTGTGGCATAATTGACCCTTGCCATCAATCTTTCAGTCTCTTAGGCTGGAAATTTGCTTCACTCCATCATTCTGTGGGTTCTGCAGCTCCAGAGTTTTAGAGTAATTTTTTACACATATTTGGCTGGGCTTGAGGGAAAAACTCTAGCAAGTACTTGCTTTTACCAAAAAGGGAATTCCTTTTTTGACAAGCTGATTTTGACAAGTTGAAGCTAAAGACTTAATCAATAAAAAATATAAAGAAATCTAAAGGAGTGAAAAAATAGAAAATATGAAATATCTGATTGGGGAAAAAGTGAACTGACCTGAAAAAGAGATTGAAGAGAGATAATGAAAGAATTTTGGAATTACCTTAAAGTCATGATCAAACAAAAGCCTAGACATAATATTTCACAAAATTATCAGTTAAAACTGCCTTAATATTCTGGAACAAGTGGGTACAATAGAAATTACAAGAATCCACTAATCACCACCTGCAAGAGGTAAAAAATTGAATAATATAATCAAAGTTCAGAGCTCCCAGGAAAAAGTTAAATGAATTACAGGGAGAAATAGAAATTTAAACTATCCCAATAGATGTCTTTAACTTATCCCGTCTTAGAGATAATTAAATCTAACTGAAGCGGTTTTGGAATCTAGACCCCTAAAAGGAAAATGGCATGTTTCTGAAAGCAACCCAGCCCCACACTTTCCCACACTGGCATTTTGCCTCAGACTTCTGTCCCATCCCAGTCTACCTAGACACTCAATAATCCTTTTAACTGCTCTTTCACCATTTCGGGCAGTTAGGTGGTGCAGTTGATAGAGCACCAGTGCAGGAGTCAAGGGGACCTGAGTTCAAATCTCACTTCAGACACTTGACACTCACTAGCTGTGTGACATTGGGCAAGTCACTTAACCCCAATTTCCTCATCCTGGGTCACCTCCAGTCATCCTGATGAGTATCTGGTCACTGGATTCAGATGGCTCTGAAGGAGAAGTGAGGCTGGTGACCTGCACAGCCCTCCCTCACTCAAAACAGAGTCAAGCAGGTCATATCATTATTTCTGATGGCATGGTCTCCTTCTGCAGGGAAGGACAAACACACAGACCATTTAACTCCTTTCATTGTCTGTACCTGGTCAACCCCAGGCTATTATGACTCCTTAATCCTATCCAGATAATCTCACTCTCCTTTCTTGTATATAAGGACCAATCTTACCCCCATTAGCTTGAGCAGATTCAGTTAGAATCTAATCTAGGAGATATTAATAAATTTGACTACTTTGACTGAAAGAAGGCTTGAGTGGTCAAAATTTTTTGAGGCAGACACTCCTGTACCCTTACACTCTGATGGTTTCCAACACTCCAAATCACAAAATAATCATAAAATAAAATATAAAGAAGTAAAAAAGATAAATAGAATCTTAGAAAAGTTAGATATGCTAGACCTCTTCAGACAATTCAATGGGAATAGAAAGGAGTATATCTATTACATTTTTCTCAACTGCCCATGACACTTTCACAAAAATTGATGATATCTTAGAGCATACAACCTCCCAACTAAATATAGAACAAAAAAATATTGAATACACCTTTTGCAGACCATGATGCAATACAAATTATATTGAATAAAGGTCTGTGTAAACATGGATTAAAAATGAATTAAATATTAAATCTAGTCCCATAGAATGAGTAATTTAAAATAACATAGAAAAAATAAATAATTTTACTATAGAGACCAACAATGAGACAACATAAACTTGTGGGATGTAATCAAAGCAATACATAGGGGAAAATTTGTATCTCTAAACATATACATCAATTTAAAAAAGCAGATCAAAGAATCAGGTATGCTACTACATAAACTAGAAAAATGACAAATTAGAAGCTGCAACTTATACTCCAAAATAGAAATCCTTAAACTCAAAAGAGATATGAATAAAATTGAATGTAAAAAGCACTCATAGAACTAAGAAATAAAACTGGGAGCAAATTTTATGAAAAGAATAACAAAATAAACAATTAATCAGCTTTATTTTTAAAAGCAAGAAGAAAACTAAATTAGTACTATCAAAAAATGAAAAATGGGAAGTTACTTCCAAATGTAACAATTATTAGATATTATTTTGCCCAATTACATTGCAGTAAAAGCAATAATCTAAGTGAAATGGAGGAACACTTACAGAAATATAAACTGCCTGGATATTAGGATTATCAGAGAAAAGCATTTAAATAACTCTATGTTAGAACTAGAAACTTAAGAAGCCATTAATGACATCCTTAAGAAAAATCTCGAGGGCCAGTTGTATTTCTAAGTAAACTCAACAAAACATTTAAGTAACAATCTTTTCCAATACTATCTAATTGTTTTTGAAAAACTGCTGAGGCAGTGCTCCAAATTACTTATGTGGCACAAAGATGGTTTTGATATCTAAACCAGGAAGTATAAAAACAAAGGAATAAAACTATACTAAGCCATTTTCCTTAACGGATATTGATACCAAAATTTTAGATAATATACCAGCAAGGAGATTACAACAATATATCATAAAAGATCATATACTAAGACCAGGTAGAATTTATACAAAGAATACAGGGTTGGTTCAATATAATGAAAACTAAGGGCTTATTTGACAGTGTCAGTAATGAAAATAAGAATAGTTATATAATAATATCAATAGATAGAGACAAAGCCTTTGAAAAATACAGTATCTATTCATATTAAAAACAATAATGCTACAAAGCTTAGGTATCAGTAAAAGCATCGTGAAAAAGAAAATGATATTTATGTAAAATCAAGGTGAAACTTTATCTGTAACTGGAATGAACTTGAAGTATTCCCAATAAGATCAGTGATGAAATGACAATATCACCACTATTTTTCAATATTGTACTAGAAATGCTATCTATAGCAATAAGGCAATAAAAGGAAATTGAAAGAATAATAAGCAATGAGGAAAAAGAAATTTTTGCAGATAATATTATGGTATACTTAAAGAATCCTAGAGAATTAATTTTAAAAAACCTAGTTGAAATGATTAACAATTTTAGTGAAGTTACAGTATGTAAAATAAATTCATATTATTCAATAACACCAACAAACCTAGCATCAAGAGATAGAAACATTCCAGTTAAAACCACTGCAGAACCTATATACCTGACAAACCCAGTGATTATATTAACATTATAACAAAATAATTTTCACAAAAATACAGATCTAAATAATTTGAGAAATAGTGATTATGCATGATTAGACTAAGTCAATATAATAAAAACTATGCTTCCTACTTGATTTAATTTAGTTATTCAATGCTATACCAATCAAATTTCCAAAGACTTATTTCACATTGCTAGAAAAACAACAAAATTCATCCAGAAGAAAAAAGGTCAAGAATGTCAAGGGAATCATTTTTAAAAAATATGAAGGAGAGGTGGCTTTGCTGCCTCAGATTTCAAACTATAATATAAAGCAGTAACCCTCCAAACAATCTGGTAATGGCTAAGAAATAGAGTGTTGGATGAGTAGAATATATTAGGAGCATAAAACGTTTATCACGTTGTAGATGACATGATGATATACTTAGAGAATCCTAGAAAATCAACTAGAAATTACTTGAAATAATTAACCACTTTATCAAAGTTGTAGAATATAAAATAAACCCACATAAACCATCAGCATTTTTATGTATTGCTAACAAATCCCAACAGCAAGTGACAGAAAGAGAAAATCAATTTAAGATGATTGTAGACAATATAAATTATATGGGAGTCTATCTCCCAAGACAAATCCAGGAACTATATGAACACAATAACAAAACACTTGTTACAGGAATAAGGTCAGATCTAAATAACTCGGAAAACATCAATTGCTTATGGTAGACTGAGCAAATATAATAAGAATGACAATTCTTCCTAAATTAATTTACTTATTCAGTGACATAGCAATCAAATCATCAAAAATATTTCATAAAGTTAGAAAAAAATCATAACACAATTCTTCTGGGGAAAAAAAGGTTCAGGAATATCAAAAGAATTAATAAAAATTGCAAAGGAAGGTAGCCTAGCTGTATCAGTTTGGAAACTATATTATACAGCAGCAATCATTAAAACTGTTTGGTATTGGCTAAGAAATAGTGTGGATCAATGCCATAGCTGAGGTATA
>CM053769.1:144491341-144538097 GCA_028658325.1 Potorous gilbertii
TTCACATCATTTGCCTCAGTTTCCTCATCTGTAAAATGAGCTAGATAAGGAAATAGTAATTCATTCTAGTATTATTGAACATGATTGAAAAATGACTAAGCAACAAAAATCTATTCCAACAGCTTCAATTTAGTACTGAATAAATTAAAGAAATTAAATTAGGGGAGGTAAATTTGCCCAAGGTCATACAGCTAATATATTTTAGAGGCAGATTTGAACTCAAATATTCAGACCTTAAGATCCATACTCTTGTCTCTCCACTGGGACACCTCTCAGAGAACCTCATAGCTTTAGTGATTAGCTTCTTTTTCCTTTTTTTCAAGTATCAAGTGGTTTAGCTTTTAGATACTAATTAAAAAACAGAACTAGAGACATAGCAGTTCCCTACAGCCGGCACCAACAGCATCATTCATTAATTTATGACATAAATTGGCTAAATAATGCAAGGTAGGGGGATTTCTCCTCCTTTCTCCAGAGGCTACCATTTTGAAGAATTACCCCAGCCCTCTATCAATTCTTTAATGTCGCCACTGAAAACATAGTAATAAAATACTGCTTAAAAACATGTGGTCCTAATTGCTGGATTCAACAAAAGTAATAGTAATTAGCCTTAAACTGCAGTCTACATAGAAGCCCTATGGCTAAAATAATTTATTCCCCAGCTGAATATGAAGCCATTTCTAAAGAGTCTCATTTGTTTTATACATGGCAGTTTTCAAGCCAGTGGGTAAGTTTGGGGTGGGTGTTCATGCCATGGAAGGGAAATCCTGGCAGAAAAATGAATGTGAATAAAGGTAAAAAGGTGGAAAATAATGGTCACAGGTTCAGGGAATGAGTAGACTAATGTGTCTGAAGCATGAGTTTCATGATAAGAATAGTGAGTCATAATCAACAAGTTACAACTCCACCAAAGGGGTCCAGCCTTTGGCAAAATCATAATCCAGTAAAAGTTGCATCAGCTTTTCTCAGTTCCCTGTTTTATGTCTCTCTCCTAAAAGACTTGCAGATTTTATGTTTTCCTTTTTCTACCTAGATATACCCCCCAATACAGCCTCAGTCATGGTTGCCTTTATTATATCATTCTCTACCCATTTGCCTTCTGGTGGTCCATTCCCTTTGACTCTGCCTTCTGGCAAGATCTGATAATGTAATGGAATCCTGCCTTTCCCATTTTCATCAATGACTCTGGACACAGCAGGTACAGTATACTAACAGAAGAAAGTGAGAGGGGATTTTAAGAACTGAACACCAGTGTTTTGTTTCAAACATGAAAATCCTATACATGGCCTTTGATAGGGCCTCACTTGATTTTCCTGTAGTTTGATCTCTATTTATCCTGCAGTTTAGTTCTACTTCCCCATTAATATTCCCTATATGAACCTCAAGTTCTAGGTCTGGAATCAGAAAGATCTGAGTTCAAATATGGTCTTAGACACTTACTAGCTGTGTGACCCTGAAGTCACTTAAGTTTCTTCATGTGTAAAATGAGTTGTAAAAGGAAATGTCAAACTACTGAAATATTTTTTTTTTCCAGAAAACCGTAAAAGGGGTCATGAAGTGTTGGACACCACCGAGAAAGACTAAATAACCAAAACAAAATATGAACCTTATTGAACCTCCCTACTTATTCATCTCCACAAATGGCCTAGGAACAAATGGGCCTTCCACATGATTCTATATAGTATTGAAAAGACTGCTGTGTTCTAAGTCTGTGAAAAAGAATTCAGATCCTGGTTCTATTACTACCAATGTGACTCTGGGCAAATTTTTGAAGGATTTCTGGTCTTTCAGTTTTTGCTCTGGAAAATTAGGGCACTGGTGTGGCAAATAAAGCACTGGAGTTGGAGTCAGGAAGATGGACTCAAATCTCACTTGATTCATTTTTGTAGAAGCTGAATGACCCAGAGTTCGTTACTTAAACTCTCTGTTTCTTCATTTATAAAATGAAGAGGTTATATTTGAACTCTAAGGTCCCTTCTAGCTAAATCCTACCAGAACTCTATCAGGTGAACAGTGATCAATACAATTTGAGACTCTTAATCAACTTCCAAGGCCAAGATCGCACCTCACCAATTCCCAGTCCACAATATTATCTCAGTCACCAAATTACAATATGTTGCCCTTTTGATTACATTAATGAAACATGCATTGCTGAGTGAATGTGAAAATATTCTCAGCTTGTTTCTGGTTAGATATGTGGGACATTTGGGTGCCTGCTTCTAGCCATTTGTGACCAAGGAATTTGCAATGGAAGCTAAAAAAACATTCCCTAAGCAACTGCTGACGCAGAAGAACTGAGGACTCAGTAGATGTACAAAATGGAGAACGTTTGCCTGATATCTCCTTTCTGGCAGTAAATCATGGGGTCTGTTTCCAACTTTATCCTGAGTCAGATTGGGAAGGAATTATTTGTCTTACCTCTTACAAAGGCTCCATGTGGCCATGGATTCAGGTCTACCTTTCCCTTTTTTATTTGTTCTTTTCTGATCTTAGAAAAATGATTATTTCATGGTGCACATATTCAGGACAGGCAGTGACTGTGAGAGTTCTAAAATGGCTAAATGTCAAGAGAGGCCTGTGAGTGCAAAGGTTATGGTGCTTCCAGAATGGCAGTGACTAATGTCAAGAAAATCTCTATCATAAAGAATGGGAACATAGAAGATTATTGGTGCATCATGGCTCATTTATCCAGAAAATGTATTGGATGTTGTTTGCTAAGTGGCTAAGGCCAAGATGAAATGTAAAATAACTAATTAATATTCCTGTTGATTGTTTTATGCTGTTAAGGAGCTTAAATGTTAGACTCTCCACAGTAACAATAGTTGAAAGTAAAGCTACAGAATTCTGCCCTAATCATTCTAGTATATGTGTTGAAATTCTTTTTGCTTTGAATTTCTTTTGTTTTCCTCTCTCTGTTGGAATAAATTACCTGGACCATCTTTATTTATGTTTATACATTTTTTAAACTTTCCCCCTGGGGGGGGGAAATTACAGAAATTATCAACTTGCAAACAATAATTCTGGGATATTTAACATTGTCCCCGAGATGCTTGAGTCTTAACAAGGCCATGAATGTGAAAATGGTGAACCTTACCTTCCTTATTAAAGGGTATGATTTACCAGAACTAAATCTTGTCCCCAAACTCAAAGTCCGGGTGTGAAACAGGGAGGAGGGAATGTCTTCAGACTATAAACTTCCTGAGAGTGGATTCGGTCTTTTATAATTGAGCTCTGAGTTCCTTGAGAATAGGGATTATTACTATTTTATTTTTATTATTGTTAGTGTTTGCTTTTCTTTGCATCCTTAGCAATGAGCATAGTGCCTGACAGGTAGAAGGTACTTAACAAATGCTTGTTGATCGACTATTTTGCATTCATCCAAATGCTTTCTCCATCCCACGTAAAAAATAGAAATGTCTTCTTTCACCATTCCCCTTTTGGAAAGGAAAAGTGGACACATAGACTGTGAAGAGAAAGGACAGTCAGAAAAGTTTAAAGTTTATGACCTAGCAGAGGAAAGGTAATAGGAAAAACATAAATTCATACTATTAACAATATTGTATAACTAATTTAGGTTCTATTATAGTGTTGTAAGGGATAAACCTGGATTGAACTGCACATAATTACAACTCATATTTATATAGTACTTTAAGATTTGCCACTCACTTGACATATTATATCAGCTTATTCTCATAACAACTCTGGAGGGTAGAGAGTCATTATCACTCCCACTTCTCAGATGAAGGAACTGAGGCTGAGCGCTCAAATAACTTGATAAAACAAGATATAAGTAACTTAAACAACAGAGTCACATAGCTAGGGAAAAAATCCTGAAGGTAATTTTGCACTCAGGTCTTCTTTTCTTCAAGTCTAAGGCATTCTTATACCATACTACCTTTCTGAAATGAAGGGTGAGGGAAAGAGAAGAGTCAAAGAAAATTATATAATTTTGAAAAGCAAAGACTATGTGATGTGCTTCCCATGAAAAATTCCCTTTGATAAATTCCAACCCTATGTTGGTTGAACTAAAGGATGTTTTCTGTCAGTAGGTTAAATTTTAAAAAAAGATCTTGGCACCCCTTTGGGCTAGGATGAGGTCATCTAGCTTCTGTTCCCAGGAAAAATTGATGGAGGTGATGGCAATAAAAGTTATGAAAAGTCATCCAATGTCTTTCTAAGCTCATTGGATAAGGGGATTTCTATTTATTATGTCTATTTACATCAGCTGGCCCCCAAACCTGAATAACCCAGGATATGTTACTTAAACCATTGAGCATGGTCATGAAGCATTTGTTTCATGTGCAGTCTTTCCTTCTACTCATTTGCTTCCATCCATTGAAATTGGGAGAATCTCTACACCTTGCAAATTCCTGAATTTACTGAATTGTGTGCATGATTCAAAATATTTTACAATAACTATATAAAAATTACTGCAAAATTTAAGCTGTTAAAAAGGTATAGATACACTGGCAAGTTTATAACAAAGCTTGGCAATTTTTATTAGACTTCATGTGTTATCATGTAGAAAGAGATTAGGAGGCAGAAGACCTGGGTTTTGAGTTAGCCACAACTTAGTTCTGTGATATTGAGGAAACCTCATCATTCTGGGATTTGTTTCCTCTCCTGTAAATGATTAGCTTGCAAGTTTTCTTCGATCTCTGACATTCTACAAATCTGTAAAAGCTGAATTCTAATCCTTATTCTTTCTCAATTTAGCTATATAACCTTGAACTTGTCAATTCTCTCTCTTTGTCCCTTGGCTTTTTCATCTGTGACATGAAGGAAGTGGTATGGTATCACTTCTAACAATTGACAAGTTACATTTGTAAAGCAGTTGTTTCCTTAACAATTTTTTTGAGGGAGATGAAGAAAGAATTATTATTTCCATTTTAGACAAGAAAATACTGAAACTCAGGAAGGTTAGTAAATCTACGATCACTTTGGTTTCCTCATATTGAATGAACCATTCATATGATGACAGAGTTAACATTGGAAGGAAACTAAAGGGTCATCTGGTCCAACCTATTCATTTAAAAGACAGAGAAAATAGTTAATTCATGAAAGGTTAGGCAAGTAATAAGTAGAAGGGTCAGAATTTGAATGCAGATTTATTGATTTCAAAGGAAGTCCCTTTTCTACTACAACTGCTTCTCTTAGTCTTAGACCAAGTTTAAGCACCAGTATAGAATCAATTAAAAACAGTAATTGTTAGAATTTAATTAATTCATGTATTTTTAATTTTCTCAATAAGGTCAAACTTTTTATTCAAATGAGGCAAATTCTGAAAAGCCAGAAAATGCAAACAAAAAAACCCCATATTTGGACAGGTGGTATCTTCCTACTGAATAGAAAGAAAAAGAATTCCTTTTACCCACCTTTATGCCCATAAATTTGACAATCTAAATGAGATGGATGAATATCTTAAAAAATGTAGACTGCCCAGATTAACAGAAGAGGAAGTTGAATACTGAAAACAGCCCTATCTCAGAAAAAGAAATTGAACAAGTCTTCAATGAACTCCCTAGGAAAAAATCTCCAAGGCTGGATGGATTTACAAGTGAATTCCATCAAACATTTAAAGAACAGTTAATTCCAATACTATATAGACTATATGGGAAAATTGGGGAAGAAAGAGTCTCCCCAAATTCTCTTTATGATACAGATATGCTTCTGATACCTAAACCAGAAAGATGCAAAACAGAAAAAGGAAATTATAGACCAAGTTCTCTAATGAATATAGATGCAAAAATTTTAAATAAGATTTTATAAAAAATAATATAGCAACTTATCAAGGGAAAAATACATTTTGATCAGGTAGGATTTATATCAGGAATGGAGGGCTGGTTCAGTATTAGGAAAACTATTAGCATTATTGACAATATCAACAATAAACCTAGCAGAAACCACATGATTATCTCAATAGATGCAAAAAAAACTTTTGATAAAATACAACACCCATTCCTATTAAAAACACTGGAGAGCATAGGAATAAATGGAGCTTTACATAAAATAATAAGCAGTATTTACCTAAAACCTTCAGCAAACATTTTATACAATGGCAATAAGTGAGATGCATTTCCAATAAGATCAGGGATGAGACAAGGATGTCCATTATCACCACTATTATTCAAGATAGTACTAGAAATGTTAGCTGTAGCAATTACAGAAGATAAAGAAATTGAAGGAATAAGAATAGGAAAAGAAGAAATTAGAATAGGCAAAGAAACTCTTTGCAAATGGTATGATGATTTACTTGGAGAATCCCAGAGATTCAAGTAAAAAACTACTTAAAATAATAAATAATTTTGACAAAGTTGCAGGTTACAAAACAAGTCCACACAAATCTTTTTCATTTCTATATATTAGTAACAAAGCCTAACAGCAAGAGATACAAAAAGAAATCCCATTTAAAGCTAAGGTAGACACTATAAAATATTTGGGGGGCTACCTGCCAAAACAAATCCAGGGAGTATATGAACACAATTACAAGACATTTTTCTCACAAATAAAGTCAGATTTAAATAAGTGGAAAAACATCAGTTGCTTGTGGGTAGGCTGAGGCAATATAATAAAAATGACAATTCTACATGAATTAATTTACCTTTTTACTACCATACCAATCAAACTATCAGATAATTATTTTCTAGAGCTGGAAAAAATAATATCAAAATTAATCTGAAATAACAGAATATCAAGGAGACTAATGAAAAGAAATGTTAGAGAAGGTGGTCTAGCTCTACTAGATCTCAAATTATATTATAAAGCAGAAATTAACAAAACTACTTCCCACTGGCTAAGAAACAGAAGGGTACACAAGTGGAATACACTAGGTACTGAAGACACAATAGGCAATGACTATAACAATCTACTGTTTGATAAACCCAAGGACACCAGCTTCTGGGACAAGAACTCACTGTATGACAAAAATTTCTGGGAAAACTCAATACAATTGTGGCAGGAACTAGGCATAGACCAATGCCTGATATCATACACAAGAATAAAGTCCAAATTGGTACATGATCTAGGTATAAAGATTGATAGGATAAACAAATTAGTGGAACAAGGAATAGTGTATTTATCAGATTTATGGAGAAGGGAAGAAGTTTTGACTAAAGAAGAGATAGAAAGCATGAAGTGCAAAATGGATAATTTTGATCACATTAAACTAAAAAGTTCTACAATCAAACCCAATGCAACCAAGATTGAGAGGGTTGCAGAAAACTGGAATTTTTGCAACTAGTGTCTGTGATAAAGGCCTCATTTCTAAAATATATAGAGAACTGAGTCAAATGTACAAGAATACAAGTCATTCCCCAATTGATAAATGGTCAAAGGATATCAACAGGTAGTTTGCAGAGGAAGGAATTAAAGATATCTATAATCATATGAAAAAATGCTCTAAAATCACTATTGATTAGAGAGGTGAAAATCAAAACAGCTCTGAGATACCATATCACACCTATCAGATTGGCTAATATGACAAAACAGCAAGATGATAAATTTTGGAGAAGATGTGAGAGAGTTGGAACACCATTCATTGTTGTTGGAGCTGTGAGCTGATCCAACCATTCTGAAGAGCAATTTGTAACTATGCTCCAAGGGCTACAAAAACGTGAATACCCTTTGACCCAGCAATACTGCTTCTAAGACTGTATCCCCAAGAGATCAAAAAAGTGGGAAAGGGTCCCACATGTACAAAACTATTTATAGCAGCACTCTTTGTGACGGCCAAAAACTGGAAATCAAGGGGATGCCCATCAATTGGGGAATGGCTGAATGAATTATGATATATGAATGTTATGGAATATTATTGTGCTATAAGAAATGATGAACAGAAAAACTTCAAGAGGCCTGGAAAGACTTGCATGATCTGATGTTGAGCAAAAGGAACAGAACCAGGAGAACTTTGTACACAGCAATGTCCACAGTGTGCGAGAGTTTTCTGCTATACTTGGAACTTCATTGTAATGCAAGGATTTAAAAAATTCCCAATGCTCTTTTAAGGCAAAATACCTTCCACATCCAGAGAAAGAGCTGTGAATTTCAATCACAAAATGTAGCAGATCATTTTCTTTGGTTACATTTTGTTTTGTCACAAGATTTCTCTCATTCCTCTTAATTCTTATGCACAACATGACTATGGTTGAAATGTTTTTAATAGGAATGTCTGTGTGGAACCTATATAAAATTGTATGCCATCTCAAGGCGGGGGGGTGGAGGAGGTGTGGGGGGATCTAAGTTATATGGTAGTGATTGTAGAACACTGAAAATAAATTTTAAAAAATGTCAAAAAAAAAAAGAATTCTTGTCATAACTTGACTATGGTCTAGGTCACAAAAATACATAAATCCAAACATCACTTATTCTACAGGAAACCAGAATAAGAATCCCTCACCAGTCTGACAAGTGGTCATCCAACCTTGACTTAATTACCTCCAATGAGTGGCAACTGACTACCTCCCAAAGCAGCTCATTCCATCGTTGAACAGGTCTGATTATTTTATCTCCTTTCACCAAGTCTAAACCTATGTCCTTGCAATTTCTGCCCATTCCTTAGTTAAGGAAACTAATATGCATATAGTCAACTACTCCAATTATTCTTATACCCTCATCTGGTGTTTTTCCTCTTCTTTTTACTTTTTGAAAAACAAAACTGCACAAAATAATGAAGAATCTCCATTTTAATAATCACCACTTAATTTCTCTGTAGAATTCCAAATTTCTCAAATTCGGTACTCAAATGTAGTCATCTGTCAACACAGGTTTTCCTGTAACAATGTTGCACATTTCTACAGTGCTTTACAGTTTACAAAGCACTTTTCTTCCCAAACTTTGGGGGTTAGATAGAGCAAATATTACCAACCTCCCCGACTCCCTCCATGTTAGAGATGAAGAAAGTGGGGTGCAGAGTCAAAGTGCTGAGCATCATAGACAAGACAGAAAGCATCTTAAGTTCACATAATTTAACATCCTCATTTTACAAATGAAGAAACAACAATAGCAATAGCCAGTATTTACATGGTGTTTAAAGGTTTGCAAAATGTTTTGTTTTAATGTATTGTCTATATTTATCTTCCCAAGAAATCTGTTATATAGGTACTATTATTACTTTAATTTTACAGACAAGGAAACTATTGCTCAGATTCATGTGATTTGCCCAAGGTCACATAGGTATTATTAATCAATCTCAAGTCTGTTTACTTCAAATTCAGCAAACTTTACAATGAACCAAGCTGCAAGGTCACCCATGGTATTAATCTAATTCAATTCAATTGAATATTTATTAAATACCTATTACATGCAAGACACTCTAATGGGCTATATTGGGACTCAGAAGCATGTCTTCTACCTCCCAGGTTAAATCTGTCCTCACTCAAGAAAATTTCCTTTCATAACCTTGGAATTGTTGTTACTTTGCTTTTGGACTGGATTGATTTTCTTGGAGTGTGTGTGCGCGCGCGCATCTGTGTGTGTGTGTGTGTGTGTGTGTGTGCATGTGTGCACGCATCTTTTCTGAGTTTATGTTCTTGTCATTTATGTTTGATCACAGGCGATAATGCCAGGGACTGTTTTCTTAATTAAATTTATAGATAAGTGCACCCAGAGGCTACTTCTATGGGCCCAGCTAATAAATTAAAAATAAATAAATAATAATAAAGAGCCATGCCACTTAAATAGCAGGCTTCCAGGCTTCCTGTGAGATGTCTTCTATGCACTGCCGAAAGCGTTAAAAGGATTAAGGCAATTTAATTAGAGCTAGAGCAAACCTGAAATTCCTTACCCATATGACTTTCCCCAGTGGGAGGCTCCCCTCATGTACCTACTTTATCTATGGGTGGAAATTTAGGGAGAGAGCCAAGTTACCAGTACTTTACTTCAGCTGTTAAGTCCATAAATCTTTGGGAAATAGGGGATTTCTCCAATGCGGATTTGTGGTACCATTTTCCCACTGGCAAGAACAAGTATTGCTATGCTTTTAAGAACTCTGAAGTTAGAATGCAGAATTTCATTCTAAAACCTGGCAATTATAAACTGTCCATTTCATGCAAATGTTACCTTAACAAAGACGAATTCAAGTTAATGTACTGATGCTTTTATCACCATTACCTTAAAAGTACCTGGGGACTACTTGTTAGTTGACTCAGGATAATCAACCAAGTGGACTATACCAAGCATGCCTCAGTCTTAAAGAAGACGACCGTATTCCCAGGAGCATAGGGTCAGCCTCATATTAGGTGGCAATTCATGGAAGCCCATAATCTCAGACTTGGAAGGGGTCCCAAGGTCTCATGGTCCAAAGAAATCCTGAATATGAATCATTATGGCAATAGACCCAACAAGGAGCCAACCAATGTCTTTAACTTTAATTGTTAGATAAATTTCCTCACATCAAATGTAAACCTCTTCCTTTGTACATTCTGTCCATTGCTCCTAGTTAGTCCATTGGTACCAAGAAACACGTCTAATTCCTTTTATACTCTACAACATGGCCCTCCAAGTATGTGAAGGTTATGACCATATACTTCCCAAAGTGTTCTCTTCTCTAGGCCAGAAGTTCACACTTCCTACAACTGATCTTCATATAGGGTGATTTCTAGTCCTCTCACCATCTTAGATACTACTCTGGATTTGTCCCAGCAATATTTTTCTTTTTTAAAAATACATTTTAAAACATTATCATCCAATTGCAATTCAACAAATCCAACACATTTTCTTTATAGAAATAAGTCAAGGACCTATGATTTTGTCCACCAGCCCACATTTCAATCCATTACTAATCTAGAACCTTAGAGACTTTCATGAAGCTCTGAGAAGTGACTGTCCTTGCCTTCAAGCTTTACTCACTACGAAGCTGCTTCTATATATTTATGTCTCTTAATACTTGTAAATTACGAGTACTGCCACTGGAGTGAAGGGAGGTGAGCTGAAGTCTCAGTGATGCTGATTATTTGTGTGACTCTTGACAAGCCTCTCAGCCTCTCTGACACTGTTTGATCATCTGTAAAAATAACATGGGTAAAGTAGGTAATCTCTAAGGTCTCTTTCAACTCTTTTAAGTGTGTCGTTCCATAAAATTTAAGTAATTGTCCATAAAAGAAGCTTTAGGGCAGGTATGTAGTATTAACAAACCAGTTGTAAATTTAAAGAATTGGACCATAATGGCTTGGATTGAATATTTCCAATAGGAGCCGAAGTTTGGCTGCAGTATACTTTCCCTTATTAGTTATATGGTATTTTGATGTTTCCAACATTCCATGGAAAGTATTTTCAGAGACTTGCTTTTCTTCAAAGCACTATCTTTCAGGTATCATCTAGGTTCTTCTCCTACAAACTTACTTCTTTTGTATTTAAAAAAAATTCCACAAAAGATAATGTTAATTTCAGGGTTTTTTGGTTTGTTTTAGGGAGATTCTGCCTGCCTTTTCAATTTCTCCAAAATCTCTTCTGGAGTTGTGGATGCCAAAACCTTTACCATTTTTTCATCTAAGATAACATCACTCTTCCTAAGTTCCAGGACCTTGGAAAGATATCCACAGAGTTCTTCATTAGCCCCGGCTTCTGATGGAGGTGTAACAATAGCTACACTTATGTTCTCAGCTGTCACATCTGTTATGGTATTTTATTTGGAGGTAGTTTTGGCATAAATGGTATTGTGATGAAACCACTCTAATCAACTACCACAGGTCAAGTGGGAAGAAGTGATTTCACTGGCTCCTTATTCTGACCTTTTCCCTTCTTGGGCATCCCTGCTCCAGAAGTGAGCCTGGCCTCCACTGCCTTGGTACCTCCCCAGCCCCATCAGCCCAGAGACAGATGTAGAGCAT
Source organism: Potorous gilbertii (assembly GCA_028658325.1). Classification (NCBI taxonomy): domain Eukaryota; kingdom Metazoa; phylum Chordata; class Mammalia; order Diprotodontia; family Potoroidae; genus Potorous; species Potorous gilbertii. The sequence goes on from CM053769.1 coordinate 144,503,167, forward strand.
GATCTCCCAGGTTTTCTCTGCCTGGAAAAAAGAACTGGGACTCGGCGGGGTGGCCTTCCCTGGAAATATTTTTCAAAGAAAGAATGAATGAAAAAATGTTTGTGGAATGCTTACTATTTTCCAACCACTATTCTAAGTTCTGTGGATATAAATACAAAAATCATTAATGGAAAACATTAAGTATTAATTGTATAGAAGCTGAATTTCACAAACTACTTAAATGAATAGACCCAACGAATACTCATTAAAGAGATAATGTTGATGTAGGGGGAGGCCAATAATGGATGGTTCCAATGATTTGTCCTCAGTGCTGCTCTTTTTAAGATTTTTATTATTGACTTGATAGGAGGGTCAGATGATATGTTCATAGATAGCACAAAGTGGGCATAGATAGCTCACATATTAAATGGAAGAATTAAAAGTAAAAAAAAAAATCTACAAACTGGAACATCAAATAAGATGCACTAGATGAATACAAATTCCTTCACTTGAATTCAGAAAATAAATTCTAAAAATTCAAGATAAAGGAGCCATGGTTAGATGGCAATGCATGTAAAAAAGATAAACAAAGATATGGAAGGCTTTATCATACTGTAATCTCAATATGATCCAACAGTGTGAGATAGTAAAGAAAGCATTTAATGCAATCTTATGTTGCCATGTAAAAATAGTCTATCATTAGCATTTTAAAGCACCTACTATGTACCACGAATTATGCTAAGCACTGGAGATACAAAGAAGGCATAAAGCAATCTCTACCCTCAAGGAGCTCATAGTCTAATGGTATACAGAATGAACAAAATAATATTCAACTCAGTTCCCTAAGAAGGACATTGACACATCCAGAAAAAAGGTTATTGGACTTGGGAAGGACCTCAGGAACATGCTATAGCCCAGATTCTTATAGTCTCACTAACCACTGTAGCTGTTGGTTCTTTGTTAGCCCTCTAGTCTAGTCCTTCCCCCTGAGCTTCATGAATGTTCTGTTCTACCAGAAGACCTAAGGTCTATTTGCTTTGTCTGTTTTCTGATGTAGAGACTGATGCCAGTCTTCCCTCTCTTCCCTCTTTCCACTTTGCTTATCTGCATCTCAGACATGTGACTTCCTGGAAATCTCTTCCCAATTTAAAATCCATCAGAAGTTTGGGGATCTTTGGGTAAAGGCAGGATTCCCCCAAATTTGAGCCTCTTTTAGGCTCTCTTGATCTCCATAGCAGTTTACCTGGTGAGATTACATGTATGTTACCTAAAAGTCAGAGATGTGAAGTTAAAGATCTTCGTTAAAGAACTAAGTAAATGTGAGAGATAACATTGAAAGACAGGTTTTCTGACTGCAAGTGAAGGGTTCCTTTAATATAAGACACATAGGTAAATGGTCCCAATATATCCTGCCTTAATCAAATCACTTTTGTGTTCAATTCTTGCTATCACACTACAGGAAGGAACTTGAAAATAACTGAAAGATGTACACAAGAAAACAAAATTTTCCCATCTGTGGCACAAGTGAATGAATTAAGGTCTTTTAACTTAACTGAAAAAAGATATTAGAAGGAACACAGACCTGCCAATGATAACTGTAAGATCCATTTTGTAGAAGAGACTTGACTTGTTTTGTGTGGTAGAACATATAAGGAGGCAGATTTTGATTTAATATGAGTTTGAAGGGGAGATAGGTACACCCTGTGTAATATATGCTGTAGAGACAACTAGGTGGTGCATTGTGTGCTAGATCTGGTAGCAGGGTGATCTGAATTCAAAAATGACCTTAAGTACTTACTCTCTGCGAGACCATGCACAAGTCACTTAGCCATTGTTTGCTTCAGTTTCTTCAACTATAAAATGGGAATAAAAATAACATCTCCCTTACAGGTTGTCCTGAGGATCAAATGAGATATTTGGAAAGTGTTTAGCATAGTAGCTGGTTCATAGTAAGTGCTATTATAAGTGCTTATTTCCTTCCCTTCCTCCTTCATTAAACAAGAAATCCAAGTAGACAAGGAAGATGTTGGTAAACGGAAGGGTGGATACTTTCAGGCTAATTTGGAGAGGCAATGATTGGTAGAATTGTTTTTACTACATATCTAACGGGCGTAAAAACATCTTTTTTTATAGAACACTTGGTCATCTTGAATAATAATGGGTCTGATAAGATTCTTTTGGGACAACCATTAAGATAAGTGCAGTTTGTGTACCAAAAATTGCTGAAGAGGATGAGGATTGAGGGATAGTCTAGCTAGGGCAGGGGAACCTGTACCTTTGAGGCCACATGTGACCTTCCAGGTCCTCAAATGCATCCCTTTGACAAAATCCAAACTCCATAAAACAAATCCTTTCATTAAGGGAATTTTTTTCTGTGAAGTACAGATTCAGTCAAAAGGTGCACTTGAGGACCTAGAGGATCACATGTGGCCTTGAGGAGGCAGGTTCCTCCCTCTCTGGCTCTAGACCCTCTAGGTTAAATCAACGTATAACCTAACACTAGTTTACTTCAGGGCAAGGTAAGTATAGAGGATGGTAAAGTATATGACAAAAAGAAAAGGAGGTTTGCAGTTAGGAAATGAGAGTTTCTCAATTCATATGCATGTTTACACATATGTATATCTACACACATGCATATGTGCAGGTGTGAATAAATGCATGTATATACAAAGATAGAGAGATACAACTGTGTATATTTTGAGAATTGCTCCTTTAGTGCCCTCACAGTTGTGTTGTGTCCAGTGTAATTATGTACTAATATCATATATTATATATATACATATCTAATATATATAATCACAAAACACACATATATACTTACATACACACTTGTGCATGGATCTAATAGGCTGGAGGGCACACAACTCTGAAGTTATTGAAATTTCAGTTCTCAAGAGAGCTGGAAAAGTAAACAATAGCAAACATTTACCAAAAAAAATTCAAATGCACTTTTTAATAAAGACATTTTAGAAAATCCCAATATTCCATGTATGTCTATTCTCTCAGCATCAAAATCTTCACAAGAATATTCTACCTAGGTATTCTAGATGAAGAGTTGAATGAAAAAGGTAGATTTTCCATAAATGATGCTGCAGAGTAGAACAGATCTTTAGTTATGAAACTGATGGCAAGGTGTAGAGAAGGCCCGGTTCCATTAAAGTTATTGATGGTTGGCTTAAAAATATACTTTTTATTTGGGTAAAATATATCATTAAAGTCTCTTCTTTAACCAGAGTTCTCCCATGTATACTGACAAATCGTGCAACATTTTTTCAAAGACCAAACTACCAAGATAAACTTGATAGGTTTTTGGTTATTAATATTGAATGAGGCATTAAAATAAGGGATATGTACTTGCCAAAAATGTTTGCTGCTTTCATGGAGATTGTATGGCACAGAGTCTAAATAAAAGAAGTCTTCTAGATAAGTAAGTCTTCTAGATGTTTATTTTTGGAACATAATATTGTACCAATTGCATTAAGTCTCAAAACAATGTGGATCCTTCCAAATGGTATTCAGGCATGGAGAAATTTGCCTTCACTATCCACTTAGAAAGAAAACAAAATAAACAAGAACCAAATTGATGAAAAATATCTTTTATCAAGGCTGATACAGAGTATGATAGAACTAATTTTTCAGTCCACACATGCTAATTTAAATATCTGGGTTACACAGTGGATAAAGAGTTGAAGTTGGAAACATGAAACCTTGAAATCAAATCCTGCCTCAGTTTAAGACTGGTTCTGTGACCCTAGGCAAGTCACATGAACAGAGGTGGCCTCTTGCATAAAATAAGCTAGTTAGACTAGATGGTTTAGGTGGTTTCTTCTAGCTCTAAGATTTATGATCCTATAGATTTGGATAAAAACTTCAAATGGACAATGAGCTAGAACCAGAACTGAGAACCAGAAAGAGAGCATGTTTTGTTTTCACTAGGAAATTGTACAATGATTTCAGTGATGTCAGGATTTTCTTTGGGGAAAAAAATCTGTGTTTTTAACATAAATGTCCTTTTAGTGATGCTGTTTGACTGCAAATCATAACAATATCATAGTTTCTGAAAAGCTGAAGTTGCAGGTCCTCTAAAGACATGGTGTGTGGGAGTAGGATGTAGATCATTGCCATTGAAAAACTTGATACTCTAATAAAAGATATCACCAGAGGGGTGTATGGTAAGAGAAGGTGCTGTGGTGGTCATATAACAAGAGCAAATTAATGGAATAAATAATGGAGATCTCATTTCCCCCACTGAAATCCATGTAGTAGCAAGACATCAAAGGCAGGAATTTTTAACTTTAAAATAATATATATATATATATATATATATATATATATATATACACACCCATATATATATATATATATATATATATATAAATTGCATTTCAATGTAGCTTTCTTTGTAATTGTATGTATTTAATTTTCTACCTTGAAAAATACTTTTGGAGAAAGTCCACAGGTTTCACCAAATTGCCAAAGGAGTTCATGATGCAAAATATATATATGTATATATTATATGAGAGCCCCTGATGTTACAGTAGGTTTTGCCATTTTGGGTGGAGTCTCTTATGAATTTATGGGAGGACATAGGAAAATAGTCAAACGGGAACAGAAAGTGTGGATAGACTGTGTCAGTGTTGGAACTCTGGGAGGGAGTAAATACCTTGAAATGATGCCTGATCTCATCAGTATTGATAAACACAACTGGAGGATTTTCACAGCTTTCATGACAAGGTCTTCTGAGGAGACATACTTTTCAGTTTGATGAGTCATCTGATTAAATAGAAAGAACATTAGGACTAGGAATTGGCAGATACCTGGGGAAAATCCCTTCTTCTTTCTAGGATTCAGTTGTTGCTTTTGCTAAATCATTTTTCTGTCGTATCTGATTCTTCATGTCCCCATTTGGGATTTTCTTGGCAGAGACATTGGAGTGGTTTGCCATTTCCTTCTCCAGCCCATTTTACAGATAAGGAAACTGAGGCAAACAGTTAAGTGATTTGTTCAGAGTCATATAACTAGTAAATCGATAACCAGATTTGAACTCATGAAGATGAATCTTTCAGATTCCAAGCCCAGTGCTCTATCCACTGTACAACACAGCTGCACCTGGTTTTCAATTACTTTTGAGTCAAAATGGAAGTATTGGACCACAGCGATGTCAAACTCAAATAAGAAACAGGTCCCTGTGGGCCATATATTGACTTAGAAAACCATAAACTAACAATATGTGGTATCATATTTTTCTTTATTTTGTTCAATATTTCTCAATTACATTTTAATCTGGTTCCTGTACTTGAGATTTTTTGCTCAACTGTTTGAAAGCTTTGGACTCATGATCTCTAAGGTCCCTTACGTTTAATCCCTGTTGTATTATAGTCTGGCATTTTATATTTCAATGATATTTCAGTGCTCACATTCTAAATTCTTTGTTCTAAGGTTTCCATCATCAGTTATTGCCTGTTACTTTGACTTTTGGCATTTCTATGGTTAGGCTATGACTTTACCTTGAAGAGATCACACGTTAGCTGGCTTACATCTTCTTTATACACAATAGCAGCATGTGACAGAGAATATCAGTGGAAATCAGGTAGATGTAGGTTTCAATCCTACCTGTGACAAATCTGCTGCCTGACCCTGGGCAAGTCATTAAACATCTCTGATGCCTAGTTTCCTCACCTGTGAAATGGAGATGATAGTAGCAGCCCCCTAAAAAAGTACTGAGAGGTTCAATTTAGACGATGTAAGTAAGTGCTCTGCAAACCTTAAAGTGTTATATAAATGTTAGCTATTACCATCTCACTTCCAAAAAAATTAAGCAGCTTAAGAAGCTATTTCACATTTAAAATGGGGTGATTATAAATAAAAGCAGAATCCAAAGGAATTCAAAAGGGCAGAAAAATAAATGATACCCAGATTGGACGTGGACCAATTACCACAGTGGGAGCACTAAATTTTAGTTCTGATTTTTCTAAGAGCTAAGATGAAAAACTTAGTGGGATAATGGTTCTCACTTCCTGAAAAAAGAAAACATAAATGAGTCTGGAGAGCGCATTATGAGGGATTGGGTATGCTTGTTTAAATACGGTAGAACCCCCTGATAGGTATCACCAGAGCAAGAGCCTGAGGAAACTGGAAATTGACTGTGGTTATTGAGGGGGTAGGAGTGCAGAGTCAGTCAATCAGTCAACATGGATTTATTAAGCATATATGTATGATACAATATACTAAACACTGAGGATGGGAAGAGAGGCAGAAATAGACTCTGTCCTTAAGGGCTCACATTTTAATGGGAGACAATACTCAAACAACTATAGTCATACAGAATACATAAGACCTGGAGGTGTTATCAGAGGGAAAGTGCTAGTAGTGACTGGAAATAGTAATAGAGCAGTAGGAAGGATGTATTTCAGAAAGTGAGACATGAGTAGAGTCTAGAAAGAAAACAGAGAAAGCCAGGAAGTGGAGATGGGTATGGAGAATATTCCAAGGGGAAAAGTACCATGTGTGATAATAGCAATAAAAATAGTGTGGTTGAATTACATTATGGAGGGGAATAAATTGGAAGAAGACAGGAAAGATGGAAGCCAAGTTGTAAAATGATTCAAAAATCAGGAGAATTTGATACTTGAACCCAGAGCTAACAAGGAGTGACTGGTGCTTATTGAGAAGAGAAATCATATGGTCAGACAAATACTTTCAGAAGATCCCTTGGCAGCTGAGAAGAGGATGGTCTGCAGTAGATAGACAATAGGAGGAGATAGACAAACCAGCAGGCCATTGCAATAGTCTATGTGCCAAGTAATAAAAGCCTACCCCAGAGTGATGGTAGTATCAGAGAGAAGGGGATGTATCAGAAAGATGAGGCAAAGGTAGAAACAACTGGAAAACACTGAGTCTAGCACCATTGCCAGTATATTGTGCTGCCACTGAGAATCGAGAGAGTGTGTTTTTAAAATAGTATAATAAACCGAAACCAAATGAAGCAACTTGGTATGGTGAAATCCTTGCTAGAATTGGATTCAAAAGCCCTGGATTAGAAATCTAGTTCTTCACTATTATCAATATGACCTTCAACTACTCATTTTTGGATTACCATTCCTTGTTTTAAGTTGTCAACATGCACCCTTGAGGCTTCTAGTGTTTTAAGCATTTCCTTTGTGTAGAAGAAATATCTGTCCTCTGACTGGTGTACTGTGTACATTGAGCATTTTTCTAGAAGGTATGCTGATAATCACTTTGAGGGAGATCCCAGATATCAATCATAGTCAGGAATGTGTTGGTAAATGTTTAACAACCAGCTTTCAGGGAAAAATGTATCCATGACACATATTTAATCTAGATTATTGACATTCTCTGGATTAGTTTCTTAAGTCTAGAAATCAACAAAATGATAAAGCAAGCCATGTTATGTTCTATACCATTTGCTAATTCCCCAAATGTAATAAATGCTCATATTGAAAACCGAACAATGTTCTCTGGAAAGCTGGGTAGAACCATCTGCCAGGACAATGCTGTAAGATTTTTCCTCTAGCTCTTTGGTGCAGTGGTGTAAAGAGACAGAGACCACAAAAAATGCCTCAATCCCTGTTTTTTAGAGACTTTGTTTCCCTTCTTATGTAAGGACTGAATTAATCTTCCTACTTGATCCCAGAGCTGGGGTCTGTTAGGAGGCAAGGGCACCCTGTGCTATGTGGCTAATAGGATGCTCTATCACCCCTGTCAGTAGTCAGTTGCTTTTGACTGCTTTTGACCTATACATGCTTCTGTGTACTTCCAACCCATACTTGCATGTAGTAGTGGGAGAATCTATAAGATACATTCTGGTCATTTTTTTTAAAGAGAGAGAATAATTAATATCTACCCAAGGCTATACTATCAATTTTTTTTCACCAGAACTTTTACAAATAATTAACTAGGGTGAATTGTGATAAATATTTCCTAGAGATTGTGCTTTTGAGATAATAAATCTTGGAAGTCCTTCCTTTTCCTCATTAGGCAAGATACAATCACTCCATGGCAATAATTTCTGCAACTAAAACAAAGGTTAGTAAGTTGTTCATTAACATCATGTAATTGCACTATTGAAATGAACCTCATAGGTCATCTATTATTTTTTCTGTGACCCAAAGTATCAATTAGGTTAAAGCTGTTCTTTATAATATTCAGTGAAAGCGAACTCTCTCTTTTCCAAAGCGAATCCAAGACACTGTTCTTTAGTTATTGTTATGTAGTTCTCTTTCTCTGTGTAGATGTCTAGTCTTTTTCTCAAGTTGAACCACAATCTGCCTCCTTCTAAATTCCACCCATTATCCCTAGTTCTTCTCTCAAGGACTAAGAAAAAAAATATTTAAACCCTCTTCCACTTGACAACCTTACAAGACAATATAACACTGGATACCTAATCACACACTAAGTATAAGTTAAGTATACCAAATAGATTAAAATAATCTTCAAGAAGAGGATGAACCAGAAAACTTACGATGTGGAAGGGGGCTTAAAAATTGTGTTTTCCACTTCTCTTGCTTTATCCCTCATACTTTTCCTTCATACTTTATAGTGAGAGAAATGATTATTAATAATCAATGATTTGGGGAGATTAGGATTCCTGCCCCCCACCCCCTTTTTAGTCCTTGTTTCAGGACCTCAGTCTCTGAAGATTAAGCTAAACTTTTTCTATATCCAGACCCTACCCAGAAGGGGCAGCCATTGCACTCTACTCGGATCTGTGGGAATACACTTTTTTGAATAGATTATCCAGTTTGGAGGTAAATTTAGAATTAAATGACATAATCAAAGTTCAGGTCCAGTGCCTCATTGTTCAATTAGTTTTGTCTTATTGTTAGCCAATCACAGTTTATTGTCACCCTTGGAAACCCCCCTCTTCCAATGGGCATATTAGCCATGAGCCCACCAGCATGTTTGCCTTTGGTCTAAGAGAGACAGTCAAATGACCATACTTTTATTAAAATGCTGGAATAATTAATAAAATGATTACATTAATCATAAATTGTATCTCTCAAACCTTATTAAATGCCACAATAGCATTCCTATATTTCCAAAACACTTTCCTCAGAATTTCTTCATGAGATATATATGAGATACAAATGGAAAAACTGACACACCCAAGAGAAAATTGATATGACACTCTCAAGGTCACAAAACTAGGAAATGGAAGATCAGTGCCTTTATGGGACTCATTGATTTTTACTTCCAGTTCAGTGTTGTTTCCATTAGATGATGTTGATGACGTTGATAGGTGCTTGACTTTCAAATTTATAATTGCTTTTGAATGTAAATAAAAAGATAGCATTTCTTGGCCAGATTGAGTTTTTTTTTTTTTTTTGGAGAGCTTGAAACCAAATGGAATTAATTCAATTTAATTGGTTGTGATCATTGTGTTCATGTAGAGAAGCTGTCAAGAGATTGTTTTTAGTGGGTCATCCCTTCTCAAAGGACATTTTCAATTTGAGGATTCATCAGTATAGCAGTAGATTATTTATAGGTATCAGGTGAATTCAGTACAATTAACCAAATATCTGGTCATATTATTTCATTTTTCTCAGAAAGAGAAGAAACAAGAAAATATTGTTTCTATAGATTGAGTATACTGAATGAGAACAGAGGCTTTGGACTCAAAATTCCAGGGTTCAAATCCTAGACCTGTTATTTACTAACTGTTGTGACTTTAGGTAAGATACAACTCAGCATTTTAGTTTCTTCATTTGTAAAATGGGGTTGAACTGGATAATGCTGCAATACCTTGTTCAGTTATGCTGGATTTTTTTTTCTGTAGAAATATGTTATAACCAATTTTATGTTCAATAAACCCAATTCCATTCATCATGTATCTTGAATTTCATTTTCTAGTTTTTCAGTCAATATTTTCCAATGGATATTCCCAGAGCTTTCATTAGGAATCCTTACATATGAGGTTTCAAGTAGGGTTATAAATAACTTCTAAGAGTAAAGATTAGATAAGAACATGCAATACCCTATTGTAGCATCCATTGGATTTATAATTCTGTAATCTGTCCGCATCCATTATTTCACATGACTACAAATAGAATTAAATATCATTTTGGTTTTATTAAACAATAGAATTATATCATTACCTTATACCCAGTCTCTGGTCCACTACAATCACTAGATCTTGAGGTTTTAGGTACAAAGGTGTATGAATCTAAGTACAACAGTTCTCAATTACCTCTGGTTTTCTTCCACTCTAGAAAATAAAATGTTTAGAGGGAACAAAAAGAAAATTTTAAGGAAGTGATTTCTTTAGCGTAAAAAAAGATCAACAGTTTTCATATTCTACTGATGACAAAGTACAACCATTTCTCGATCAAGTCATAGAAAAATCCTATTATGTAGTTCATCACATCCAGAATGACAAGACCTGCTACAAAATATGATTTATGTGTATATTCAACATTTGTTTTTAGAGCCAAAATGACTTTGCTCTTAATTTGTTGAGACTAAAATGATCTCTACTTAATTCTATTTAATTAGCTCTCCTTAATTCCATCTAATAATGCTGTTATACACAAAACATTTGCCGTGCCTCGTTTTTTTCTGCAAAATTTCTCATCAATGCCCTTAATTACCTACTGACATCACTATCTTGTTGTTGTGGACTTTCACACATTCCTGTGTACAGCATGGCTCATAAAGTCTAATGAGAATAAGTTCATTAAATTAATCCCAATAATTAACAAACTTGCTGCCTGCTTCTCAGATGTCTAATTTGTGACACAAACTTGGCAACAGTTTTCAGCTGCAGAAACAGGGATTGCATCCAAAAAACCTTTTTAAGAGAAGAGGAGATTCATCTTCATTAGAATTTCATCGTCGGATTTACAATCCATTGCTGATCTCTATTAACAAAGAGGCACTTCGGCAGTTAAGAAAAGAAAAAAAAAGGAAATAAAATGACCAAAAAGGAGTGAGTGAGTTCATGAAGGCAATTTTTCTTTCCATGAAGCTGTCTTTTTTTTTTAACTAAAGAAGAAAATCACGGTTTGGTTTCATATCAGCATAATTCCACTGAATGGATTTAACTCTTGTGGTAATCCAACCTTTCCAACATGTAAATAACAGTTTCAAATACCTTTACTCAAATGAAATTTCAAGGACTTTTGATTTGTAATAATATAAAGAAAGTACATAGAAGCCTGACTTCTGAGAGTGCCATTAGACTGTGGGCTCTTTGAGCATAGGGATTTTTTTTTAAACTTTGTAACTCCAGTTCCTAGCAAAGAGCTTGATCCATGGTAGGTACTTAAATATTTGTTGATCAACTGACTCAGTGCTGCTTTTTTGCCTAATAGAAGTGCACTTCATGTCATCTGATCACAGTATTTAAAGTTGAAAGGGACCTAAGAATTCATTCTGATCCAATATCCTTATTATATAATAGAAGGATCTTTATATATTTACTCAAGTATACTTTGAATTCTTGGAATCTCATTGTGAAAAATCTGCATATCAAAATCTGTTAGCCAGCTTAGTAGCTAAACCTTTCTATTCAAGCCACCATTACAAAAAGGCTGTTTGACTAACAATGGAGAATTTTCTTTCATATTTGGTCTGTCCAGTGAGAAACTCAGGGAATAGATGTCTCTGTTTTGCAGAGGTTGTCTGATTATTCTAACATTATTTGATATGGTATATTTTGGGTGAGAGAAAAGTGGAGTTTTTAACATGGAATTTGTTGACCTCCAAGGTGTCTATGAATAGATTTCAGGTCATATGTGAACTTTGAAGAAAAATTTCTTTCTTTTTTTTTTTTTTTTTACTAAAATCTAACTAAAATTTAGTGTTTTCTTCGATTAGAAATGTAGGCAATAAATATTATTCTGTTAAGAGTTCCCAGGTTTCACTGGACTGCCAAAAGCATCCAACACACACACAGACATGCACAATGTTAAGTACTATTTATGTTGAGGATATGATATTAATTTTCCTATTGTTTCTCAATCTAAATGGGACATAATAGAGCCTTGAAGGCTCCCCTCAAACAATGTGTTTCCTCCATACATTTTAAAATGAAACAAAATTGTATAACCAATGAGATGAGAGATTTTTTTTTTAATGATGGACTGAGCACTGACAATAAGCCAATCATAAAACAGGAAATGCAGCAAATTCTTGCCAAAGGTGTTTGACAGAATATCAGAAAATTATAAAAGCAGAATTTATGGTCTACACAGCAAAAATAATGGGCAGAATAGAAAAGAATTGAATCATCGTTGGCAAGTCACATCAAAGAAACAAAAGAGAGTACAATAGGTTGGGGATGCAAATATGCAGAATTGAAGAACAATCTAGAAGACTAGAAATAAAAAATCCATAACATTAAAAGAAAAATGCCCACTATCCAATCAGAACATACCGATCTTGAAACAGGATGTATAGAAACAACATATTGATCATGTCTCCCAGAAAAAAAAACATTAGGACAAAACACATGAGCAATATAACTCAAGAAATAGTACAAGAAAACTTCCCAGAATTTTTGAACAGAGAATATGAAATATCTATTGAAAGAATTCATATATTACTGCCAGGAAAAAAAAGATTGCAAGGGAATTTATGAACAGTGGAAAAATATATGATGGGTACACATATGCTATTAATAATTTGTCCACGAAAAGTGACTTTAGATACCATAGACATCAATATGCAATAGACATATAGAACTGAAAAAGGGATAGATTGGTCATTTCTTAATGACACATGATAAAAGAATATCTTGTGTTCTACTTTGATCCAATTGAGATATTAAAAAAAAAAGATGGATCCTCTGTGAAAGATTTATGGAAGGATGTAAATAGGGATATCACAAGATGAGAAAGTTTAGGAGGGAGGGGTTACAATCTAGATTAATGGTAAACATATTCATATCTATGAAATTATGGCTCTATGAAAGTATCAAGATTTTAGAAATTGGGGAAAATATTTACACTATAAGCTCGTTATTTTACTCCTATTACAGACCCAAACTCATATAGCCCCAAGATTGAGAACCTTGCTAGGTACATAAGTGATCAACTAAGGAACATACTTGACTAATAAAGGGCCAGAATATTATATGTGGTGGAGTTGGAGGGAAGGACTATTAATAATAATTGACATTTACCTGGTATTTTAAAGTTTGTCAAGCATCTTATGAATGTACTCCCCTACTATAAGGGCAAGTAAAGTAGGATCTTTTGCTGCTTTTGTTTTAGTATAATCAAGAAGTATAATGCCTCTATTTGAATGTGGTTAAGAGGATCTTTCCCACCTATTGACTGGCCAGCCCATTGCAGGAAGATTGAGAGTTGTTTTGTAGGAGGGTTCCAAGTACCTTTTGTTTTTTCTGTTGACACTGGGTCAGAAGGTTACACCCTCTGATTCTAAAAAAGTGTATAAATAGTCTGAGGCTGAGGTTTTACTTCAGTGCTTACTGCCTAGAACTGTTTGGCCAGAGGAGGACTCTGGGAAGCAACTAAGGAACACCCTCCCCACCTCCCCACCAGCTCTGAGAAACTCAAATGTTCCCTTCCTGAAAGATGTATGTTAATGGTCAGATATTTGGGAAGCATGTCTGTTGACTTTTGATTTCTCTGTATTTTCTTTGAAGTTTGGGGTGCTGATTCCCCTGAAATAGGTGAGTGATATATGTGCTTGGTTAAAGGATGGATGCATGTGCTTGATTAAAGTAATTATTAATCCCTCAAAAGTTGCCTTCCCTTTTATGGATGCAGATCTAAGAACCTGTGATGGCAGATTCCCCCTGTGGAGGTTGGGGTGCTTACTGATATACCTACCTTTCCAGGAAAAAGCTTGAACCATCCTGACAGCATTTACAAATTAGAATGGAAGAGAAGAGATGGGTTCATTCCCTTCTAAATATCTACCAACTCTTTTGTTCTTCTTACTCAGTGACCCAAAAGGAGTTTCTTCACCTTTTCAAATCACAAACCCTTCCATACCTACTCACATGTGCCCTAGAATCTGCAGAAGCTTCCAAGGGAGTTCTATGGGTACATTCTCATGAATACTCTCTGGAGTTGTTTTCTTCCATCATTTATGACCAGAAGTACTAAGCTTCCCCATGTGATTGGGTTAGAAATAGAGAATATTTATACATGCTCTATATACTAAAATGAAGTAATGAATATATGCACCTGCTTCAATAACTTATTCTCTATTAGTCCAATTTTCAATTATATTAGCAAAAATAAAAGAAAACAAAACACATCTTCTCAGTAATTACAGTCACCCAAAAGTGAATTGCTACCCTTGGAGGTAATTAATCAATCAATCAATATTTGTTAAGCTCTGACTATGTGCCAGGCATTGTACTAGGCACTGGGGATACAAAAAGAGGGAGATAGTTACTGCCCTCAAGGTGATTACAATCAAATAGGAAGAGAAAATGCAAATAAGTATACATAAAGTAGGATAGATAGCATAAATAGGAAATAATTAACAGAGGGAAAGCAACAAAATTAAGAGGGGTTAGAAACTATAGAAACTGGAAATTTGTTTGGGATTTAAAGAAAACTGGGGAGATCAGTAGTGGACTAGAGGAAGAAGAATATTCTAAGCAAGAGGAACAGCCACAGAAATCAAGAGATGGAGTATCTTATTTGTGGAATAGCCAGGAAGCCCGTGTCAGTGGATTGAAGGGTACATATAGAGGAGGAAGGTATGAAAAAACTGAAAAGGTAGGAGGTGATAGGTTATGAAGGGCTTTGGATGCCATGCAGAGCATTCTACATTTGATCCTGGAGTCAAAATGAAGTCATTGGAGTTTGTTGAGGTGGGGATTGGTGGTAGAGGTGACATGATTGAACCTGCACTTTAGGAAAATCATTCTAGAAGCTGAATGGAGGAAGAATAGCTGTGAGGCAGGCAGATCCACCAACAGGCTATTGTAATCATTTAGGCATGCAGTAATGAGGGCCTGCATTAGAATCAGAGGAGAGAAAAGGACTTTTTCAGAAATGTTGCAAAGGTGAAAGTGTTAGGTCTTAGTAATAGATTGAATATGGAGCTTGAAAGATAGTGAGTAATCCATGATGATTTGAGGTTGTAACTTTCCCATCACTGGAGGTCTTCTAGAAGAGGGTTAGTTTTTAGACCTTTTCTAGAAGAGTTTCCTCTTCAGGTATGGATAGTCTAGTGGATGGAACATAGAACTGGGAGTCAGGAAAATTGGTTTCCTATGCTAGTTCTGAGGCTCATTTTTCTAATGTAATTGTGAACACTGTGCTTAACCTTCCTAAGTTTCATTTATTAGGTAAAAATATTTGTGTGATGTGTCTCATAGGGTCAGAAAGACCCATAAGAAAAGCACTTTGTAAACCTTTAATTACTATCTAGTCCTTTGTGAATTCCAGTTCCAATCCAAGGATGTATTGGGTAGGGAAGAAACTGGAAGTAGAGAAACTATTAAGGAAACTATGAAAATAGTGAAGATGAAAGACTTTAAGAACCTTTACAGTATCACGCTTTGCTTTGCTTCATGTCATGAAATTTAATGCAGTGCTGAAAGTACCAAAAAATGTTGGACATTCCATTAGTTTATTCCATGGGTGGTTAGTTACAAACGTGCTTGCAATTAGTATAGTCAAGTGTTCAATCTTACACTGAACTTGTCAACTTTCCCTTCAGACTCAATCCTCCTCCTGACCTCCTGTCTCTGTTAAATGAGTAACATTACCCACCTAAGAGACTCAAGATCAAATCCTGGGAATGAATTTGAACTGTTCTCTCCCTCTCTCTACTTATTTAGTCAGTTACCTAGTCATGTTTGATTTCTACATTATGATCTCTTGCTTCTCCCCTACATACAACTTCCACTTAATCATCCTAGTTTAGGCCCTTAGAATCCTTCCTCTGGACTATTTTCCATAGTATCACAAATAGTCTCTCTATCTCCACTATCTTCCCTTCTCAATACATCCTTCACATGAATTCACCAAAATAATTTTCTCAATCCACAGTTCTGATCATATCCAACAACTTTCTGCAGCTCTTTATTGTGTGGAAGATAAAATACTTGAGTACCTTAACAAGGTATTCAAGCTCCTCCAAAAATCTGGCTCTAACCTGCCTTTCCAACCTTTACCTGCATTTTTCTCTTGGATTTACTCAAGTCTGATCATCATGACTCCTATCATTTCAAATTTTGCTGTCTGTGCTCATGTAGTTCCCTGCATCAGGAATGACTTCTTCACTCATATGTTGTTTCCTATGAAATCTTAGCTATATTTCAAAATATGCCAATTTTCTCCAAGAAATCACCTCCGCCAGATATTGATGTCACCATCTCATCTGCATGCATGACCCTAAATTCATAATCCCCTTTTATATTTATAATATTTTAATCATTCCATCATATTCTTCTATATAGCTACTTGTACATATAGATATATGTTTTACTTCCACCAAGATAGATTATAAGTTTCATGATTGTAGCTGTATTGCACACAGATGTTTAAAAAAGATTTGCTGGGGCAGCTAAGTGGCACAAGGGCCTAGAGACTAGAAGCACTAGCCCTAGAGACAGGAGGATCTGAGTTCAAATTCAACCTTAGATACTTACTAGCTGTGTGACTTTGGGCAAGTCACTTAACCCTAATTTCCTCCCCCAAATTACAAAAAAACAAAAAGTATTTATTCAATGCCATCTTGCTTTTTGTTAAAGCAGAGAATTTGGAGAGGTAGCATGGCACAGTAGGAAGAGCATTTTGAATCAGAAGACTAACTTTTATGACAGTTTGTGTACTTCCTATGTGATCTTTGGTGGGTCTCAACTTTTCTGGGCCACTGATTCATTGATATCAACCTGATTTAAGGATCAGCTGTGCCATTCTTCCAATTCCTTGCCTACATATTGAAATTATATTCAAGGTAGAAGAGACCTTAGAATTTTCAATGTTAATAGCTAGACACTAACATACCAAAAATTCAAGGACCTGTGATTTCACTAATGTGAGTATTTGCTAAACTGATGCAGACTGCACTCTATAATTGAGTAGGTGGTCTTTGAGAATTTCTGTGGCCAAGACATTCAGTACCTTGCAATCAACTTAGTGATGAGCATTTCTGCACTTAGCTAGTTTGGTCCATGGACAACAGATGTGCAATCTATCATTGGACCCATACTTAAAGCCTTCCTGACTTGGTAGAACCCAGTAGAGATTATTCTCTTCAGGAAAAGCCTTCAAGAATCAAGGCCATCTCATCAGAAGGAAGCATTAAAGTAGGTCTTTTGTGGAGAGACCATGATGACAATTGCAATAATTGCTGACATTTATATTATACTTAGAAGTATATAAAGTGATTAATGCACACTATCTTGTTTTTAAGATTTTTAATACTGAAAATACAATACATAAGGTTAGAGGTGGAGTAGACATGAGAGGTAATCTGGTCCAATGTCTTAACTTTGCATATAAAATACAAAGAAACTGAATTCCATCAGAGAAAGTGAGATTTCACAACATAGCACAGTGACTTAGGACTAAGGTGAGACTCAGTGTGTCTCTGTAGTCTGAATTGCTGGTCTTTCCCCCTCCACCACAGTTATCTCACATCTTTGTAAACTTTCCCTTATACTAATCTGACTTCCTCTTCACAGATGGTCAAATCTACCAATGAGAAATAGGGAAAGGGAGAGCAGCGGGGAGAAGTCAAGACTGTATCAGCACCTTGGCAAAGAATGGAAAAATTGATTAAATTCTTTCATTAGAAGAATATTAACAAAGTTTCCCTGGCTCATTTGGAGAACATGGAATTCATGAGCCAAAGGGTAGCTATAGGCAACATTCCATGGGCAAGAAAAGGGGAAAAAACGATTATGGTTTAAAAAAATTAACTAGTGAATGGAATGTTAACCTCCAACTGGGGAAGTAATTGTATTATAATGGTGATGTAAGAAACTATCAACCAAAGAAATGAACCTGAACAAATGCTGCTAAATGCCAAGAAAGTCTGGTTACCTTTCTGGTTTGTATGCTCTACTTTTTTTTCTTCTTGTTACTAACTCTATTCTCTAAGATCTCACCATTCCCCAAGATGAAGACCATTTTTCCCATTCTTTCAGGTGCTAAGAAACTGCAGTAATGTGTCTCTTAATGAATCCTATGAGAACAAAGCTGTTTAATAAAACAAGTCTGGGTCCCAAACGTGTCAGGAAACATTGTCAGGTGAATCAGTAGCAGCAGTCTTTGAAGCAGATGTGATAATGGTATCTCAGGTAGAATTTGCTATGAAGCAGGACAGGTCAAGCTATATGAGGGGTATCTGGACTGATCACTTTTCTGGTATGGCAAAATCAAGAGCAAATACGGCCAACCCATCATGTGATAATGCCAAAAACCACTGCAAGAAGTCAAAACTCTGGAAAGATAGGTTGAGGCCAAAAGCTTTCCAAAACCTTCTTGCTTCCTGATCCAGTATAACTTCTGAAGCTCAAACTGGGACCCATTGTTATCTAGACTCCTTGGATTTCAGAATATTGAGAGAACTCTTCTATCAACCTAGCCTGGCTCTCTGGTTTAGATATTTTGGTATTTTAATTTAATTCCACTTCTCTGATACAAGAAGAAAATAGCTTCTCTACAATTCTTACCAAGATCCTGGAGGAACTTACATAATCATCTAGCAATTTAGGTATTGTCTACCAGTGCGTACTACACTGCCTCCACCCCCAGACTAATGGAGAGTGGAGCAAGTAAATTGAGGCCTTAAATAATATTTTCATTGCTTTCCAGCACAGTTGAAGCAGGGATCTAAGATGTGATAAATTAGATGCAAATAGAGCTACTGTAGCTTGGATATCTAGGGTATGCTTCTCATGTCATTGGGTGAGGGCTTGTCCTTAGAAAGTCCTGGATACTCTCCAAGTGGTTTAGTAAGGATAAGTTTGTATTTTAGGCACAAAGTTAGTCTGATGATTTCTCAGAATAATGCATTTCAGAGATATAGCCCCCATCTTTCTCAAAAAGGTCTTATCATCAACAACTCTGACTATAAAAAATGGCTCCAATTAGTGAGACAATTCCAAACACAGCCACAGTAAATCTCATAGCTCCCTAGGTCTCTTTTCCTGAAATTGGTATCCTGGGGGAGACTTCTAGGTAAAGACTAGAGGAAAATTACCAAAGGCTACTATGGTCTACCTTATACCCCAAAGATTCAGTAAGGTCTGAGTTGCATTTTCAAGTCAGTCAACAAAACAAAAAGCAAAAGTAAGATTCCATGATAGTAGCTAGGTACAACCTACCAGTAGAAAAACTCCACTTTTCTTCCTCCCCAAATCTCCCATCATGCACTGCCCCCTTCAGATCACACAGAATGGTAGAAATATGGTTCAATGGGAGAAAATTACAGGTTTCTCCCTCTTAAGACCAGTAGACTTATTGTCGCCCTGCTGCTTTCTGTTGAAAGTGTTAACAACACCCTCTCCTATTTATTCCTTCTTTTCTAGAAGAAGACATTCAGGGACACTCTGAATACTTCTATAGAAACATTCTGTCTAAGAAAGAAATGTGAAAATTCTCTTCTGCCTATCAGGTATGAGACTCAAGTACCAACTTCCTCTTATCAATTAGATATGACCAACATCCTAATTTCTGCCAACAACCGAGGATCTCCTACATCCCAGATTCCTTATAATTCAGGACAACCCTTTGAAATGTGGTATATGAAGCATGTGATTCATCTTCCAGGTCTACAATATTCTAAGTTCATACATACATCAGTGAGTTCCATCTTTACGTGTGGTCCAGACAAACTTATTCACTGTATTCCCACAATGGGACTCCTATTGTCTACTAGATTTGCTCCTGTTTTTTCTACAACTGTATTGGATAGTGCTTTCTGGACAGTCTGAAGTCTTCTCTCTAGGCATCATTTCCAGTTCAGCAAAGCGAACATCTACTATATGTACAGAGTATATCCTCCAGAAACACCTGTGGGGAAATGAATAAGCCACTTTAAATAAGAAACTCTTGAGGACAGAGTGTACTACGCAGTTTTTGGCAAACTCTGCCATCAGCAGGAATTGGACCCAGTCCTGCTTCAACTGTGCTGGAAAGCAATGAAAATATTATTAGAGACCTCAATTTACTTGTTCCACTCTCCATTAGTCTGGGGGTGTGAGCAGTGTAGTATGAGCTGGTAAACAATACCTAAATTGCTACTTATTGGGTAATTGCCTCCAGGATCCTAGTAAGAAACTAGGGTACCCTACACAAAATAATCTGCCCAGGAAACCTGTGCAGTTGAACCATATCATCCTCTTTAAAAAAAAAGAAAAGAAAAGAAAGAAAGAAAGAAAAAAGAAAAAAAAACATGTGATTTGAAGAACTGAAGGAAGTTTGAGGCATAAAATTAGGGGATATGCTTGGGAGAGGTGGGAAACAAAGGAAGGAGTTCCATTTCAACAGGGTTAAAACCTCCTCCTAGCTTTGAGTAATAGCAGTTAATCAGAGTTGTGACCTAGAATGGTCAGGTAAAAGGTCAGAAACTTGTACACAGGCTTGATGAGCTGTTTGAGGGAAAGCCTATCCGAGAGGAGAACATCAAGTCACATGGCCCGTGTGGTGGGAAGTTCAAAATTTGAAACAGTATAAAGAGCTGCATTGATCTGAACAAATGGAGTCTTCCTGTAGACTTACTTGGGAGCTACTTGTTCATTCACAGGGAATGAACATGAAGGTTAATAAAAGCTTGCCTGATTTCACAAGTATTGTTCTTTGTTTAAGGTGAGCACGTTTCTCACAGATAGGGGCTTGTTTGTTGGGCTCATTTCTCACAGGAGACATGGTACATAGCTATACAAATGATGGTGCTTTCCTGAAGCAGGGGTAGATATCTTATGAGTTATATAGAACATTCTAACAACTGTTATCGAATCTCCCCAAGGCATTTCATTGACAAATCTTGGTGTTCTGAAATTGATGCTGAATACCTCAAAGCTAAGCACATTACCATATAATACTGCTGGATTAAATTCTTAGGGTTCACTATTCTAGGATATCTGGCTAATAAATCATTCTTTTTCTAGTTTGAGAGAAATATATGATACCCTCAGAAATGTTTTAGCCTGGGTTTTCTCAACTGTCTTACTACTATGGTTTCTACCTTGGGGACAAATAGTGATTCCTACAAGGTTTCTGTCTTTCTGTCTCCAAAATTTAGGAATAACATTTTGCTTTTTTGAAGTTTTTTTTTTTATCAATGAATAAGCATTTTTTTCCCATGCCCCACATTTCACTCCCTACAATTAAAAAGAAGAAAAGAAGAAGAAAGGAAGGAGATGAAGAAGAAGGAGAAGAGTGTCATAACAAAAAAAAAAAAGGCAAGGAAAGCAAATTCCTCCATTGGCCATACCAAAAAAATGTATGTCTCCTTCTGCTTCTTTAGTGTATTAGCATCATCAGGTCTCTAGAAACACGTCTGGCCATCGCAGTCAAATTTTTTAAGTCTGCCAAAAGTTCCTTTTAGAATGTAATCTTTATAGTATAAATTGTTCTGTTTCTACTTACTTTGCTCTGCATCAGTTAGTATAATCGTCATCCTTAGTTTCTCTGAAACTGTGCTTTTCATCATTTTGATAGCACAATAATATTCCATTTCCTTCATAAACCATAATTTGCATAACCATTCTCTAGCTGATCAGCTCTCTTTTAATTTCCAATTCCTTTCCACTGCAAAAAGAGATACCATAGTTTTGTCCGTAAAGGTCCTTTTCCTTTTTGGTATCTCTTTGGGGTATTGGCCTCGTAGAGGTTTTGTTCTGTCAAAAGCTATGTACATTTTAGTTACTTTGAAAATATAATTGCTTTCCAGAATAACTGTTACAAATAAGGTAAACACAATTATTCTGAGGGGCAAGTTGTACTAGAGATATGAGACAGCATGTACACAAGGTCACACCCAGGGCCAGCTGACAGGTATGAGGAGCATGACTGAAGGGGTTCCATGACAGAGATGGTGCAGGAACAGGGGAATAGATAGCCTGAGAAATTTGCACTTAGCCTGTGGAATAAAAACAACCTCTCTCTACTTCCATTCCTCCACTTGCTGCTTTCTCCACAGATCTTCAGATCCATTGGTCTTCCATAGCTCGGCAACTTTTTGGATGTCCTCTTCTGCTTTCAGTTGTGCTTTCTTGGGCTTTCTTTGTTGCTACTAAACCTTTTCCCCTCCAGGAAAGGATTCCAAGAGTAATTTTCTCTAACAGCCCTAGGGATTGGCTTAGATCTTTTGTCATTCAGGCATAAGCTGTAAATAACTAGGGAAGACCTTCAGCATTAAGGCTGTCTTTTGAACTCCTTTGATTTTTTCTGAGCTGCTACTTTGAGTTTATTCCGATGTTTGACAGTGTGCAAAAATTCTTTTCAGTTTCTTTCCACTCCTGTCATGCCAATTGTGGTCCTCGAAAATCACTCCTTAGGAGCAAAGATGGAAAGGGGGTTGGGTAGAAACTGGAAATTTTCTTTCTACTTTCCTGAGAGTAACAAATTTACTGGTCTACCACTAAAAATGTCTTTTGAGTTTCAGTCAATGACACAAATGACACAAATTTCTATCACAAATAAAAAGGTACATTTATCCTGCATTCAGATGGGAATCTATTTTATCTGTGGGCCAATACAAAATGGTGTACAATTTTGGTCACATGAGTTCAGAAATACTTACTGCCATCAAGGAGTATGAACCCAAAGACTGTCTTTGCCCTGAGATTAGAGCTCCCTAAACTGTCTGGCTATTGCCTTTCTTGATTACTTTCTCTAGTCTAAAATTCCAATTAATCCCTACTTGAAACTCTTGTACCCTCTTTCTTTTCTATGATGACTAGGTTCACTGTAAGTTAAAATTATCCATTCTTAACTGATTTATGATTGCTAAACTGTAAAACTTTTTCTTCCTTGGGAGTCTCTCAATTCCTCCTCAGGTCCCCAGTACTTCTCCAACCACCATCATTTTCAGCAGATATCCTTGCCTCATACTTTACTGAAAAAAATGTAGGCTACTTGTGGCTCTTTCCTCACCCCACCCCTCCTCTTCCAGCCTCTTATCCTCTGTTCCCCTCTCCCTTGTCCTGGCCAAGGTTAGTTACTAGACTTGTCTTAAAACCTAGCCCCAACCAAGTTCTTCTGGAGTTTGTTCCATAAATCATTCATTTTATTTCATCTTCACTTTCTCCACATCTGTACATTCTCCATCTTTAAAAAAAATTTCTTCATTCCTTTGATTATTTATTTTGACTTTGTGTTCCTAGCTTCTAACATAATGGCTTGTATCTATTAGTCTCAATAAATATATTAAAAATTAAATTTTATTAGTTGAACTCCACTTGACCTCTTTTCTACCTAGATGCATGGTGTCTTCTTGTTCCCTTAGGCCTCTGTCCCAGACATGGAACTAGCCAACACCAGTCCAGTGTATTCGTGGCTTCCCTTCTGCCTTTCCTGGCCTGGCCTTGCCCAATGCCATCTGAATTCTACTTTGACAACCCTGAAAACAACAATGAAATTACAATACATACATATAGCAGTGCATAACAATTTGGAATTTGCTAAGCACTTTCCTCACATCAGTAGTGTAGTTGTTATCATGCCAGTTCTAATACGTGAGGGCTTACAACAGAGTAGTGGCTTTGTGAGTGAGGAGAATGGGACATATTGGAGACATGCTGTGAAGGTAAAAATGACAAGACTTGGCAACAATTTGGATATGTGGTGTGAATTCAACTGAGTAATCAATTGAATACTAAGATTGTAAGCCAGAGTGACTGAGATCTGGATGATGGTACCTTCTGCAATAACAGAGAAGTTCAGAATAGGAGAGAGATTTTGGGGGGAAATGATCCGCTATTTTTTTGGATGTATTGAGTTTGACATGCCCAAGAAATATATAATCCAAATTGTACGATGAAGAATAGATGATGTGAAAATGGAGTTCATAAGATTAGGACAGGATAAATCTGAGAGTCATGTACATATAGATTATAATTGAATCTATGGAAGATGGTGAGATCTCCAAGTGAAGTTATATAAATTACACATTGAGCAAATATTTGACACAAGATGTGAACCTAATTCTTCTTATTTCTTCACTCCATATACTGTACTACTTAGTCCCTCAAGATCTGCCCTTTGTTTAAGATTTCCCTTATGACCTTATCATACCATATTTTGCATCAGAATTCTCTGTGATTGCGATTTCTTCCTTCACTAGGTACTGTGTCTCATTTAGACTTTGAATCTCACCCAGGAGAACACAGTGCTCTGAATATAGTAGTTATTTAATTGTACTTAATTTGTGAAATTGAATAGAATAGAAATGAAGGGCATTGAATTGGATTAGCACAGGGAACTCAAGGAAGGGAAAGAATGTTAGTCTTGGAGTCAGAGAACACCTGAATTAAAATCCCAGTCTTCATTGTTTTTGCAGATCAGAGTTGTCTTTTATTTTATTTTATTTGTGTTATTTTATTTTAAGGAAAATGCTTTGTAAATATGTGAGCATGACCTAAAGGTATAATACAACACCCTGTTACAAAAAATTACCTTATTTTAAGTCTGTGGGTAATAGAATGACCCCTAAGGTCCAAGTGATTCCCTCATGTTTGACTTCAGGGAGTTTATTTCAGATGAAAAGTTTCATGAATCTGATCAGTCACAATCACTCTGAACACCCAAGTTAATGACAATTTTTTTTTAACATTGATGCCTAGGCTCAATTCTCTACATAAATTTATATTTATATCCATTCCTAGTTAACCTGAACTCGTTGTTGTTGAGGAAAATTTTAGTTTACTGGAAATGTTTTAGCAATGGGTTTAATCATAGTGTCTGTGACTAGACAGGAACTGGGAGGGAAAGCTGAGGAAAGAGTCAAGCTTTTCTCAGAACTTCTTTCAGCCCAGGTCTTCCACTCCAAGATTCCTGTAGAATCAATGATCCTTCTCAATTTCTCCCTTATCTGTCAGAGCTCAATACTACTCATTAAGCTCAATGGTGAGTTAGAATTTTATACTTGTTACCTCTTGAAAGAATGAGTCTATAATATTTTGATAGTTTACAGATGACCTAGGCATAACTAGGTTTGCTCAGCCTCTCTGAATATAATCTTATAGAACATCACTACAATTTGAAGGTCTTTTTCGTTCTTAGTCTGTGAGTGAGATTAGCTGACCAGGCATCCTATAGCTTACTTTAAGTGGGATGGAGTTGAAATCAAGCAAACTACCCTTACAAAAGCAAAATTCCTATTGATTAAATAGCATCGAATGATTTTCCAGTTCTCCAGATAATTTCATAAAGATACACAAGACAGTTGTTTTCACATTGATGTAGGAGAGTTTTCTCTGCTTGTAGTGTGAATATTCTAGAAGTTCTGTGATGCCAGAGTAACCATATTGTCCCATAAAGTCAACCATGGAGAATAAGTTGCATATAAACTGTAAATTTAATTACTCTTTCCTGTTGTTCAGTTGTTAAAAACAAAAATAACAAAAAGTTTCATTGCCCTTCCTAGAATTCCATTTATTTCTATTGGCAGCTGTATCTAATGAGGACAAGGGACAAGGAGTAGGGAAGTGGAAAGTGGGCTGCAACTCACCAGGTAAGTCACAAATTACATGCTGAGATATGTCCCTGTAGACATTGAAGAACATCTGTAAATACCATTAACATGAATTCTCCCCCTGTAATTTAACCTGAAAAAAAAAAGTGCTTGAAGACATACAATGGGATGCAGCTGGCAGAAGTCACCTTATAGTCCTCTTTGAATCCAAACTACATTTTGACAGGCAAAGGAGACACAGAGTGAAGGTAAAAGGTGTACACTACTAATATGGGCGAATCAGATCCATTCAAATCCTCATTTTTCTTCAGCAGGAGCAATGTGCTCTTTCTTTGTGGATATGAGTTTATATGCCTTTTTAAATATAAGCTCAGAGTAACCTGAATCGTTACCATCTGTCTCCACTTCACAGGTTGAGGTTGCATCCATATGATGCCAAAACCTCTGGTTAATAAGTTAATAATATAATCAATCATCCAGATGTTTTGCCTCCAGGAAGCCAACGAATGCATTTGACTGGATTTTATATTGAATAGGTAGCTAACCACAACCAAATAATAAGAAGTACTTGCCAATTAATTTGAGCTGATGCCAAACTGTCCTCAGTCAGACCTGCATTCACTGACTTACTAGAATGTCACTAGAATACATGACTTACTAGATGTCAGCAACCAAATTAAATATTTTTTCCAGATACTCAGTCTCTCTAGTGATCTTAACCGTTCCCATAGGTTTAATGACCATCTCCATGCAGATGATGTTCATAACTAATTATCAGCCTAGGTTTTTTTCTCTAATCCTACATTACCATTTCTAACTAGGTATATCAGAGACATCTCAGTCTCAATATATCTAAAACAGAACTCCAAGCCCCATTTATGATACAGCCCAATTTTTTCCAAGACACCATTATTCTTTCAGGTTCCCCAATTCAATGTTATCTTTGATTGTCTCTCTTAAGCACCCTAGTTATGAATCAGGTGATGAATACAATTTTTATGCCTCTACATCATCTCTGGTATCCAAATCCTTCTTTCTTTTCACACAGACACAGCTTTAATGTCACCTCCCACCCAAAGGGATTCATGGTCTCCTAATTGTTCTCTCCACACTGGATAAATTTCTGGGCTTGGAGTCAGGAAGACTAGAGTTCAAATGCAGCCTCAGACACTTAACTGTATGACCTGGACAAGTCACTTATCCTCCATTTGCCTCAGTTTCCTCAACTGTAGAATGGATATAATAACGCATCTATTTTTTGAAATTGTTGTGAGGATCAAATGAGATATTTGCTAAGCTCTTAGCATGGTGCCTAGCTCATAGTAGGTGTTATATAAATGCTCATTCCCTTCCCTCCTCCTCCCTTATCTGTGTCTTATATGAAGAGGTGACCCTCTTGTCATGGCAAACCCTTCTACCTACACAAGTGATCCTATTTCATCCCATTTCCTCCAGCATATTATTTTTTCTATATCATCCCTCTTTTCACTAATTTGCAATCTTTTCTGGTCTTCACAGTCCTCAAAAACAAAACAAAGCTAAAACAAAAAACAAACCCTCACTAGATCTATCCATCCTTGCTAGTATCATCTTATATTTTTCCTATCTTTTGTGGCTAAATCCCTAGGGGGAGAAATTGTATAATTGATGCCTCAAATTCCTTCTCTGTGGTCTGGCTTCAATCAACTAAAATTACTCTCTCCAGATACACCAAAGATCTCTTAATTGTCCTCCTCTAATGGAATTTCTCAAACGTGGTCATTTTTGACTTCTCTGCAGCCCTTGATACTGTCAGTCACTTTCTTCTCCTTAATACTTTCTTCACTCTAGACTTTTAGGACATCATTCTCTTCTTATCTGTCTGCTCCTTCTCAGTCTCCTTAGGTAACCATGTCTCCCAAGACTCTGCCCTGATCTCTCTTCTCTTCTCCTTCTATACTATCTTACTTGGCCATCTCTTCTGCTACTCTGAGTTCAGTTATCATCTCTAGAAGGATGACTAGCAGACTATTTATCCAGTTACAACTTTCCTCCTGACCTTTAGTTTCACATATTCAGCTGACTATTGGACACCTTGGACTGCATGTCTCATAAACATCTCAAACTCAACAAGTCTCCAGTTGAATTTCTTATCTTTCTTTACTGCTTGAAATTTAAGTGTCATCCTCAATTCCTCATTCAGTTTCACTCCCATATCCACTCAGTTTTCAAGTCGCAAAATCTCTCTTTTATCCCCCTTCTGTCCTTTGACACTACCATCATCTTTGTGTAGAATCTCTTCATCCCATGTTTCCTCAAGTCTCTCCTCATTCTTGTCTATTCTCTAGTCAGCTACCAACTTGATCTTTCTAAAGCAAGAGATGTTTCTCTCCCATTCTCATTCAACATATTCTAGGGCTCCCTATAACCTCTAGATATGTTCCTGTAGACATTGAAGAACATCTGTAAATACTATTAACATGAATCTTCCTCCTGTAATTTAACCTGAAAAAAAGTAACTTCTAGGTTCAAGTATAAAATCCTCTGTCTTTTGAAACCCTTTACAATCTAACTCCTTCCTACCTTTCCAATCTTCTTACATTTTATACCATACACTCTACCATCTAGTGACAGTGGTCTTGTTGTTCCTTATAAAGGACATTCCATTTCACAGCTCCATGCATTTTCACTGGCTGTTTCCCATGGAATGGTCTTCCTCCTCCTCTCCTCTTCCTGACTTTCCTGGCTTATTTCAAATCTCAGTTAAAATCCCATCTTAGGCAAGATGCTTTTTCTGAGTTTTTAGTGCTAGTGCCTTCTCTCAGAGGTTATCTCCAATTTTTCATGTATCAATCTTGCTGGTAAATTCTTATTGGCATGCTGTCTTCCCCATTGGGTTGTAAATTTTTTGAGGACAGGGACTGTTTTTGCACTTTTTTTGTATCCCCAATGCTTAGTGTGTTGCTTAAAGAATGGTTACAAAGATAAAAAAACCAAAATAGTTGTCTCTATTGAAGGAACACAGGTCTCCATGCCTCTATGCCATGAGTTGCTATGGCAAAGAAAATTTTAAAAAAGTTCCTCATCCAATGACCAAGGCTTTGAAATTGAACCTCTTGAAACTTAGCAAAGCCGGGTATCATACAATTCTGGTCTCCTCAAAGCTGTCAGAGCTTTATATGATCTGCTAGAGCCTTTATCCTCTTCTTCGCATATAGCCTTTTGAGATCCCAAGGTCTCCTTCATGCTATCATAAGTCAACAGAGCACAACTTTAATGAAGACAAGCAGGGTATGTAAAAATATTATATCTTCAAGGCTATCACAGAATTAACAATTCTAACTGAAAGGGCATCTGGAGCGTTGCATATTTTTGAGGAGGAATGGAATAAATTAATGCTTTTGATTTGCTAAACTTTTTAGAATCAGAACCCTTTTGGCATTCAAATATATTAATCAAACTTATTTTAGTATACCCATCTGTTCTCCAAATCACGATCTACTGTGGGTTTTCATTTAGAAGGATGACATTTACACTTCTTTGGTCTCAAAAGTAGAATTTTTTTAATATCAGATATCAACAAGAGCATTGGTTGATATGTGGACTGACTGGAACAGGCAATGCCAAACTAAATAAACATGTGAAGTCTCAGTGATGGGAGGCTATAGTGTTACTAAGGAAGCTAATGGTGCTTTTAATCAAGCTCTGATTAATCAAGGAGTGCTCTTTTCATAATCGATAACTATTTCTGTGAATATGTGATTCCACAGAGAGTTACTCAAATGAACAAGGTGAAGTTTTCCAATTATTTTGAAAAACAATTCAGAACTCTGAATGATAAAACAAAAACAGAGAATCAGGATGTACCAAAGCTTTCTGTCATAAATCGTCTAGCAAATCAGCATGTAGATTATTCCAGGCTCACATTGCCTGCTTTGATATTTAAAACCACTTAAAAATTCAGTCCTTACAAATTATCTATAAATACATTAAACTCTCAAGGAACCTGCAATATTAATTGTTGACTGGGGATTTCATGGTGCAAACAAATTATTCCAACAGAATAATGTGTCTCCTTGTTTGTTGTATTTCCCCAGGAGGTAAAACAATAAATTTCAAACTTTAAAGTCACCAAATTTATTTATCTTTTGGAATGAGAAATTTCTTTCTTCCTTCATCTGCAGTGAACCAAAATGAACCTTGTATGAGGAAAACACTCTCAAACTCAGAGGAAAAAATTTTCTTAGCCCTCTGAATTGCTACATTGCTGAACAGATTCCGGGTGGGTAGCAAAAGGATAGAATTTTAGAGTTAGGCGTGTTCTGTCTAATCTGCATGTGAGCAAGACTCCTTTCTTCAATATGCCTAAAAAATGGTCATCTACTCTACATTTGAACACTTGGCAGTTAAGTAGTGTAGGGAATATGGCCCTGGACTTTCAGACATATTCAAATTCTTCCTGAGGCAGTTTCCTTCTATGTGTACATAGGCCTCTCAATGGAGAGAGCACTGGCCAGGAGTTAGGAAGACCTGAATTCAAATTTGGCCTCAGACACACCCTAGCTATGTGACCTGGGACAAGTCACTTAACCTTGGTTTGCCTAATCCACTGAGAAGGAAATGACTAACTACTCCAGTATCTTTGACAAAAAAACCCTATATGAGGTGATGAAGAGTCAGGCATGACTGAACAACAACCTAGTCCTTTCCCATCCTCTCTGAGATTCCTTATCTTTAAGAGAGTAATAACACAGTTGTTGTCACAATCAGCTAAGACAATGTAGGGAAAGTGCTTCGCAAATCTTAAACTGCTATATAACTATTACCTTGTATAACCTCTGATGGGTCTATATCCTAATTTCTACCCTGACTGAAAAGTCAAGTTCTATTATAAAATGAGCTACGTATCTTGGGGTTCTCATCTCAACTAATACTCTAACTGGCAAGTCAGATTCCCCAAGTAACCTACATAATGTCAGTGCTCCCTTCACTGCTGTCAGAGAGACATAAAGATACAGAGTTAGAGAGAGAGAGAGAGAGAGAGAGAGAGAGAGAGATGGAGAGACAGAGATAGAGGCAGAGAGAGAGAGACACAGAGAGAGAAGCAGAGAAAGAGACAGAAGAAGAGAGAGAGAGAGCGAGAGAGAGAGAGAGAGAGAGAGAGTTTGCTTTGGCATGTTAGTGCATTTGAATGACAGATCTGGTTCAGCACTCAATCAAGTCCATTTCTTTATCACATAAATAATGGACACAATACAAAGGTAGAATACCTGCATATGCCTTGAATTAGAGAGATGACACCTTTCATTCTATATCATTGGCCATTTTCAGAAGCAAGCTCACCAAATAAGCACACTGTAAGGACTCATTCTTTATAAATATTACCTATTATTCTTAAGACTTTCCATAATGAGGAACTCACTACCACTAAAGAAAAATCAACTCCAGTTTTCAATTGCTTTAATTCTTTGATGGTGTTCCCTTTCACTGAGTTGCATTTTTTGCTTCTTAGTTTTCATCCAGTACTCCTCATTTGGCCTTCTAGGGCCAAGCAGAACAAGCATAATCTCTCTTCTACATGACAGCCCATCATACCCAACAAACAGAATGCTTTCCTTGAAGGCAGGGACTGTTTCCTCTGTGTCTTTATATCCCCAGCTCCTAACACAACACTTTGTACATAGTAAGCACTTAATAAATGTTTGTTGAATTGAATGCTGGACAGGTGTCTCATATGTTTGTCCTTCATTCTATTGTCTAAGCAATAGAATGAAAGATTTGGACAGAGCTCTATTTCTTTGCTAAAAAAAAAAATTAAAGAATTCAAATGAAAAGGAATCCTTTACTTTGAAGCACTTCCTTATTTATTTTCCCTGCAATATCTAGTTTAAATCCTTTTGTCTTGTGATATGTTCCCCCATTCAATGTCTCTAGTAATCCCAACACTTTCAACAGATAACTTAGACTCTTAAATCACCAAGAGAGGTGTAGCCATCCCAGAGGAGCTCCATGGTTTAGTCTTATTCTTAATAGGATCAAATAAAAACAAGATAAATTTCAAAATCATGATTTTGCTTTCTTTCCATTCATGGAGTAAGGAATACTACTATTGCTTTCTAAGGTGAATTCCTTTTGGTACCTCTTTGATTCCTTCCCAGTCTGTTTATTTGATGGCCTTACTCTAATAACCATCCTCTCTGTCATTCATATTCAATCCATTCTTCTCCACTGGCTCATCCCAACTTCTAACAAATACTCATAATTTTCCTTAATTAAAGAAAAAAGCCTTCAACCTTCTACTGAATCCACCTACCATGTCTTTGACTGTCAATTCTTTTAATTGTTGTTGTTTTAAAAAGTTGTTTAAAAAACAGGAGTGGAGAGATGTAAAGACACAGAGTTACAGAGAGAGAGAGAGAGAGTTTGCTTTGGCATGTTAATGCATTTAAATGACAGATCTGACTCAGCATTCAATCAAGTCTGTTTCTCAAGTTCCTCTTTCCTCACCATCTTCTTTCTTCTCTACACAGGGCAATTGGATTTCTATTCTAACCTCTCCATTGAAAATAGGCTCTGAGGAGTCATCAATGGCTTCCTAATAGCTAAGATTAGTGGCCTCTTGATTAGTCCCTATCTATCCTTACTGTTCTGAAATGTCCAGTACTGTTGTCTTGTTAAAGAATGAGTTGACCATGCCACTCCCTGGCTTGAGAATCTTTGGTAGCTAGCTCTCCATTGCCTCTAGGATAATATAGAAATATCTGACTATTGCATTCAAAACTCATCACCATCTGGCTCCAACCTATCTTTTCAGATTTAGTGAACATGACTCCTTTAACAAATTGGTTTATTTTCTGTTCTCTGACTCCAGCTCTCCATTCCTGACTACCTGACCTTTGCCCAGGCTAGCTTTCATGTCTAGGATAAACTATAAGAACTTTTCCCTACCTTCTTAAGACTGTTTCCTTCAGGATTCAGTTCAGGACACACTTTTTACAATAAATTCTTAACCTGGGGTCTATGGACTTCAATGAGTCCATGGGTAAATTTCAAGTTGGTCAATGAATTTAAATAGACATGCTCTGTGTTTTCCTTTTCTCTTGCATTAACTGAAATCCAGCATTTCCTTCCATTGTGAATGTAGGCAACAAAGCATTATTTTGAGAAAAGGTCCATAGGCTCTCTGGACTGACAAGGACTCTGTGACACAAAAAGGTTAAGAACCCCTTCCTTAGAGGAAGCTTTCTCCCACCTGCTAGTGATTTCTCTTCAAATTATTTTGCTTAGATTCTTTGTTCATATATTATATCCCTAGTAGAACGTAAGCTTCTTGAGGTCAGAGACTGCTTTTAGTGGCTACTTTGCTTGGGAAGGGGAAATAATATTTATTAAAATAAGCATGATAACCAAAATTATAATGAATAGAATAAGCTAATTAATTAGCATTTTTATAGAACTTTGAGATTTGTAAAGTACTTCATGTGGGTTATTATTCCATTTGATTCTTATAAGAATCCTGTTAGGTAGATGCTATTATAATTTCCAGGGGATTTTCCTTCCTCTTTCCCTCCCTCTTTCATCCACCCTTTGGCCCCCAACTCTTTCTTAAGTGGTTTTCCAACTTTAAGTTTGGACAGACATTTATTAAGCACCTACTGTGTTCCATTCACTGTCATAGACACTGCTGGAGATATGATGATAAATAACACCTGGCCTTTGTCATGACGTCATTCATCTGGGAGGAATCTAACTGTTTCTGTTCACATTGAAGTCAGAAAGTATAGCACCTTTGGGAGATTCCGTTTAATAACATCCTTATTTATGATTTTCCACTCTTCATGGGATTATGGTCTCAGGCTGTCCGTGTGTCAGACTAGCATCCTGTGGCTGCAGAATGGAGAGAGGATGCTGGGGTATTATAGGCAAAGAAGCACGAGATGTGGTCTGACAAGGATGTGCTAAAAGCTCCTGTGAAATTTAAAATATATGTATATGTCTTTGTATATATATATGTATACATATATGTGTGCATACATAATGCATATTTTCCCCTTTTCGCTGAACCTTGGGAGGGAAAAAATAAAAAAGGTGTTAAACTTATACACACATATACATAATGTGAGATATATATTATATATATATATATATATATATATATATATATGTATATGTATGTATGTATATTTCCCCTTTTCACTGGACCTTGGGAAGAAAAAAAAACAACACAGCAGGTGTTAAAACAATGCAGTGTGAAGCAAATGTCCCTAATAGACCCAAGACAATATGTGCCTTAGAAAGCAGAATAGAGAGAGCCATCTGTATTACCTCGCCTTGAAAGGAAACCAAAATTTTTTACTCTTCCACACCAATTTCTAGTATGCCCTCCTTCACCTCTTTTCAGCAATGACTGAAGGGAACACTGTGTACTGCAAGAAGAACTTCAGACTAGGAGTCAGAAGACCCAGGTTTGATACTTACTGCTTAAGTGACCTTGGGCCAGTCACCGAACTCCTCTGAACTTGTTTCCTTATTCATGAAATAGAGATAGATGAAACTTAACATGCTGGTCTCATAGGACTGTTCTGAGGACAGTGTTTTTTGTAAATCTTAGAGTACTACATAAAGCGTGAATTACACAAGGGAAATAATGTACAGGAAGGATAGTGTAATAAGAAGGAACTGGGGTTCCATGGAAGGAGGATTGTCTGATTAAGTTCTTCCACATCGTGTGTGTGTGTGTGTGTGTGTGTGTTTGTATTGTGATAATCCAGACCTGTGATTTTTTTAGTGTTGGGTTCCAACAACACACACACACATACACACACACAACTCAAGCTAGAAAAGTGTTAAAAGATTTAGAGTTAGAAATAATGGAGTTCAAATTCTGTTTCAGATATTGACTAGTTGTGTGACCTGAGCAACTGTCTTGACTGTGCTTCGTTTGCCTCATCTATAAAATGGGGATAAATATGGTCCCTATCCCCCAGGGTTGTTACAAGAATAAACAGATCATATTTGTAAAGTGCTTTGCAAACATCAACATGATATATAAATAGTAGCCTATATTTATTAGCATATGAAATTTCCTTGTAGCTTATATACTTAGAGAGTTGTGTGACACAAAGAGGGAAATGGCTTGTCCAGGCTCCAGTAGCTGGTGTGTGTTACTGGCAGTGCTTGAACCGCAGGTCTGTCTAGCAGACAGAACGGCTTGAGCTCCTCCTCCACATTAGCCTTATCTCATTATTCCAGTGGTTCCCAGCTGTGTTCATAATTAAAATCTAGCCCATAAACCCCCATAATTAAACTAATGATAAGATAAGAACACCACTAATAATTGAAAGAGTGCTGAACTGTTCATAGTAATAAAAAAG
>CM053769.1:144538597-144590576 GCA_028658325.1 Potorous gilbertii
GATTTCTTCCACTTATGTTAGTGCTACTACATAGCATCACTATAGTGAAAATATTCTCAATAGGAAAGTATATGTAGAACCTATACAGAATTGTATGGTGTCATGGGGAGGGAGGGGAGTAGTAGGGGGAAGGTGTGGGGGGATAAAATCTTTATTTTAAGGAAGTGATTATAGAATATTTATAAATAAATAAAATTAAAAAATTAAAAAAAAAGGAAACTCCTCTGAACTTCAGATATTTTCACTAGCTGTCCTCCATGCCTAGAATGCTTTCCCTGGTCTCCTTCAAGTCCCAGTTAAAATCTCACCTCCTACAGGAAGCCTTTTCCAATCCCCCTTCATCATTGTGCTTTCCCTCTGTTGATTCTCTCCAACTTATCCTATGTATATTTTGTACACGGGGTGAAGGGAAGAAAATGTGCATTTACATAGACTCTATTGTGTGCTAGGCATTGTGCTAAGCATGTTTCCCAAATATATTATTTGATTCTCACAACTCTGTGGGGTAGTTAGGATTGTTATTCCCATTTTACAGCTGAGAAAACTGGGTCAACAGAGGTTAGGTGTCTTGCCTAGGATCACACAGTTAGTAAATGTTCGAGGCTGGACTCCAACTCAGATCTTCCTGATTCCAGCAGCTACGTGGTAAAGTGGATAGAGGGTTGGACCTGGAGTCAGGAAGACCTGAGTTCAAATCCAACTTTGGATATTCCCTGGCCGTGTAACCCTAGGTAAGTCACTTGACCTTGAGGGGAAGCTAGGTGGTACAATGGATAGAGTGCTGGGCCTGAAGTCAAGAAAACTCTCTTCCTGATCTCAAAGCTGGCCTCAGATACTTGCTCTGTGATCCTGGGCAAATCATTTAACCCTATTGGCCTCAGTTTCCTCACCTGTAAAATAAGTGAAGTAAAATGTCAAACCACTCCTATATCTTTGCCAAGAAATCTCCAAATGAGGTCAAAAAGAGTGACCAAAATGCCTGAACAAGAACAAACTTCCTGACTCCAAGCCTAGTGCTCTGTGTACGGTGCCACCAGCTACCTCGACATAGTTAGACTTAGTCATTTTCATGCCATCAACCTGGGTCCTCCTTGGGAGCAGGGATTATTTTTTGCCTTTCTTTGTATCTTCCACACTTTACACAGTACTTGGGACATAGTAGGCATGTAGTAATGCTTACTGACTTAGAGCTGTTATAAAGAGGCCAGAGGATTTCAAGTCAGGGATGTTGTATAACAGATGTTCCCTTTATATGATGAAGTCCAGATTACAGCCAGTTGGGAAATGATGACATAGCTAGCTTGGGTAACCTCTTTAAATGGAGGATCTGGAAAGAACTCTCCCCTATGTCCTCCTCCAATCCTAGGGAAGGAGTGTCCTCAGGGGCAGGGGATATTGAGTAAGCATGAGTTTAATAGTTTGTTTCTTCAGAATCTATTGGCTTCCATGATTAACAAAAACTAGACAAAATTGCCAGCTAAGAAAACAAAACCCACATGAATGAATAAATACAGTCGATAGAGAGACAGATAGACAGACAGACGGATGGACAGAGAGACAGACAGACAGATAGATAGATAGATAGATAGATAGATAGATAGATAGATAGATAGATAGATGTCATCTCGCTAGAAACAATGGTTTTCTTTTGGAAGCTTTCCACATTTGAGTTGATTCTACTTTTGGAACGCTCAGTAATGTTGAGATTAAAAGGCACCTAATTTCTCTGAATCCTCAAGGATGCTCAGAAGTAGTCGTGAAAATGAATTCAAAAGGTTTTTTTTTTAATTATTATTTTTTCCCCACTGGAAAGCATTACATCTCGAGCAATTGTTTATTGAACAATTAGCTTATGATTGAGCAACCTGGGCTTATGCGCTCATGCATGGCTTATCACCTCAGATGCTGCTAGGAGATTGGTCCTTAGCTGGTTTGAGGAATCTGTGAATAGAAAAATACAGCCGCTACAAGGAAAATGAATGTCCCAATGTATTCCAGAACGGTAGGACATCAGTGGGGATAACTGAGAGAATTAAGTTAAGCCCCAAGTAGACTGGAGAAAATAATTCTAAATATTCCACTTTTATCATCACATTTTAAACTTAACTCTGTTGCTTTCTGGTGATGTTATCATTTGTCTCTGCAATAATACCCTGTGAATTAATCTTTCCTCCTACACATCCTCCTTCCTCTCCAACATTACTGTTTGATTATCTGCTGTGCTGCTTTCCAGAATGTGTTTTGTGCAGGAAATTTAGGTAGCACTCTGAGAAAACAGATCTCGTAACACAGTAGCAAATCAATAGGTGTTATACCTGAGAAACCCACATATTTGTGTTGGATAAATGTCCCCCTGCCTTGTTTTTGTTCAGCCAGCCCACCTATATACAATCTCCCAGCAGCCACATCTGTATTTAGCCACAGCTCTTTATAAGAAGGCCAGCTTGAAATTCTATTAAAAATGCATTGTTACTAAGAGTTTTTTGTTCTTCCTTCCCACATAATAAGCTGAGAGTGACAGTGGGTGAGCATTCTACTGGGATGACTGTTAATCCTTTTATAGTTTTTATGGCCACAGAAACTAATAGAAAATGTATTTTATACCAGGCAGGTGAATTCACTCAGACTGAACTCCAATGTATAAAAGTGTTTGTTGTTTCATTCAGTCAAGTTGTAATGGTAGCTTTGGTTAAACTAAACCTGACAAAGGGGTTGTCCTGGGCAATAAAGCATCACAGTAGAAGGCTGCTCACTGTGTTTCCTATTTACAAAATAAGTATTTAAGAACAGCTTTATAGCCTGATTGTCTGACATGACACCCAGGATCTCTCCAGTTAGCATAGCAATTGCTCCTGTTAGGTAAGACAAACCACTGGTAGACTATCAGAGGTAGACCAGGGTTCCATGATGGAGCCTCAAAACTTCTATTTGGAGCAAAGAAGAAAGCTAATAAAGGCTTCAAATGTGGGTACAAATATAGGAAATCCATCTACCATTGAAGAACAGGAACCAGTTGGCCACCAGAAAATCCATTTGTTTTTAATTCAACTCAGGCCAACAAGTATCTATTTAGTATGTTCTAAGCACTCTACTAAGCACTGTAGATTCATAGATAAAGAATTCGTTACAGTCCTCAATAGATTTTTATCTACTTGAAGGGATGGATAACAAAGTATGTAATCTCAATACTTTATTTAATATCAGAGGATCATGGATGTAGCGCTACAGGGAGCATTATACGTCATTTTGTCTGCTTCATCTTATTTTACAGGTGAAGACTATGGCTCAGAGAAATAAAAAAAACCAAAAAACTTAGTAAGCTAAGTCAATGAAGATAGTAACTGACAGAACTGGGATTTGAATTCAGATCCTCCTTTCACTGCCCCAGAGTAAAGTATTATAACAATTATTTTTTAAAAAGCTAATATTTATATAATACTTTAAAATTTGAAAAGTTATGCTTGTATATATAGTATGTATGTGTGTGCATATGAATATATACATTGATACACATACATGTATATGCATAATTTTTCAAATTTTTTGTATAGCATGTATTATGGAAATATGATTTATATGTCCACATATATATAGATACATGTATGCACAATATGTGTATGTTTATATGGATATAAATGTATGCAAGCACATACATTTATAAGTATGTATACATGTACTTTTTCATTTTATCCTCACAACAACTCTATGAAACAGGTGCTATTATTCTTGCAGTTTTTTAGGATGAACAAATGAGATTGAAAGAAATTAATGACTAACTCAAGGTCATACAGCTAGAAAGTGTCTGAGGCAGATTTCCAGTTCATGTATTGCTATATAATTCTAGGACTCTATCCGTTACCCCTTGTGTCTTACCTATTCATGTATGAAACCTTTCAGCAAGTTATTTATTATATTAGATAAATAAGAAATATATCAAGAGAAAAACATACTGAACTCTTAGAGGAATATTTACCTGCAAAAATGTTGTATTCCTGCCTGCATTTCACCTCAATGGATTTTTGTATTTATCACAAGTCAAAAACCAAATTGTTTGAGATACAAAAAGAAAAACAAATCTTCCAAAAGGGAGGGAATTTATTTTGGCTTATACGTATCTCATTTCCAGCATCACCTCATACTTCACATAGGGTTTTGGAGGGCTAGCCCAAGGCTCTGTCAAAGCAAGGCTATAGCCTGGAGGTCCATATGTTAAGGAGAGCCAAACATTGTATATAGAAATAGTATATCTTAAAGGAACAAATGTTCATTTTGCCTGGGGTTCCAACAACCCTAGGGCCATCACTGGCTGCCAAATCACTCTCCATAAATACTGCTTTGTAGACCTCTTCCCCATACCCCTTCTCCTATATTTCTTTTGGCAATATCTCTACTTAATTCTGTTCACTCATTAAAAACTATAGGAAAAAAAATGGACTATTCATCTGAACATGCCCCATGTTTCCTTGCCTCCATACTCCAGTTCTTACCCTGACTAGAACTGATTTTTCCTGTCAGTTCTTGCTTACTTGCTATTTACCTATCTTTTAAAACAAAGATCAAATGTTGGCCCTTTCATGATGTCCCTTTGTTTCTTCTAGTTTTATACAGCCTCTCTCTCTTAATTCCCCAGGAACTTCACATCAGCCTTAGTTTATTCTTTCCGTTCTGCATTGAATGATTGCTTAGCACTCGTGGTGAGAAATGCTGCCATGTAAACTAGGCTAGTTGGCTAGGCAGCTAGGTAGTGAAGTGGGTAGAGCTTTGCCTAGAATCAGGAAGTCCTGAGTTAAAATCTGGCTTCAGACACTTACTAGCGGTGTGACCCTGGATAAATCACTTTGCCCTGTTTGCTTCAGTTTCCTCATCTGCAAAATAAACCAGAGAAGGAGAAGGAAATGACAAACCACTCCAGTATCTTTGCCAAGAAAACCCAAAAGGGATCATGTAGATTTTTCAGAAACAACAACAAATTAGGCTAGCTCCAGTTCCCCTCTCCCAAAAAGTTTAAAAATATATATTTATACATTTGAGACTTAATGGACTCAAGGGTTAAAAGCTCAAGGTACTGGTATACTGATGGCCTAAAAAATAGCACAATAACGGTATTAATAATAACACCTAGATGTGCTAAACTTTGTATAATAATTATTTCACTTGATCCTCTTGAGTATTCTGAAAAGGGGGTAGCCCCATGTCATAGTTAGGGAAGCTAAGGCAAACAGAAGTGGATTTGTACAGGGTCACCCAGATACAATTTGCTTTTTTTTTTTTATTCAGTTTGTTGTGGTGGTATATTTATTCTCAGAGAAATTAATAGAAATAGTCCTAGCTGTAAGGTTCGACAAGTTTGGAAAGGTTCCCCATTATATTCTGATCGTTGGAAAGATGACATAGTTCCCTATTGTTCATAGCATGCTTATGTGTGGCCACCCCAGAAACCTTCAGAAGGGAGCCGCCAACCCCTAGGAGTCATGTCTTCTTCTTTGGAGAAGCACTGGATATCTTCTCTCCTAAATGGACCAGTGGATCTTCCTCCTTTATTGTTCTTGTAGAATAATAAAATGCTTCCCTCATGAAGGTATAGCAGCTGAGTGGTACGGTGGATAGAGCACTAGACTTGGTGTCAAAGACACCTGAGTTCAAATCATCAAATGATCATTAGCTATGTGACATCAGGCAAATCACTTAATCTTGTCATTTGAAAAATATCTAATTGGTCTCTCCCATTCCTCCCTTCTAGCTTGAAATTTCCATTTATTGCCTGTACTTCACTCTCCACTCCTTCATCAATACCTTGCTATCTAGCTTCCATCCTCACTATTTTTCTTAAAATGTATGCCTGGAAAGGTGTGATCACTGGTTTGTTGTTCAGTCTCAAGATTTTTTCTGGCCTCTTCATCTATGTGTGACCATTGCAATACTGCAGGTCATCCATCTGGATATCTTCAACTCTCACTCTTTCTCCCTTTCCCTCTCTTTTGCACTGAATGCAGTGACTTTATCAATGGTATAAAACATAGCACTCAAGGTTTCTCCATTCTTTTACAGGATATAATGCAGGATACGAATGAGACATAGGATCACCAGTATAGGGATATAGGTTAGGGAAGTGGGCCCCCGATATAATTTTCTAAGGCTAGATTTGAACTCAGAGTTTCATGACTCTAGGCCCAGCACTCTATCCACTGAGTTACTGAACTTCCTAAATTTAAAAATTAAGCACATGAGCAAGTAGAAATGACCTTTCCTTAGGCCTGAAAAATAGTCACTACCAATTCAGAGGCAGGGTAGCTGCATTCAACTGAATTAATGATGTATCTTTGCTGAGTAATCCTCCCTTGGTTAATTATTTGATTGTTTACAAATATATTGGGTAGGAAACTGGGTAAGAAACATGATTAACTCAAAACAAGGTATTTGCTGAGATGGAGCTACAAAATATCCCCTATCCCCAATAAATCAGGAGCACACTTTTCCACAAATAGACATAAGCATTCATGGGAGAAGGGTAGGGTGTAAATGAGATGTAATGCTAGTGAGACAGGCATGTAGAGCATATGTAGGAAATTGACAACTCCTGTACTTCGTGACTTCAATATCCTTCCTCTACTTATCAAATCCTCTCTGTAGCTTGACTATTGACTGCCAGGTCTAGTTCTCTCTTGACTTCTTTTCTCTGCTATAGAGGTTGCACTCTTTGAGTCATTTCCTGGATTGAGTCATTGCCTCTATGTTCAAGTCCAACTGGACTGATAAGTGTGTGTGTTTCTGTTCCTTCAATCATGCCTTAGAGTTTTCTTGTCATATGATATGAGATATCTCTTTTCTTGACCATGTATAATTTGCCAGATGGATGGTAAGCTCAGTTAGGACCATGAGGACCATGTATAATTCACTTTTTTGTCACCCAGTTCTGAGCACCAGGCCTTGCTCAATTTACTACTCCATAAATATTTGTTGAACGAATTTTAGGTAGGTTACTGCATCTTCCAGTTCTCGCCTTGTTTATCTCTAAAGAGATAAAGTTGTGAGGCAGACAAAGACTGCAGAACTGGCTATTTCCTTGTGTCTGATTGCTATTATTCTAAGAGGAAATCAAAAATAGTAGCAGACAAAATTCAGTCCAATTGCATGGGGATTACTTTTCTGTTGTCTTGCTTGAATATTAAAGTTTAAATGTGAATATGAAAGTCTAAAATAATTGCATGAAAGAAAGCCCAGATGAGTATTTCTAACATATAAAGAAGATAGAAAACAGAATATTTGGGGCAGTGGAATATGCTCAGTAAAATAAG
Source organism: Potorous gilbertii (assembly GCA_028658325.1). Taxonomy (NCBI): domain Eukaryota; kingdom Metazoa; phylum Chordata; class Mammalia; order Diprotodontia; family Potoroidae; genus Potorous; species Potorous gilbertii. The sequence goes on from CM053769.1 coordinate 144,545,893, forward strand.
ATTAATGTGCAGAGGTGTTTCGACACATGTAATAGCATAGGGAATGTATGAACTGAACTCTGAGTTTGTTTCAGGGACAAAGTTTCCGGGCTATGTGCCCTTATTATTACAAATGGGATATCTTTCTTTACAAATGGGAGAACTTGTTACTTGTGATGGTTCTTTCAAAAGGAACATGGCTGTTCATCATCCTCTATATCTTAATTAATATTTATTGAAAACCTATAAAAGTTTTGAGTGGTGTATGGCAGAAAAGACTTTATAAGAGATTACATTCCTGCCTGAATTTACATTTTTAAAAAGTAAAACAAACATAGGTACATTTTCCATTCTTTCCTTTTATCATCATACTTCTTGCTTTTCAGAATATTCAATGAATCTTTGGAAAATTGAACAGATTTCTTCTTTATTCTTCAGGAAATGTTTTTCTGGAGATGGAAAAAAGGCAAAGTGGGAAAAATGATTATTTCCCTCTTGTATTAATAGTCAATTATTAAAATTGGGGAGACCCAAGTTTTTCTCCCTGGTCCTATTTCCTTGTCCAAAACCCAATCTTTCAAGGACAGGAGGGACTGAAGATTGGATTAACATTCTCCTCCTTCTAGGTATTACTATTCCATCCAACTAGATCAGACTTTTAATCTAAGGTGAATTTCTGCCCCTTGTGTTCCACTCAAGCAAGCCCGGGTAGAGGTAAATTCTTTGTCTGAATGTATAGACAGATTCTTTGTCAAAGAGTGTTATGACATCATTCTCTCCATCCCTCATTGCAATGAGCCCACTTCTCATTGTAATATTCATTCTATCATTAATTGTTAAGCAATCAGAGTCTATTGCTACCCTGTGGAATATCCACTTTTCCAAGGGCATGTAAGCCATGATCTTACTACCACGATTGTCTTTGACATTCAGAAGGGCCACCTACTTATTTTATCAATAAAATGCTAGCATCATTAATAAAAATGATTAGTTACCCAGAAATTATGTCTCAAATATTTTAAACATCACAAAAAAATTTCTTCTTTGGCATACTGGAAAGAACACTGTACTTTAGTATGGGTTGTAAAATAGAAATTCATAAATCATTAAGTATTTCTTATATGCTTAATATATGCCAGGAACTATGCTAAGTTCTAGGCATACAAAGACAAAGGAAAAACACAAAGTTCAGAAGCTCTAGGTTTGGATACTTATTCCATTATAAACTGCATGATCTTGGACATGTCATTCATTTTCTAGGACTCAGCTTCTTTCTCATTAAAATGAAGTGTTTGAATTAAAGGATAACTAAAGTGCCTACCAGGCTTCATTTTCTATAATTCTATATAAACATTTGTCATTCAGGGAAAGCTTCATGTAGGACATGGTAGTCGAGTAGTTCAGTGGTTCTGAAGGATAGGACATTGAAAATATGTGTTTGCCCGGGTAATGTGAGGTTTTAACAATCAAGTAGCTGCTCCCACTTATGCCAACATCAGCAGCTGATATACCTAAGAGGAGTAATGTTATGTGTGAGTTTTGCTTAGCCCTTTAAGATAAATCAGCTTTTAAAACAAAACATAAATATAAACCATACAGATAAAGGCTACTTGGATGCTTACGTTAGATATTGAATAGTACATAAGACTTCTCCCATAACCTGTAACTTTTTTAGAAGTTTCTGAACATGAATCCAAAAGCTTATCCAGGAGATAATCTCAGACAGGAATTTCTTGTAAGAGAAAGGAATGCAAATAAATGTTCTCAGAATAATTTACAACCTTAATAGGGATGTCTTTTATTTCACCTAGGAAGAAGCATTTTTTTCTCCAGGTTTTCCAGGAATGGAGATTTCACAGCTGTAAGAATTAGACAGAAATATGCCCAGGAAAACAGAGACATCAAAGAAAAGGAAGACAATTAATCATCTTGGACAATGAAAATAGTGATTGAAACGTGGGGCTCACTCTTTAAATCCACTTTTAGTGTATAAACTGATGGAAAGAAACTTGAACCAACACAAAAAGAATAAAGGAAATTTCAAATAGTTATTGACCAAAGAACATAAGGGAATATTTGCAAATGTTAATCAAGTTTATGAAGGAGATAAGGGATATTTCAGGGCAGAAAGTATCCTATTAGTCTTTTGAAGAGAAAGGGAAAATGTCAGAGTTGTAAGGAAATAGAGTTCAAATACAAGGCCACACTGATTGTTTCTTCCTCCAAATTCAGAGGGGAAACAAGAAAAGACTAGATGATTATTTAAAATTTGTGTATGCTTCTAAAAAACAGCCAGTACAGAGATTTAAATTGTATTTAAATAAAAGGGTAAAATGAAGATTTTGGGCTAGATAGTCTCTAACGTTCTTCCCTTTCTAGCTCTACAAATCCATGTCCCTAAATATGATTAATTCAAGAGTAGAACAGAGTTTGGCAAAGCTGAAAAAAACCAAAACAACAACCCCACATCTTAGCTAATAGATCACAATAAAATTAGATAATTTTGTAATGCACTTAACACAGTTAAGGCATACAGTAGGTGCATAAAAATTTGTTCCCTTATACTAATGTAAGAATAATCACAATGGCATTTATAATTATATTTAAGGTCTGCAAAGAACTTTTACAAGTAGTATGTGATTTTATTGTCACAACAACCTTGGAAGGTAAAATTACCCCCATTTTGCAAATGAAAAAGTGAAGGGAAATGGAAGGTAAATGACTTAAACTCAATATCACCAAGTTAGTATCTGAGGGAGGATTTGAACTTGAATCTTCTTATCTCGAGGTCCACTGTGAAATCTAGCTGCTACTTGGTTTTACTTATAATGAAACATTAGCTACAAGATCAAGAAAACTATTTGAAGAAACTAGGATGTTAATGCAGCCTTATAGGGTACGATTTACTATAAAACTCATAAAAAGTGTCTGACAAAATTTCAATGTTGAAGAGCCCTTTCTGATTTGGAGCATGACATCTTTCAGTAATGGTTGCACCATTTTATGTGTCTAGAAGATATAATAGCTAACATTTCTATAGCACTTTAAGTTTTACAAATCATTTATGCATGCTTTCTTATTTGATACTCAAAACAATCTTGTTAGTTAAGTTCTATTATTTTCCCCATTTTACAGATGAAATAGATGAGACAGAGAGATTAAAGGGATAGTAAGTACTGAGTTCCTGACTTCCAGCCCTGCACTGTATCTGCTGTGCCACTTAATGGGGAAAATGGAATAGGCATTTATTAAGAGCCTATTGTGAGCTAGGTATTGTGCTAAGTACTTTAAAAAATGCTATCTTATTTGAACCTAATAAATCTTCCTCACTTCAAGCCCCATGTTCTATCATCTGAGCCACCTAGTTGTCTGATTTGCAGGCATATTGGAAGGATCTATAATTTTCTGTTATGTAAGAACTCCCTCCACAAATGTAGATTGCTACCAGCAGGTGACCGAGGGAGGACATGAGTGACTGCGAAGAGGGCACATGTCTTGCCCAGGCTCATGCTACCTGTGTTGAACTGAGATGGTCATTTACCCCAAGCCAGACTCTACCAGAAGGACAGTTAGGTCGCTTAGTTCCTTTGAGTTCAAATCTGGCCTGAGACACTTACTAGCTGGGTGACTCTATTTACCTCAGTTTCTTATCTGTTAAATGAACTGGAGAGGAAGAGGGAAAACTACTTCAGTATCTTTGCCAAGAAAATCACAAATTGGGGTCAGGAAGCATTTGAAATGACTCAACAACAGTAAAACCTCTACCAGAGGAAGAAAAGTTTTGGGGAAGGGAAAAGTTACTTCTGAGCTAAGATTAGGGTAAGGTCTATTATCAGCCTAAGTTCTGAAAGAGGTTTCAAGGCGATAAAAATTCAATGCAGTTTAATGATTATTTATTAAGTGAGGACAATGTGCCAGGTGTAATGGTAACAAAGTTAGGCCTACAGCCAGCAAAGCCAAGATTCAAATCCAGTCATCCAGCCATACTTGCATTAGGAACTGATTTAATTAGTAGCAGCAGTGATGAATAATTTTTCTTTCTGCCCCTTTAAGAAAGATTAGCTTTTAAATCAGATCTCAAGTTCAAACTATGCAGATAAGGACCACATGAATCCTTACATAACTAACAGAACATGAGAAACTTCTCTAATATATAGCTAGTGATTCAGGTTACCACAGTACACTTAAAAATCATTTAAAAACATAATTATAAAAATTGAAAATCAGATGCAAGTTCCAAATAATTTGAGCCTGAATATTTCTGCATCACATTAAAAAAAAGTAGCTTAATTTTTTCACTTGACATAAAACTCAAATCATAATTTGAATGCCTTTCTCCTATAGAAATAGTTACTATATTTTCTGAGTTTTCTAATTTCATTACAAATTTAAATATTTTTTCCTTTTGTTCTCCCATAAACAATTTTTAAAAATCTATAAATCTTTTCTTTAAATAATAACTGATTTAAGATGAATCAAATAAGCATTATGTATATATAGGATTATATATTATAATATATGATATGACATAATATAACATGACAATAGTAAAATAGCGTTGTATAGTATAATGTGCACATGCATACATATAGTCATAGATATATATGCATATGTATGTTTGTGTGACAAAAGACTGAGAGTCACAAAAGATGGAGAGACTCACAATCTGAAGAAATGTAATTATTCACAAAGCACATGTATAGCCAATATAGTCATTTGCTTTGCTTGTCTATGTGTATTTGTTACAAGAGTTTTGTTTTTCTTTCTTTTTTTATCCCCTCAATAATAGAGGAGATTGAAATGAGAATAAATGATAGTTAATTTGTAAAAAAATAAAATTTAAATAAAAAGACATGTTTACTAGACATGTACACTCTATATCCCATATATACATATATATATATAGATAGATATAGATAGATAGATAGATAGATAGATAGATAGTTATATATAGATATACCAAGTTGTGTGTGTAACTAATATAGCATGGGTGTGAAAGGATAGGAACAATAGACTGACAAGTTTCTGGCCACAAAGTCTTCAAATCCTTCCCTGGGGTTATTAACATCAAAGCTGGCACTGAATTCTTCCAACTGCTATGAATGGAACAATCCGTTTCCATTTTCAATGGAACATGAATTGTGAAAATGACGAAGGAACTACAATATTACCCAATACTTTTTTTGCCCAATGGTTGCATTTTTTTGTTATTTTATCATTTGCAATAAAAAAACAGTTCATTACATGTATGGATAAATTCAATTTAGGTTTTTAAATTGTATTTTAAGACTTTTTCTATAGATAAATTAACTCACTTTCAATCACCAAGAGAATTTATAATTTTATCAGTGTGGGGGATCCCTCTATTGAGATAAATTAAAATCTCTCTATACCCTAATGAGTTACTCTGGCTGAAGAAAATCATCCCATGATCACTGACATTCTGATAATTAACCTGGTTCTGGTATGAATTAATTGCTTGCACCAGGTTCCATGCCTTTCCAGCTTGGTAGGAAGTGCTTGCTGGTGTTTGTATCTTTGACACGTCCAAGGTCACTTCCACACTATGATCAGTTAGGATTTTAATTGGGAAAAGAAAATCACAAATCAGAAAATAAAACTTCCTCAGACCCTGTCCCTCAGTTGGGAGTTTCAAAACATGGCAAAAATATCTTAGGGATGGAGGTTCTGCACTGGCTTTTGTTTTTTATCAGTTTCTATAAATAAATTACTTTTGTATGTCTGATAATTAAGAAAACTCAGATATCCTCTTAGGGTAGCTGGGTGGTACAGTGGATAGAGTCCTGGAGTCAGAAAGACCCTAGTTCAAATGTAACCTCAGACACTACTAGCTGTGTGATCCAGGGAAAGTCATTTAATCCTCTTTGCCTCAGTTTCCTCATCTGTAAAATGAGCTGGAGAAGAAAACGGTAAACCACTCCAGTAACTTTGCCAATAAAATCCCAAATGGGGTCATGAAAAATAAGACATGAATGAACAACAGTAAGATATCTCCTTGCAAATCCCTTTTTTGGATTATCTTTCCTGGGACTGTCCTTTCTGCATAAAGATAATGTAACGATTTTTTTTCAAGATAGTGAATCTTTCTTTGTGAGGTTAGGGTTTGAACTTCCCTCCCTCTAACCCCCTCCTCCATATACACTAGACAAATGAACAAAGACATGTGTTTTCCCCTGTGTTTCTGCCTCTTTTGCAGCTTGCCAGGATTAAACTGTAGCCTGTTTAAGTCACATTGTCATGCACTGGGAACCCCCTAGAGTTTAGGCTTTGCCAGAGAACTAGCAACAAAGAAAAATCAGCCTATAGTCTTCCTGGCTCTAAAAGTAGGAAGGAAAAACTCAATTTCCCCTGACTTCTATTAGGCTGAGCTGTGCTATCCAGTCACATCCCCTTACCAATGACTTTTAGTAGAAATTATTGTTGCACTTTTGGAATGGGATTGAGATAGTTCTAATGGGAGTGGAATTTAGTGGAAAAAATTAAGAATCACAATTTAAACAAAAAACCAGAAAGGCTCAAGGCAGGAAATACATACCACTAATGCTCACATTGGTTATGCTCTAAAACATTGCCACTCTGTGGTAACTTGGCGCTATAACAACTGTTTCTAAATACCTATAGGCAAGGAGTCCCCACAGTGACTTGTTAAGGGAACTTCCTCATTTCAGGCATTAATCTGAATGCTTTGCAGGGGTTTACAAAGGGATTGGTACCCTCATTTCCCATTTTCTTCTCCAATTTAAATCCTCTTTCCTGTATTCCCTCCTTCCCTCACCCCATGCAGGTAAAAGCCTTCTATGATTGTCAGAGAGTTTATGTGAGGAAAAATTCCTGAAGAAGAGTTGTCAGTGATAGTAGAGCATAGTGCAGTGAGTGGCTAGATCTGGGAGGGAATGAAGAAAGTGTTCAGGAATGGAGTGGACAGCTGGGAAGCTGTAACTGTATAAGAAGTATATGCCGGTAAAGTGGAAAGAGTATTGAAGAGGCACCTAGAAGATTCACTTCCTTTTCTCGAATTTGAAACTAGCGAGAAATAGAACCATGATCTCTCTGGGCCTCTGTAAAGTGAGGAAACTGGTCCAGATGATCTCAGAGGTCTCTTACAACTCTAAATGCCTATGACTACATGACCCATTCATACTTTCAATATGTCAGTGAATGTGTGGTCTTTTTCATCAATCCACCTCTTGATCTGATCACAACTCCTCTGTAAATCTTATCCCTTTCTTTCCAGAAATCCCCTCTTGAGGATCCATTCAATGTACTGAAAATTTTCTTCAAAAAGAGTCCTTAATCTTTTTTTTTTTTTTTTTGGTGGGGGAGGTCATGGGGTCCTTTGGCAGTCTGGTGAAGTCTATGAGCCTCTTCTTAGAATAATGTTTTTAAATGCATAAAATAAAATACAGAAGATTAAAAGTAAGTCATTTAAATTTTATATAAATAGGAAACAAATATACACGTCTTAATAGCATATTAATATACTTGTTATATAGAATATTAACACATCATATTTTATGCATATGTAATTTCTTTTCTTTGCATCCTTATGAAGTTTTTAAAGATGCATATAGATAAGTTTATGGACCCCAAATTAAGAACTCCTGTGAAAATTCTTCCAGTACATTATTTCATAGAGATCAGAAAAACACTGAGATTGTCCAATTATTATTTTTCACTATCCTTATATGTTTTAGACATTAAAATACATATTGCATATTGGTGCATACTAATAGGGGGAAATGTTTTGGCTTCTATATAGACACCTTGAAGGCAGAGACCATATTTCATTCATTTCAGTGTCTTAAATAGCTAGCATGATGCCCTGCCTAGTAAATGTTCTAGGATCCAAATTGAATGAAGTGGAAATTGACATGAATCATCTGCCATTTGAATTTTCTGGTACCAGTCATCCTTTTTACAAAGCAAGTATTTTGAGGTCAAGGGCTGTTTTTTTTTTAATAGCCTGAGCACTTAGCAAGACTTTTTAATATAGTAGGTATCAAACAAATGTTTCTTGGCTTATATTGAATTATAGAAAATGTTGGGAATTATAAGTACAAGAGATGATGCTCAAAGCTGGAAATACACACTGCTCTGCTGCTGAAAAATATGCCTTTATGCTTTGCTGAGATGCTATAACAATTTTTTATTGGTCCCTGTCATTGAGAGATGTGTCAAATGGGTTGGTTGATGAGCATCCTTGAAGATGGGGTCTTTTAAAAAAAAAAAAAAGCAACATCCCTCTACCTTTGTTAGGTTATAAGGAGAGAGAAGGAGTTTCACTTCACTTCAGGACCTGCCTCTTGGGGGCAGGAAGGGGTACTTCTAATCCTCCCTATCCTTTAGACTCCCAATAATGGAGGGGGAAAATATTTCTTTCCCTTACCTTCCCTCTCCCAACTCCAGTAGCAACGGTCCCTAGCAGTTTAAGCATGTGATCATGACAATCAACATTTATTTGCCCAACCAAACTGGAGTCCCTGGATATCTTCTGTCTTTATTTCCTTTCTTCTTCTGCCTTTTCTTCTGCACACAAATTCCCAACCAACAACCAGCAATCCTAAAAAATAGACATTTTCAGTCTTGGCTGCTTCCTAGAGTTGAGAAATGATTCTTGCGTTTACACTGCTTCACAGGAGATAATGTACTCCCTCATCTACTGCTGAATGGACTAATAAAGGCTAAGCCCTTGTCCCGTCTATCTGGTCTGTTCAGAAGATGAAGACATTGTAAGTTTTTCAGAGAGTGAAGGTCTGAAATAAATCTCTGTCTAGCAGTCTACTAAAGTGACTTTATTTTTCAGGGATGTTACAATAATGACAATGAGTTATAATTTTATTCTTGGATTTTGGTTTTTGCTAATGTCAATTTATGGCACTTTTGTATATTAACCATTTATTTGATGGTGGAAGAAATAGATATCCTTCATCTAATATACACTTTGTACACTGAGAAACTTTTCTAGAAGGAACCTTCTTTTGAGGGAGCTACTAGAAATGAGCTATACCTAAGCTCATTTAAAGGATATTTTTCCTGGAATTTGTGGGTGGAAACAATGATCCAATGTGTAAAAAAAAAAAAAAAGATTGTCTCCCTTCTTTTACAGATCAGGCCCCTCTCAAGAGCAATTTAGTCCCAATGAATCTAGAAGTAGACCTTTTTTATGGGAGAGGAGCTACTTTGAGCGTGGGCACTTGTGCTCATTGTTCATTTCCCCTGATTCTTCATTTCAAAAAGGTGAGGTCTTAAATTCATCTTCACAGATTGATGTTCTCAGATTTATGTTTTATTATCAGTGCTATTTTCCCACAATGATGATTCCAAATCCCAGATTATGGGAGAGAGGGAGCAAAGAAGTGGCCACACTCTCCATAAAATTTGAAAAGCCCGCCAAAGCAGATGATGTAATTACCCATAATGCAATTGGAATCAGTCCCAGACTGTGTTGTAAGAGGCTATAAAAAGAAGGGTGTATGCCTAGAAATTCATTAATCATCTACCAATTGAGCTAGTGAGCATCAAAAGAAGAAGAATAAATAAAAGAGATGAAGACATGCTGGAACTGGAACAAGAGAAGTTTTATGAGGCAATTATCCTTGTGCCCAGAGACTTCGAGTCTGACATCCCTGGCTATCCTAAGAGACCGGTCACTCAGAAGAGACCAAGTGGATGCTTTCGGGAAAGGACGACCCGGACTTGGAAGCAGTGAAGAGTGGACAGGTAACATTTGCCCATCTATTCTCCCTCAAATTCTTTAGGGAGTACCTGACAAGAAATCGAGAATTCAAATACCATGTCCAGATGAAAAAGGGTGAGATCTATTACCATTTACATATGCTTTTTGAGACCAGTGGAATTCAGTCCATGGTGCTCAGCCGTTACATCAGCCAGATCAAGACCTTGCTGCAAGCTGAAGTCTCTAACAATGCTGAGGTTAATATTGAAAACTGACTGGCCATTACGACTAAGGCCACCTGGGGGGGTCAATCAAACAGGTGGACTGTAACTGCATCAATTGGTATTTAATGGCATCAAAGCAAACAGAATTTCAGTGGGTATGGACAAATATTGAGGAATATAAGGACTTGATCCTCAATATCCCCGCCAGACTGTAGCTAGCAGGCTAGCTCCTCACATCGACCTACTTGACTCCCGGGGTGAGTAACTCCCAATCCTCTTAAATCTCTAATACTTCTGGTGCTCCCTTCTATTGTGACAGAAACACCGAGAGATACATGGAGCTTGTAAATTGGCTTGTGGAGCAGCACCTCTGAAAAGCAGTGGATTATTGAAAATCAGGAAAGTTATCTCTCTCACCAATCCACTAGCAATGGAGCCAGGCAGATTAAAGTCGCTCTGGACAATGCTTCTAAAATTATGAATCTGACCAAAAATGCAGATGATTACCTTATCCCGAAAGAATTTGCCAGTTTGACAACATTAAACAGTACCATATCTATTGGATCTTTAAGAATAGATATGACCCTCTTTATTCTGGAGCTATCCTCATGGGCTGGGCCAGAAAAGAATTTGGCAAAAGAAATACTATCTGGTTCTATGGAAAGGCCACTACTGGGAACACTAACATTGCGGAAGCCATTGCACACACGGTGCCCTTATACGGGAACGTGAATTGGACTAATGAGAACTTTCCATTCAGTCACTGTGTGGATAAAATGCTCATCTGGTGGGAGGACGGCGAGATTACCTCTAAGGTAGTAGAGACAGTTAAAGCGATCCTCTCCTCAGAGGAGCTAAAGTTCAAGTGGACTAGGAATGTAAGTCCTCTGTTCAAATTGATTGTACTCCAGTCATCATCACCTCCAACACCCTAAAAACTCTCTGGGTCTTACCTACCTGCAACAATCACCTGTACAAGCAGTTGAAAACAGTGTCACCGCAGGCAGTGCCAACAACTACTTTGGCTTCAGCACCTCCTGGGGGTATTTTGACTTTAACAGATTCCACTGCCACTTCAGCCCCTGAGACTGCAAAGACTTATCAATAACAACTGGGGACTGCGACCTAAAAACCTGCACTTCAGACTCTTCAACATCCAAGTCAAGGCGATCACAAGGAGGAATGTAGAGACCACAATTGCTAATAACCTTACCAGCATGATTCAAGTCTTTGCGGACTCAGTGTCAACTCCCATACGTGACCGGGAGTGCCCAAGAGGGGTGTCTGCTTCCCTTCCCTCCTGATGTGTTTATGTTGCCTCAGTATGGGTATTGTACTTTGGACAATGATGGGAAAAGTTTAGAGAGGAGTGCATTCTACTGTCTAGAATATTTTCCTAGCCAAATGTTGAGAACAGGTAACAACTTTGAATTTTCCTATGCTTTTGAATTTGTCCCCTTTCATAGCATGTGAATGCATAATCAGAGCTTGGATAGATTGATGAATCCATTGATTGATCAATATCTGTATAGATTTAATAATCTAACCAGTGGAAACACTGATAATCCCACCTTCACTTATCAGCAGGTGATATGGCTTCTCAGGCTAGGAATTGGTTACTTGATCCTATGCTTAGGAATCAGGGACTAAAGGATGGTCCTAACAATCAGGCCAATCTAGATGGTTGGAGGATCAGTCCTCCAATGGTGATCAATGGAAAATCTTCTATTATATTTCCTGGGCCATTCATGTATACCTCACACAATGCTGCAGATGAACTGGAGGTACAACCTAGCATTAATCTCCCTATCTTTGCTAAAGATGCCTCTGTACCTGAATCCACCATAATTAGTAGCATTGGTAATCAAGATCCTAATAGTAAATTGTTAGTCACTGATGGGAACGAGGTTGGGACAGTGAATGCTACTGCTGCTAATACCTGGGGGTTTATGGCAGTCAACCAGCAGACTCCCACCCCCACTAGTGGAGGATAGGTTCTAAATCAAATGAGTGTCATGCCTGGAATGGTCTGGCAGAACAGAGACATCGATCTCCATGATTCCATTTTGGCTAAGATTCCTCACACAGATGGTTACTTCCATCCCTCTCCTTTCATGGGTGGCTTTGGTCTCAAGCATCCTCCTCCTCAGAATATGATTAAAAACACTCCTGTCCCTACTAACCCTGCCACTGTCTTCACTCCTGTCAAACAAAATTCTTTCATCACTCAATGCTCTACTGGTCAAGTGACTGTAGAAATTGAATGGGAACTCCATAAGGAAAATTCCAAGAAATGAACTCCTGAAATCCAGTTTACTTCCAGTTTCAGAAATACTATTAACAACTTTTGTTCCCAACAATGAAGGTGTATACTCTGAACCTCGTCTTATTGGTACCCGATACTTTACTCTCCCATCTAACTGTATTGTATATATTTCATATTTGTATTTTTTTATTCAATAAACTGATTTATTCATTTCATTGTACTTCTTTTGTCATGTGACTCTTATAAGCAGATGATGAGCTGCCATGGGTTGGCTTTCATGGGAGGTGTGGTCTCATTAAAATCTTATGGAGAATGTGGTCACTCCTTTGTTCATTCTGCTTGCTCACTATTCCTCTCCTCCAATCTCCTCCCCTCTCTTTTCTCCTTCCCTTCACTATATGAGTCTCAGAATCAACCTGTGATTTAGAAATTTTAATAAGGTTAGTCTAGTTTAATTTGAGTGGATTTGAAACCTCTGTTGTCACAATCAAAGAAGCATTCATATTACCAAATTAACAGGGCTTATTAGGAGAGTGGCCTACTACTGAAGTGCTTTGAACACTCAGCCATATGGGTATATCAAGACCAGATCAAACAGGTCTGACAGTAATTAAGATAATAGGTACTCTCCCTAGTTTTCCCCGGACACATACTGCAAATGGATTTGCATTATTGAGGCCATCACACAACGGGCATCCTTTGGCAACACGGCAGCCACCTTTTTCCTACCAGTCGCTATTCTCCCGTGAGCCCTTAGCACATGCCACCATAAAGTCTCCACAGGTCAGTGGCTTGATAGCTCTGGTTTTCTTTGTGCCAGATGGTTAGGCTGTAACCATCTCCTCCTGGTGACATTTCACTTTGATATACCTTCAATTCTGAGGCATTTGCTAAATAGGTAACTACAGCATGTATAATTTCCTCATTAAATTCAAAGACAAGGTCACTGTATGTTAAATGGAAGAAGCAGCTAGTTCACACATGTTATCGGCATGAAAATATGAGTGCTAAGTTTGTGCACTGACCTTTCAATATCGTTCAGAATTAACTTTGGCAGACCCTGTCTAATGGTAACTATATCAAAGCCTGTTTTACTAGGAAAAAAATAACAGGGTAAAGAGTGAAAATTTGTTTTCCAAAATGGGAGATGCTCCTTCATAGGTATATCTCAACAGCAAGATTAGATTTGAGATCTGAGTAAATATATCAATTAAGAAAAAGCAAACTCAAGTTTCAATTGTGTCAGTAAAAGTTACCATATGAGCAGAAACTACAACCTCTGATTCACTTATGTGTTGACTTAATAAAGAAATGCCTGATCATGACTGAAAAATGCTTCTTGGGGAATAAAAGAAGATCTCAAACAGATGAAGTAAAGATGAGCATAGATTTGTAGTTAGAAAAGAAGCCTACCTGCCCAAAAAATACATGCATAGGTTGTCAGAATACTGAAAAGAGAAATGAGCAAAAAGGCTTGCATCTACACAAAAATATGGTGGGAAATTGAAATGATTATCTGGATAGTTAAGGCTCAAATTTATTTTCTTTTGATGAGGCTAGATAATGAAGGTGGGAGTAAGTTGTGGCTTTGAATTATATAGAGTATATCCTTAATTTCCCTAACTGTGGACCTGGAAAGAGGTCAGAATGGACCTCTGGCAGACTTCATTTAATCCCTCATTTTCTAAACATAAATGGCATCTAAGAACAAAAAGAGCCCACAGAGAAATGATAGTGTTTCATAACCAAATGCACTGGTTCAAATGAAATTGGTATTTATCAAATTTCAATAGCCCTCATCCCAGTGTCTGTGTTTGGCCCAAGAGTCATACCAGATGCTCAGGTCCTTTAATGCCAAGAAACCTTCAGGAAGAACATGTATGCTAGAATTTAATTGAAAATTAGACTTTCAATTATATCTAAAGTTATTCTGGCCCCTAACACACAATTTCTTTTTAATGTATAGTTTTTATGTATTCAGCTTTGGGAGGAATTGAGAATGACATAATAGTCAGCCTCTCAATTAGAATTTAGACAACAGAATATCTCTTGCTACAGGAGAAAGGTCATAGTACATTGCTAGAAGAGAAGGGATGGTCTTTTTATATATTTTAAGGATGACCTGTCTTCTGAGTAGGATTGTTTTAATTTTTGAAGTAATGAGAACATTGATAAATATACACATATGTATATATGTACATGGACATATATATATGTATATATTCATACACACACAGGTATGTGTGTGTGTGTATATCAGCTTTATGTTTTCTTTTGTTCCATTGGTTAGGACTAAGGGGAATTAATAGCTTAGAGATTACATGGGAATGAAGTTATAGCACCCATAGTTATAGGCAATGACTAGAGCACTAGGCTTGGATTCAGGAAGATTTGAGTTCAAGTCCTGCCTCAGACATTTACTAGTTGTGATTTTTGGTAGATCATTGAAGCCTCAGATTCTTGAACTGCAAAATTGGGACCATCAGAGCATCAACCTACCTACCTACCTACCTATCTGCCTACTTCACAAGGTTATTGTGAAGATCCAAACACAAAAATAGTATACTATCTATTTAGAGGCTACCTAAGGCAAAAAACACACATATATGAATAGATTATTATTAAATATAAAATATATAGAAGTGAATTTATGAGAGAAGGAACTAGAACCTAGAGTTTCCTATAGTAGGTTTTATTTGAGTTGTGTGTTGAAGAAAAGTATGGATTCTACGTAGTAGAAGTGAATAGGGAGTACATTCTAGGCATGACCAACATGTCTGCAAAGGCATAGAGATAGAGAAAAAGACTGATTGCAGAAAGTGGGATTTGAGCAGAATACTAAAAGAAGTCATGGAAGTCAGGAAGGGCAGGTAGGTGGTGCAACAGATAGAGTGTTGGACCTGGAGAGGAAAACTCATCTTAAGTTCAAATCTGACCTTGCTTGCTGTGTGACCCTGGGAAAGTCACTTAACTTTGTGTGTCTGAGTACCCTTTTCTATAAAATGAGCTAGAGAAGGAAAGGGCAAACCATTCCAGTAACTTTGCCAAGAAAATCCCAGATGGGATCACAAAGTGTCAGATATGATTGAAAAATGACTAAACAACAGCAACAACAATGGAAGTCAGGAGTTAAAGATGAGGAGGGGTTGCATCAGAGGTATCAGTGAGACTTATTTAAAAGCCAAGGAGCCAGGAGGTGTTATGTCATGCTCTGGGTACAGCAAGAGGATGTGTGGCTACATTTTAAGAGTATGTAGAGGGAGGAGTAAGGTATAATAACACTAAAAAGGAAGGCGTATAAAAGCAAGGGCCTGCTGACAGGTTTTTTGATCTGATTTTCTAAAAAGAAAGCAACTTTTGAGTGGTCAATAATCACTTTAATCAAGTACATGTATCCCTCACTTAGTTCAAAGGAAAATGTTAGTACCTTGTACTTCAGAGAAAATACAGAGAAATCAAATCAACAGACAGGGCTTCCAGTTACCTGACAGATCAACAGATAGATAACTATTTGACCATATATAAATAGTTACCAGAGAGAGAAGCACCAACATCTTGGTTTTCAAAAGGAGTGAGGGACTGGGAGAGAGGGGGCTCCTTAGCAGTTGCCCAGAGTCTCCTCTGTCCAAAGAAACATTTCCAATGAGTAAACCCCAAAGTAAAACTTCACCTCAGAGTATTTATACTTTTTCAGAGTCAGAGAGCATCACAACCCTTGAGAACCAGGGCCTCATCAAATCTCCCCTAATCAAGTTTCCCGTAATTGGAAGGTCCATTAATGGGTGGGGAAGATCTTTAAATTCTCATAGTTACCATTACAAGGGGTCAGGTTTTGAAAACTTTTAAATGCAAAAAAGAACATTTTATATTTGATCTTGGAAGTAACTGAAAGTAACTTTTTTATTGAAATGGAGGAGGAAAGACTGACATGGCTAAAACAGGACTTTAGGAATATCACATTGGGTAGTGAATGTAATATGGCTTGTCGTGGAGAGAGTATTGGGGCAGGGAAGATCTAAGAGAAGGGTCTTGTAATAGTCTAGGTGAGTAGTAATAAAAGCCTAAACTAGTGTATTAACTGTGAATGGAGAGAAGAGGACAAATGAGGAGAAATGATTTGAAGGTAGAAATGTCAAGACTTGACAAGAAACACCAATATTAAACCTAAGTGATAGGGAAGAGAGTAGTACCTTGGACAGCAACAGGATAGATTGAAGAAGGAAAGATTTGAAACAAGGAGATCAATAACATTCAGAGAATTATAAGCTCACAGATTTAGAAATGGAAAGGATTTTTTAAGAAGGCTATTGCAATACTCTGTCAGGAATTCTTGACCTTTTTGTGTCATAGCCCTTTTGACAATCTGATGAAGTCCATAGTTATCTTCTCAGAAGAATGCTTTAAACTACATAGCATAAGATACATTGTATTAAAAAGAAATCTTTTTTTTTTTTACAAAGCTAGTGGACTCCATCTTAATGATCCCTTCTCTTACAGATATGATGACTCATAAACCAACTCAAATAATGAAATATTATATGGAATGTGGAGCTCCGAGGAGAAGGGAGAAAGGGATAAAATGATAAAATTGGAAGTTAAGCTACAATGGGATTGGCAAAGTTGGCAGATAATTGAGCATGATATTGTTATTGCAAATTTTTGAACTTAAAGAGCTAAGAAGGCAGAGACTCCAGGAAGCCCCAAGAGATTTGGAACCTTAATCCATGGAGTTCTCAATTTGAGAAATATGATACAGTGTGATATGAACTTAGGGTCCTACAGTTGGAGTAAGAAGACCAGTGCTCAAATCCTCATTCCTCACTGAATTGGAAAAATCACTTGCCCGCCCTGAGACCCAGTATCCTTATCTGTAAAATGAAGCAGTAGGATTAATTCACCTTTAAACTTTAATCCAGCCCCAAACCTTTGATGTCATGAATCTACTTTATTCGGGAGAAGAGAAGTGGCAGGGAAGATATAATCAGCTTCATCATGTTTTTGAAGACATTTTCTTTGAAAGATGGATTAAATTTGTTCTCCTTGGCTTCTTGGTGAAGAACTAAGAACAATAAGTAGAAGTGTCAGATTTTACCTAACCTATTGAGATTGGATCTGTAATTTCATTTACACAGGGAACTAATAGGTAAGGAGCTCCCCCTACCAATGTGGGTCTTCCATTTGGAGTCTTAGAGGGTTGTTTTGTTTACTGAGAGTTTAAATGACTTATTTGGAGTCACACTGCCAATATATGTCAGAGCTAAGACTTGAACCCAGATTTTCCTGGCTTCAAGGTTAGTTCACTATGCACTGTCACATTCTCCCTATTTAGCCCATTGTCATCTTGAAAACATTTCCATTTCCTGGTTTTCCTGGTTTCTTTCAAGTCTCAGCTAAAATTCTACCTTCTGCAAGAAGCCACTCGATCTCCCTTAATGCTAGTTCCTTCCTCCTGTGATTATCTCCTGATGATGCTGCATCTGTCTTGTTTGTATGAATTTGCTTTTGTGTTGTCTCCTCTGTTACATAGTGAACTCCTTGAGACCAAGAACTATTTTGTGGAGTTTTATTACCGTAATGGTTTTTATTTCTTTTTATCCCCAGGGCTTGGCATGGTGTCTAGGCTTTAATAAGTACTTAATAAATGCTTGTTGATTGACTAAAGAAAAACATCCTTAAAAGGAAAAAAAAAAACAGTTCAATAAGCCTTCCACAGGAAGGCTATATTCAGTTTTGCATAAATCCTTTAACAACCCTCAGTGAGCCCAAAGTATTAAGGGTCATAGAATCTCAATGGTAGAAGGAATCTCAAAGATCATCTAGCCCAACTTATACTTTGCCCCCAAATATTTTCTACAACATTAGCGATAAAGTGGTCAACAAATACTTGCTTGAAAGTCTCTAGGGAGTTACAATTCAATACCAGGTAAAGCAAAGCATCCTACTTTTGGACAGTACTAATAGTGATGAAGTTTTCTTTATTTGTAATCTTCTTTGGAATGTCTTTCCATTATTAGAGGCGGCATGATACACTGGGGAAGTGCTGGATATCTGACAAATAATGTTTCTGGAGTACTTTATAATATACAGATTTAATTACGTATTTATATGCATATATAATATATGACACACACATAAATGCCTACGTGTATGTATTTGTGTGTAAACTTTATTTAAAGAAATAATGGTCATTATTTTAATTGCCTCATTTATGTACATCTTGCTTGTTATGATTTAGGTTCTAATTTGATCTATGTTGACTATGTTACATGATTGATTCAATGATCCCTAATAAGCTAGAATCAGCTGTAGGATCAGGCTGCCTAGGGCACAAGGTATTTTATGGGGGATAAAGGAGGTAAGTGTAATGAGAGTTTGCATCCTGGAACATTTTGTTTTCTGTGGCCTAAAGAGATTTATTTTATAAAATTATCTCACAAGGAACGTTCAAGGCACATAGTAAACAATCTCAAACAGGGGCCTCAGTTTTGAAACCTTGTCCCGTTTCTGTCTTGGGCACTGTGTTCTGGTTTATTTAATCATCCATTTAAACAAGGGTTCACCATAAACTATGTTTTACATCTACTCTTGTTGGTTGGAATCTGCCTAAAATTGCTTGAGTTCATTATCCTGCTTTAATCAGTACAGTATAATGAATATACTTAAATCTGTCTTTGCTGATTGAAATTCTTACTTGATTCTAGGTCAGGATTCTAAATGCCAGGGTGATCTTTGAAGCTGATTGTCACTGGAGATGGAAAGGAGATAGGGGATTGGTCTCTGCATTGACCTCTATATAGTCATTGTGAGGTTGTAGCTTTTTTTTTCTTTTTAATCCTGATAAAAGATTATTTTCCTGTGATTTATCTCTTTACTTAAAGTCCAAGATGGGTGGGGTGAGAGTCAGACAGGTGAAATGACTCAACAAAAACAACAAAGGGTATATACTAGACTAAAACTGGTATAAAGAGCTTAATAGCTTTTTTCATATAATTTCAAATTATTTTCCATAATAGTCAGAACCAATTTATGACTCCATCATAAATTGTGTGTGAGACTCTCTTCCTATATCTCTTTCAATAACTTAGAATTGTTCTAATTTCTCCTCCCCCTCCCAACCCCCCCCACACCATTTCACTGGTATGAGGTGTAGTGTCAGAGTTGTTTTAATTTGAATTTTTCTTATTATCCATAATTTAAATTAGTTTTTTATACACTTGCTGTTACTTTTCATGCTGTCTTTGAAAAAACTACTTGATCATAAACTTCAATCCCTTATTTATTGCTGAATAGCTCATCTATTCATGTGAATTTTCTCTGGCTTTAGACATCAGAATTATCTAAGATATCTGATACAAAGATTTTACTCCAACTTGACAATATCTCTTCTTATTCTAGCTGCATTGATTTTTAAGCACATTTTCCCTGCCTCTGCAGTGTCTCTGTGAGTTAAGCTATAGCAGCTAGTGTTAGTTATTTATCCAACTCCTGTTATGTGTCTCACTAGTGCTATGGGCTCAGGGCTTCTGATTCATGTTCACTGAGAGCATGACTAATTTTCTCTCAATTAGTTTTATTATTTTTTCCATTGGAAAAGGATTAATCTGTCTTAAGACAAATGGCAAATTCATTCTGTCTTCTGTTATGACAGACTGGACATAATTCACCAGATAAAATGTATCATTTATGACGTCTAGAATGATGTGCAGCAGATCATCTAAAGACAGCTCTTTGATCCTTTCTGGTGTTTGACCTTTGATTATTATTTATGAGACTTATTTTCTTCTCTGCAGTTTCCCCATCCCCCACATCATCTGTCCTTTACATAAAGCTAATGAAAAAAAAGGTTACAGTTTTATAATTGACTGAGACCTTAGGTTAGGAATGCTGCAATACAAAAGGATTTAAGTTTTGTAAGAAAAGAAAAAATAGGCGTTCTCCACATATTGTCACCCTGACTAGCAGAGGGGTGGATAGAGTTCTGAGCTCAGGGTCAAGAAGATCTGAATTTAAATCTTAATTTTACTATGTATATACTACATTAATAACCTTGCCCCTAGCTTGCAGGTGGGTTGTGACAGAGCTGAATTACAAGGTGAAATCTGCATGATCATAGAATGTAGAGATTGCAAGCTCCTTGGGAGTAAGAACTGTCTTTTACCTATTTTTATAGGCAAAATTTACCACAGTGCCTGACACATAGTAGGTGCTTAACAAATGTTTTGATTGATAGATGGAATCTTAAGAGTCTACCCCACTCTGTTTACACATTGAGGAACTGACTCCCCAAACAATAATGTGATTCCTTCAATTCTCTGAGCCTCAGTTTCTTTATCTGTCAAGTGTTGACAATAACACTTGCTCTATCTATCTTATAAGGCTATTGGATGGAAAGTCAATGTTTTACAATTATAAAATCTATAAAACGAGTTATTGTTGTTGTTTATTGTTTGAGTTTTTTCATGCTCCATAAAGTTCAAACTCTTCTGCCTAGTTTTCAAGACCAGATAAGATATTCATCATAAGGGCCAAAATGATCCAGGGGTGGGAAATCTGTGGCCTTGAGGACCACATGTGAATTTGACTGAATCCAGTCAAAGGGCTGCACTTGAGGACCTAGAGGGCCACATATGACCTGAGACCACAGGTTCCCCACCATGGAAAGATATAGGCAATAACATAGACAGAATAATATAATTTCATTTGATTCACATAATGTCCTTGTGAATAGATACTATTATTCAGTTTTATTTATTATTTATCATGCCTATTTTAGCAATAAGAAAACTTAGGCTGAAGGAGGTTAAATGATTTCCCAAGGTCACACATCTATACAGCACAACCCTTAGACCCTACCCCAGTTTTCTCAGTTCAGTTTTTATGTACCAAACAAACTACCTTGTAACATTGTTTCCCCTAATGTGATCCCTCTGCTTAATAAATTAAGCACAACAGGCAGAGCTCAGATTATATTGAAATTGTAAAGGAAAATAAAGTGAAAGTTTATTTTTCTCAAATTCCTAGTAGAGAAAAAAAGACAGAAGATTATTCACTTAGTCAACTGGCCATTATTAAATGTCTTATATGTGCCAGGCATTGTGCTAAGTGTTAGCATCAGATTCAGTTCTTGTTAAACAGCTAAGTGTATATCATCTCAATCTTCAGGAAATTATATTATGGGAAAAATTGTGTGGTGTTGATGGTTTGAGTTCATAAGAGGAGAGGGTATCACACTTGTTATGAAAAAGAATTCTAAATTTTGCCTAAAATACCAGCCCAACCTCAGGATGCAACAATATAACCAGAATGGCTGGATTAGAAAAAAATCTGACATCAGAAGAAACAACTTCAGTTACTATATGCTCTAGATTTAAGGTTTATGTAGTTTTTATTTCCAGTGTTTGTTTTGAAACTCCATGAGGTCTGAATAGAACCAGTCTTGGATTCCAAAATACATATTTTTGAGATCATTGCTACAATTGACTGTATTTTGTTACCCGTGAGGAAATTTTTCCATTTTTTATGTGAAACAAAAATGTATCCTAGGACATCATAGGATACATTTAGGGACAAATAAAATGAGTTAAAGCCAAAGTTTTTGTCAAAATTGACAGTTCGTTCTTTAAGAATCCTTAGACCACTGCAGGCAAGTATTCTGCATACCTTGATGGCCTAAGAGAATAGTGAAAAGCTCAGAAGGCGGTGCCAGTGATGTAGCTGGAATTGACTTTGTCCTCTAGAGTCATCATTATTCAGTCTTTTGGTGTTCTTTTTGTCTATAATATCAGGCAGGTCACTGCATAGTCCAATGGGTAAATATCTCCATGGATACACACAACAAGGTCCACACAAACACAGACACATGGGTGAAATTACACATATAACCAGACTCCCTAGAGCTGTGCTGATTTACCCTTCTCCTCCTCCCCTCCCCCCCCAAAAAAAGAAAAGAAAGGGAAAAGAAAAACAATGCTCTCATTTGGTTCTCTTATTATCCCTCCTTCGAAAGTGCTCAGCTTAACTCCCTGTAATAAGGACTGTGTAGTAAGCCAGCTTGACAATAGCCCAAGGTTTCAGATTCTTCCTGATTTTAACTACTGTTTATGGGAAATCTTGAAGCAGGAGAGAGGGTGGTGTCCTGATTAGGAACATCTGCAACAGCTGCTGCCATCCTCCCCCACAGATCAACTGACCTGTCTTCTTGACTATGGTAACCAACTCTTTGGAATGAAATTTACACGATGTGCAGGGAGTTGAAGGTCCATGCATGAATACATCCCAGCCTATCACTCTTTCCAGTAGTCACCCCGGACCATCGCATACATAACCTTGAAGGGGAGGAGAGAACAAGATAGATGGTGCCTGAAATAGCTGTCATTCTATCCTGAATAAAATCATACCAAACTGCAAATCTTCAACATGAAGCCTGGTTCAACTAAGTATGAAACTATCCAAATTAAGTAGATTGTCTGAGGGTTTTGTGCATTTACAGCCTTCAGCATCTGAAAGCAGTTTCCCCGGAAAGTCTGACTACTTAAAATTCAAGCACTATGCAACTAAGAAACTCCAAAAAGCGGTAATGAACCATAAATTATTGCCGTTAGATATTTAATACTCAATCAGTATGTGCTCTCTCATGCATATCCCACTGGCATTGCATTCATTCTGACAGTGTGGTACTGGTTCAATTACTTTGCTCATTTACAATAAAAGATTAATGAAAAGAGGTATATTTTAGTTCACAGAGATTAATTGCATCCCTTACTTTTCCTACACTCGAAATATTCAACCCATAATCCTGATAGCTTTTTCGTCAACAAGTACATGGAAAATTAATAGACTTTCTTCTTCTGGAAACCTCAGAGGGTTTTCAGATACAAACATCCAGGGAAAACCAGACTGAAAGTTGGCTCTGGGCTGGAAATGAATTAATTTACCTGCTCCTTTAAATTTGCTCTGGTGACACTCTGAATTAGCCAGTATAAAGATGCCTGCACCATAAGCACTTTAAACCAGCACATTCCCTGCCTGGTATTTGCAAAGCTAATTCCCTTCTGAGGTCTAATTCTGCCAGATAGGTACAGCCATGCTTGGTAGACATTCCAAACATTCGATGAGATGTTGACTGTTAAACATTTCACAGCTTCTCTATGGAGAAAAATAGATGCCAAGTTTACTAGTACATTTATTTTGAATCTTTGTGAGCATAGTTATTTACTCTGGGGAACTCTACTTTTCACATTCAAAAGGCCTTCCTCACCAATGAAAGATTTTGGAGTTGCCTCAAACTCTCTGGATATGTTTACGGTCTTTATAGCACTGAAGACAAAGAACTTATGAGCCAAGATGACAACCACCATGCTACAAAGACAGCATGGTACCTGATGTACAGAGTACCAGACTAAGGCTTAGGAAGCCTCTTTGACCATGAATAAATAACTTAGCCTTCCTGAGCTATTATTCCGTGTCTGTAAATGGAATGCTTTCCACCAATATCCTTTTCTTTCTTTTCTTTTTTGGAGGGGTGGGCAGAGGGAGGCAATCAAGGTTAAGTAACTTGCCCAGGGTCACACTGCTAGTAAGTATCTGAGGCAAGATTTGAATTCATGTCCTACGGACTCCAGAACTGGTGCTCTATCTACTACACCACATAGCTGTCTCATTAATGTCTTTTCTGATCCTTGTTTGAGCATGGAGGTCATACAGCCCTCCAGAAGACTATATTGAAATAATTACAATATCTCACAGGTCTGATGAAAAAGAAGAAACAAAAAAAGCACTGAATTTGGAGTCTGAAGATTTAGCTTCAAGTTCAAGTTTTCTCACTCACTATTTGTGTCACTAATTCCTATGGGCCTCAGTTTTCATATATGAAAGATAAGGAGTTTGGATCAGATGGCCTCAGTTTCCTTCTAACTCAAAATCTATGATCCTATGATATAGTTTAATCCCCTTATTTTATAACTGAAGGAACAATCCCAAAGATGGAAATGACTTATTCATGAGAAAAGAGGTTTTGAAACCAGGTGCTCTGAACCAAAGTTCTGGTCATTACTGTCCCACACTAAGCTATGAATCTAATTGAACTTCATGTGCAGGGCTGAGATAGTCTATCTCCAGAGGGTCAACATAGCTAAATTGGAAGATACTCATCACCAGAAGATTGGTTACTGAATAATGAAATATTTCATCCATTACAAATCATGAAGTGGTCAACTGTGATGGCAATCAAATTAGGATCTTTTGCTGTTTTAGTTTTACTAATGTGCCTTTTGGTTGAATAATGTGATTAAAGATGTTCTTCTTCAACCATTGATGGCTCTGCCCATTGAGGGAAGCTTGATTAGGGAAGTTGTTTTGTAGGAGAGTCCCAAGAACCTTTTCTTTTTTCTATTGAGGCACTGGGTCAGAGGGTTATGCCCTCTGGCTCTGAAAAATATATAAATACTTTGAGGGTGAGGTTTTACTTTTGGCTTACTGACTAGAAGTGTTTGTTTGACCCAAAGAGGACTCTGGGAAGATGCAAAGAAGCCCCTCAGCTTTGAAAAACTTGGATGTTCCATCTCTGGTAAAGATGTGTATATGTTAATGGTGAGACAGTTTAGAAGCCTGGGAAGGACTGTTGACTTTTGATTTCTCTGTATTTTCTCTGAAGTGAACTAAATGAATGATACATGTGTTTGATTAAAGTGATTTTTAACCCCTCAAAGTTGCCTTTCCTTTCAGAGAAGCAGATCAAAGAACTTGTGGTAGCAGGTCCCCTCTGTGTATGTTGGGATGCTTAATGATACATAAATCAAGGCATAGAAGAGTTTTGGTTAGCATTGGTGGAAGGTGTACCCATAGTGATGGATTCTTGAAATACTGAAGAACATCATAACACTTGGGCAGGTAGGTGGCACAATGGACAGAGTACTGGGCCTGAAGTCAGGAAGATTCATCTTCCTGGTATTGAGGTTAGGGATGCTCAAGACCCCAAAATAGCAATACACTGAATGAATTCCATCCAAGTCTTCTTTCAGCCAAAAAGAAGCAAAGTTTATTAAAGATTCTCAATATTGGGTAGACTCTTAAGGAATCTGAGCATTTGTATTACTAATGCCAGCTGGCCAGATTGAACCTTGAGCCTTTGTAGTGTTAATGTAGGCAGACTAGATAGAATCTGAGCACTTTTATGGAACAAGATGGATTTTATTTACAGAAAGACTGAAGGAAGAATCCAGGTGTGGCCAAGTAGTCTGGGAGTTCCATAGATGATCTTGATGGGCATGATCAGTACCCCGGGGTGTCCAAGGGTAGCATCTTGATGGGAATGACCAGCATAGAAATCAAATCTAGGGAGGATCTTGATGGGAATGACTTGTACTCTGGGGTGACTAAAGATAGGGGCTCCGCAGTCTCGTGTACACCTACCCAAACATGCTCCGGACCCACCTCCGTGGCTGAGGGAGGACTGGAGTGGGCTGGGACATGGCTCTGTGTGGAAACAGAGGGTCCACAGAACGCTGCTGGAGCCGCCCCCTCCAAGATTTGAAAAACAGAGATAATTAAGAAGCTTGCTGAAGCTTGGAGGGAGCTTCCAGAAGCACAGAAGAAAGTGTATGAAGATGCTATCAAGGCAGCTTTACAGCTGTACAAAGAAGAGACCACTAAATATATGGCAGAGCTCAGTCCTAATCAGAAATTAAAAAAAACAAGACTTCGAAGAAAGGTTAGAAAGGAAGTAATAAAGAAAAAAAAGAGTTAACCTTCTTTGGAAAGCCCCAAAAACCTCGCTCGTGTTACAACTTTTTATTTCTGAACACTTTAAGGAAGCAAAAGGGATTTCATCACAGGAAACGATGAAGCTTTTAAATGAAGAATGGAAAAATCTGTCATCATCTCAGAAGCAGGTATGTATACAACTTGCCCAAGATGATAAAATTTGTTATGTAAATGAAATGAAATTGTGAGAAGAAAAAATGCTTAAAATTGGACGGGAAGATCTTTTATGTTTTAAGAAGTTAAAAGCCAAAATTGGAAAACACCTTGAAGAGATCTATTGATATTTGTTTCTTCATAGTGAATATTATAAATACTCAAGAACCAGTCAGGTCTTTCACTACACAGAATTGTGGCAATATTTCTAAGAATGATATTGGTCAACATTTTATATTAATCTCTTTTTGTTAACACATGGACTTCGGCCAGCATGCTGACATATTTTGTATTAGCACCTAGCTATGGTATAGACTCGGTCTAAATTTAGACACATTTGCTTTTGGAACTACTAAATATCAAAAAATTCATCTAAGTGTAGGAGGGATTAATTTTATCCTTAGATAAAGGTAAACCAAACTGTGAAATATTTTTGATACTGGATGATGACAAGAAAGTATTCTTGTTTCCTAATAAGGAAACAAGCATTTGTTTTTCTCAAATTGTTTTAAATTATAAAAGCCACAATGGTCTAAGCTATCACAGTTGTATATTTTTAAAGAATGAGAAACTGACCTAGGTAAATTTTAATTCCTACGCAAGTGCAAATTCCTAGGTAAAATTAGCTCATGTCGTATTCAGGGATGACAAGTGGACACAATGGCTTATTTCATTTATGACTTTAAAAAAAAACAAAACAAAACTACTGAAGGATTTGTAAATATTTCCATCCATTCTTTTTTTATGTGAAGTAAAAAGATTATGTAAAAAAAAAAGATAGGGAGGATGGGATTTTGATAGAATCAAGGGTGGGAAGTAGCCAAAGGAAATCCTGAGGTAAAGACCATGAAGGGCCAGGCTAAATTAAGGGAACCAGATATGGATGTGAAAAGTCAGATTAAGTGGGAAGTATGAAGGAGAGTTCAAGGAGGTTCCCAGAGTCTGTACCCCATCACCACTTATTAGCTGTGTGACCCTGGGCAAGTCACTTAACCCTGTTTGCCTCAGTTCCTCATCTGCAAAATGAACTAAAAGCAGAAATGGCAAACCACTCCAGTGTCTTTGCCAAGAATACCCCAAATGGGGTACATGAAGAGTTAGACTGAAACAACTAAGCAACAGTAATCAAATGATAGCACTTACACTTCTGTGATGAGGACATATAATGATGGTTGTGAAAGACCTGTGAAAAAGTTAGATTTATTACAAGTGGTCCCTCACCTTAGGGATGTATTCATTCTAGCTCCGCCTCAAAGAACTATCTTCTTTTAAAGCCCAGCTAAAATGCCGGATTCTGTAGGAGGACTTTCTTAGGGAACTCTACTTATCAACCTCCCTTTAGAAATTGTCCAATATTTTGTTTATCCTTTGTATTTACTATTGCTTGTGGGCTAGAATACTAATACACTTATGTCAGCTTGAATTAACACTCTACTTCCCAAAACACTCAAACACATTCTCCCAACATCACCGTACAGGACCATTGGGAGCTAGATCAACGTGGAACAGAATCAGGGAAGTTTGAGTTAATTTTGTCCCTGGTTTGACCGGCCTGAAACGCCTCTTGTTTGGACAAGGAATATGTAAGGATCACTCGCAGTTTCAGGAATAGTTACAATTTCTTTGGATTCAGGGGTAGCTATAACCTCTAGCTCCACATTGGGCTTAGCTGTTGCTCAGAGGGACTAGGCTGCTTTTTCAGTCTAGTGGCAGAGCTCTGTTAGGTGGATCATATGGCTGATGAACTTGGTGCAGAAGGCCATGTTGTCACTGGGCTGGGCCTGATGGGGTACAGATTCTGGGAACCTCCTTGAACTCTCCTTGAATCTTCTCCACTTAATCTGGTTTTACATACCCTAATCTGTTACCCTTAACATAGCCTGGCCCTCCATTATCTGTCACCTCAGTATTGCCCCACCTGTTTCCCACCTAAGCTCTCTATCATCTGATACATTCCAACTGCCTCAGCTGTTTCCCACCCTTGATTACATCCCTAGTTACTCCAGTTCCATCAAGACTAGACTATCCCCAGATCCCTCCCACTGTCTTTCTATATATATAAGTTCCATCTCACCTATAGGAAGGTGCTGAGATTCCATCTGGCACACTTGTCAATACAAGTACCACAAATGTTTAGACTTCTTAAGAGTTAACTCAATATGGCGAATCTTTAATAAACTTTGTTTTGCTTTGACTGGCTTAAGTTGAATGCATTTGGCAGGTGTCAGACGTGTTGGTATTTTGGGGTCCTGAGCACCCCAAACTTCAACATTATGGTTCCCTGACCTGAACAGGCCAGACAAGTGGCTCAGTTTCTAGGCTCTTCTCAGGACACAATATCTCTGCTGGAAGAATCAATTCAATGGACTCCCTGGGATTGCTCTTCAGTGGGCAGTTGTGATCTCTCACCCTGCTAAGGCTGTAACTTTAGCTGTGTTGTACACTGTTCTCTTCATCTATTGTTATAGTATTTTTTTTGGCTGGCATCTTACAATACTCTTTCAACTACAGTAATAACCTTTATCCTATGATTGGCAGAAGCCTTCCTTCTTTTTTTTCCACTTACACCCTTAAATCAATTTTGTCACTTCCAAGTAGAAAGATGTCTAGTTTCTCCTGTTTGATAACCCTTCCTGGTTTCAAGTCAGTTCCCTAAGTCAGGGTCTCTTCCTTGGCTTTTGGGGAATATTTTCCCTCTTCCTCTTCCTCTTCTGGCTTCCTTCACATCCTAGCTTAAATCATCAGGATACTTTTCTGAATTTTTCTTAACTTTTAGTACCTTCTCTCTTTTGATTACTTCCTATTTATCCTGTATATAGCTTTTTATACGGTTTGAGTGTTTTCCTCCCCATTAAATTGTGAGTTCCTCAAGGGCCGGGCTGCCTTTTGCCTTTCTTTGTATACCTGCTACTTACTTAGCACAGTGCCTGGAACATAGTAGGCATTTAATAAAGGTTTTCTTGGTTGACTGATGATCAGTCTTGGTTCAGCCAATAACACTTCTCTTCTTGGACTCATTTCAGAGTGTTATGCAGATAAATGACTAAGTACAAATGTATGAATGCAGTCTGTAGCCTAGAGAAAAGCTTATTGTCTGGCTGGTCTCTTCATATTCAATTGAGCTATTCAAGCTTGTCTAAGGGGTGGAATATTTATTTTGCATCTGAAGACCTCCTTTACACTTCAATATCTTTCTTTTTCCCTTTTATATCTTTAGCTTTGCTGAAGTACAACTAAGACACATCTTCATATCTGTAATGTGTATTTGCAATTAACAAAAAATAAAAGAGAGCAAGGTGTTATCTATACAGTCCCTCAAATAATTAGATGGGACTTGTTATTTGAATGTGGCTAAATAATTAGTATCATTCTGAGTTTCTATAATTATGAAGTCCTTTATTTGTAAAATGAAAATATTCTCCTAATTTATGTAATCTCTTAAGAAAGATTGATGTAGACAGTACCCACGTATATGTGTTACTCTAATGGGTATGAGTATGGGAGAAATTTCCATCTGCCTTGTTTAGATATTGCCTAGTGAGTGCATGACACAAGCAGATATCACTGATGCATCTCTTTTCCAGAAAGCTGCTTAGAAACAGTGACCATGGAGCAGGTGTTTTTATGTTTGTTTCTGGTACTTTTTTTTTTTAACATCAGGAAAAAAAAAACTAACTTGTGGCTCCCTAATGTTTTTATTTATTTGTTTTTACAAGTAATGAGTATACTTAGATTTCATATAGAACTCATTATTATAGGGATATCCTTCCTGGCTTAACACCCACCCACACCTGTGTGAAGAGTATGTGTTTTAACAGAGAGTATCAATTGTATTTCTTATCATTCTATTTATCTGCCATTGGTTATATAATTAACCAGCTGTGTAACCTAGGAGAGTCTCTGCATTTGAGTCTGTTATTTTAATCAGTAAAAAGAGGGGGTTGGGCTGGATGAAAATTTCACATTTCTATAGTGCTTTAAGATAGTGAAAGAATTATTATTTCCACTCTATAGATAAGGTGGATGAGACCCAAGTTAAATCATTTGCTCTCCATCACAGGGACAGTAAGTAGAATTCAAAGTTAGGTTTCCTGATTCCAGTATCAGCACTCTCTTTTTCACTCTCCACTTTTACCTTTTCAGTGACCTCTAGGTTCCTTTTGGTTCAAAATATAGGAACCTATCATATCATAAACATATCATGGAACTTAGACCTTGAAAGACTTTTTAAAGGCCAACTGTTTCTTTTTACATGTAAGGCAAGAGAGATAGAGTGCCTTCCTCCAAAGTTACTATTGAATAAACAGAAAACGTCAGTATGTAAACTTAGGTCCTTGGACTCCAAATCCAATCTCCTTTACACTATATTATGCTCCCTTTAATTTCTAATATTGAACCAGAATCTGCATCCTTATAACTTCCATCCTTTGGTCTCTGACCTCCTGTCTATAGTTGCACAGAAAAAGTATAATCCCTCTACTGCCATGTCTGTGATAAGCCTTCAAATTTTTGAATAATTACAGTGTTAATTGTAGATGAATACACTAATGACAGTTAATTTTGTCTTTGTCCCTAAATCAATGAAGACTGTAAAACTTTCTGAAACTTTATACTATATGAGAATGGCTATGGCAGAGAAACTGATCACTTCCATTTGAATTGTTTTAGGAAGATTCTAAAGATCACCTGACAGAATAAGGTACCAGACACTAAGGTTCCTTCTTGAGCTAAACTGCTAAGCAGTCAAACTCTGCTTTCAAAAGCCTTATTCGATTGGGCTGGCCATGTTGTTCAAATGCAGAATGCACATTTGCCAAAAAGCCTGTTTTATGGAGAAGTCAGATAGTACAGGTGATCACATGGTGGTCAGAAGAAGAGATAAAAGGACACTCAAAGTCTCCCTTAAGACCTTCAGAATTAATTGTGGGACATGGGAGACACAGGCACAGGACCGTTCAGCATGACATGCCCACATCAGAGAAAGTGCTATAACCTATGAGCACAGCAGAATTGAAACAGCACAAAGGAATTGCAGGATGCACAAATTTAGAGAATCCACCCCAAATGTTGATATGAACTCCTTGTGCCCGACCTGTGGTACCATTCTGAATTTGTATTGGCCTGATCAATCACAGTTGGATACACTGAAAACTTGCCTCTAGCATAATGATGTCATTTTGGTCCTCTGAGAACCGCCACCAACTAACCAGAATATTCTGTAATTTTTCTTAGAGGCAACAGAACCTTCTGATAAAATGACGTCTTCTAGTTTCAAGTTATTTGGTAGTAATGACACTAACAAAAACTCACATTTTTAAGTTCTTCTATATTTCACTTTCTCCTTACAACATCTCTCTGACTTGAGTGGTGCCAAGAATTATGTCAATTCACAAACAATGAAATTACTTAGAAAGATTAAATGATTTGGCCATGATCAAATGATTAATATCACTCAAACCCAAGTTGAAACAAAACCTTGCCATTATCTCAGACTTGTACCACTGATTCTGGCTGGTTCAGTCCATTAGTAATCTGCATGTAGTTCATCTGCTTTGAGCATGCTACACCCTGGGTTTCTGTCCCAATAGGAATGTCTAAGAATATTTTTGGCTGAGACATAAGTAACTTTGCTTTCAAGATCTTTTCAATGATCCCATGAAGCTTTTGGCTTGATTTCCTGGCTTCTTAACCTCAGGCTCTCAGAAACTCCAATTAATTACCAGGGAATTACATTTTGACCTCTCTTTCACTGCTTTGCCATTTCCCCCCCCCTCAAATCAGGGTTCTTTTATAGTATTTCCTTATCTATCACTGCCCAGTGTCCTAAAATGTGCATTTGGTCAATTAATTAGCAATGCTATAAGGACTATTGGCCAACCATTCCTAGCACTGATTTAAAAAAAAATCTTTTCAATAGGAATTGTTTAGAATCAACGTTTTATCTTCAAACATGAGTCCAGCAATCCTTTAGCTAACTCTATCATCTAGCTAAAAAAGAATCATTAGGATCCATTTCCCTAGGATGCTTAGGCATTTCAGACAGAAAATCCCAAATCCCTCTGCTTGTTGAAAACACATTGGACAAATGGGTTTTAAATGCATAAATACAGTAAGTTGAGCAGGAGCTTGACTACAGTAAGTTGAGTATTTAGAGTTGGTGTCAAGCATTACCAGTTTACAGAGTAAACCCTGCTGGGAAAGTTTTTCATTATTTAAATATTTATTTTCTTTCTTACTCTTCATAAAGGAATATAGACTGAAGTTTACCTGGCCATCTCACACCTGTCTGCACTCTGGATTTTTTTTCCCCCTTCTCTTTTCTAGCTTCCTTGCCATGCTGAGTAAACATCTTCACTGAGGCTTTGCTCCCCTGAGGGCTGTCTGTGTAGCCCACTATTTCTGAAGGGACCCCAGCCGTATACCACTTTACTCCCAACTTTACTCTCTGGACTTGCCCTTTTTCAGGTAGAGCATCTAAGTAGCACAGGTCATAGCATGCCATATTTGGAGTTAGGAAGATGCAAGATACTGGCTGTGTGACCTGGACAAATCATTTAATTTCTATTTGCTTCAGTTTCCTCAACTGTCAAAGGAGGGTAGTAACAGCATCTACCTCCTGGAATATAGTAGGCACCATATGAACAAATGTTAACTATTATCTTCTTTGACACTTTGGAGACATATTAACCCCTCCCCATCCCTCAACGTTCTCCTCCTTTGGTTGGTAATTGTCTGCCTGGACCAGGTGCCCTTTCTTCCACCTGTCCCTTTTCTATTTCCCCTTTCTATGCTGTCTTCTTCCGTCATTAGAATGTAAATACCTTGAGCTTAGGGACGATCTCCCTTGCTTATATTTGCATCCCTAATACTTAGTACAGTGTCTGACATATAGAAGATGCTTAGTAAATGTTCTTCCTCTCCCTGTCCCTTTTCTTCTCTGTCTCTTTCTCTCTGCTTCTCTCTATCTCTGTCTCTCACATTTGAAAGGGAGATGATGTCAGAGAAAAAAATGGAAACTAAATATATGTCCTTCAGTTGAGGAATGATTGAACAACTGTATCATATGGTTATAATGAAGTAATATTGTGTGGTAAGAAAGGAGGAAAAATGATTTTGAAAGAAGATGGAAAGACATCTGAACTAATACATACTGAAATGAGCAGGACCAGAACGATTTATACTGTAACATCAATGTTATAAAATGATCAATTTTGAGGAATTTATCAATTATTGAGACTGCAATGAGCAGAATGAAAACAATTTATACAATAACATTATAAAACTAAACAACTTTTAAATCTGGAAGATCTTTGTTTGACACAATGGCCATCTATCATTCTAGAGGGATGATTATGAAGTATGCTATTTACCTCCAAACAGAGAGATACTGGACTTAGTCTGCAAATTGAGACATAGATCTTTGGCAGGGCAATGAAGGAATTTGTTTTGCTTGAATAAACGTGTTTGTTACAAGGATTTTCTTTTTCTTTTCATTGGGGTAGAAATGGGAGGAAAACAGATTTCTTTTAATTAAATATAAAATTTAATTTAAAAAGTAACATTTAGTGATAATTGATTTACTGCCTTTGAAATATTTCCTTTTTTTAACATTAAGTTGTTTCCCAATTTTAAAAATACTATAACCTCCTTTATATAGTTATCCATCTGAGTAAAAGAATTTTTCAAACAAATTCCAAACTGGAAGGTAGCAGTATATAGGAGGAGAAATAGATGTTGATTTAGGGAGAAAAAAGAATTCATTAACATTTTACCATATTACTGTCATTAAACACCTACAGTGTTTACAAAGGTCTCTGCCCTCCAAAAGCTTACTTTTTAATAGTAGGAGACAAAACACATAGGAGTAGCTAGGAAACAGTGCTTTCTTCTGGAAAGTCTTAGGATCAGTGAGGGAAGCCCAAGGATTGTCATATCTTGTCCAAAAAACAGTGATAAATTTGTTTGATATTATTTCCAAAGAAATATATTGGTGAAAAGGTGGAGGTTGAGGGAAGCATACAAAAAGTAAGGACCAGAAAATGCCTAGGAGGAAGGGAGGCAGGAGGATCTGGGACCTGCTAAATTTAGTAGGCTCTCATCCACAAGTACAGCCTGGCCCCAGGGCAAGAGTTCCAAAGTCCAGTGGATTAGTACCAAGGTGTGATACCTAGAAGCACTATTTAGAGGGTTCAATGTCAGTAGTAGCAGAGTGTTATGGCAGAAAGATGGTCAAGGTGGAGCACAGTCATATTGTCTGGTGTCTGGTTAGATGTAATGGGTCCTTAACAATCAGGACAGAATAGATCCAAGGTGGGAGTTCCACAACTTAGTTCCATAGCTTAGCTCCTTTGGGGCATGGTTGTTCTTCAGGGGTACTGATATGAACATGAAGCAGTAGCATGGGTGGCATGGCAGGGAGATAGTTTCAAATTCTGGCCCTACTACTTAGTAACTGTGTGATTCTTTGCTGTTCAATCATTCAGTCCTGTTTGTTTCATGATTCTCTAGACTATAACATGCCAGGCACTTCTATCTTCCATTGTCTCCTAAGGTCTGTCCAAGCTCATGTTTCTTGCTTCAATGATACTATCTATCCATCTCATCCTCTGCTGTCCTCTTCAGCTTTTGTCTTTCAATCTTGCCCAACATCAGGGATTTTCCCAATGAGTCTTGTCTTCTCATTATGTCACCAAAGTATTTAAGCTTCTGTCTTGATGTTTGACATATCAATGAACAGTCTGAGTTAATTTCTTTAAGTATTGACTGATTTGATCTCCTTGCTGTTCAAATGACTATCAGAGGTCTTCTTCAGCACCACAATTCAAAAACTTTCATTCTGAGAGCTGTTTTCCTTATAGGCCAGTTCTTACAACCATACTTTGCTACTAAAAAACAAAACAAAACAAAACAAAAAAACCCCAACAACATAGCTTTGACCATAAGGACCTTTGTAGGGAAAATGTTGTTTTTTCTATTTAGTATGCTCTCCAGATTTGCCATAGTTTTCCTTCCAAGGAGCAAGCATCTTTTAATTTCATGACTGCAGTCTCTATCTTCAGTGATCTTTGAGCCCAAGCATATAAAATCTGACAGTGCTTCCATTTCTTCTCCCTCTATTTGCCAGGAAGTGATGGGACCAGTTGCCAAGATCTTAATTTTTTTTTTTTGATGTTAAGCATCAAGCCAGCATTTACACTCTCCTCTTTCACCCTTATCAAGCAGTGTCTTAATTCTACTTCACTTTCTGCCATCAGTATGGTATCAGCTGCATAATGTCAGATGGTTGGTATTTCTTCCAGCAACTGTAATTCTGACTTTTGATTCATACAGCCTGGCATTTTGTATGATGTATTCTCCATATAAGTTATATCTATAAAGTGACAGCATACAGCCTTGTTGTACACTTTTTCCAGTCTTAAACCAATCAGTTATTTCATGTTTGGTTCTAACTGTTGTTTCTTGACCTGCATACAGGTTCCTCAAGAGATAAGTAAGATGATCTGTTATTCACAGAAGTCATTTTTTTTTCCTGGAACTCTCTTGCTTTCTCCATTATCTGGTAAATGTTGGCACTTGAGTGTCTAGTTGTTTTGCTTCTTTGAAAAACAGCCTGCTTTTCTGTTAATTCTTGGTTAACATATTGCTGATGCCTAGCATGGAGAATCTTAAGTATAACCTTCCTGGCATGTATAATGAATGTAATTTAAATATTCTTTAACATTGACTTTTTTTGGATTAGGATGGAAACTGATTTTTTTCCCCAGTGGTCATTGTTGACTTTTCCAAGTTTGCCGGGATATTAAAGCATAGTACTTTAACAGCATCATGTTTAGGATTTTACATAGCTCAATTGAAGTTACATCACCTACATTAAACTTATTGTTACCATTACTTCCTAAAGTCCACTGGACTTCATTCTCTAGGACGTCTGGCTCTAGGTCAGTACTCACACCATAATTATTTGTGATGTTAAGATGTTTCTGGTATAGTTTTGTTTTGTTTTGTTTTGGTTTTTTTGTATATTCTTGCCACCTTTTCTTAATCTCTTCTACCCCTGTTAAGTCCGTACCATTTTTTTCCTCTATCATGCCCATTTTTGAATGCTGCATTCCCTTGATATCTCTAGTTTTCTTAAAGAGATCTCTTGTCTTTCCCATTTTATTGTTTTCTTCTATTTCTTTGCATTTCTCATTTAAGAAAAAAACCTTCTTATCTCTCCTTGTTATACTCTGGAATTTTAAATTCAGTTGAGTATATTTTTCCTTTTCTCTACCTTTTTCTTTCTTCTTCCCTCAGATGCTTGTGAAGCCTCATCAGACACCGTTTTGCTTTCTTGCTCCTTTTTCTGTTTGGAATTTTTTGTTGTTGTTTCTTCCTCTTGTACAGTATTTTGAAACTCTGTCCATAGTTCTTTGGTTACTCTGTCTACCATATCTAATCCCTTAAATCTATTTATCACTCTACTTCATATTTATAAGATCATACCTATGTGGTCTGATGATTTTTCCCTACTTTCTTTAATTTGTCTGAATTTTGCAATAAGAAACTTATGAGCTGAGCTACAGTCAGCTCCCAGTCTTATTTTTACCTGACTTAATAGAACTTCTCCACTTTTGTCTACAAATTATATAGTCAATCTGATTTTTTTTATTTTCTATTTGGTGATGTCCACATGTAGAGTCACCTTTTGGGTTGTTGAAAAAGAGTATTTGCTGTGATCGATGAGTTATCTTGACAAAACTCCATTTATCTCTGCCTTACTTCATTTTATACTCCAAGGCCAAACTTACCGCTATTCCAATTATCTTTTGATTTCCTACATTAGTATTCCAATTCCCTATGATGAATATAAAATCTTATATTGGTATTATTTCTAGAAGATGATGTAGGTCTTCATAGAATTAATCAACTTTGGCCTCTTTGGCATCAGTGGTTGGAGCATAGATTTGTATTACCATGATGTTGAATGATTTCCCTTGTATTCAAACAGATATCATTCTGTCATTTTTAAGAATACACCCCAGAACTGCTTTTCTTAGAATTTTATTGATTATGAGGGCCACTCCATTTCTTCTGAGGGATTTTGGCTGACAATAATATATGCAATGATCACTTGAATTAAATTCTCCCATTTCCATCAATTTAAGTTCACTGATATCTAAAATTTCACTGTTTAACCCTTCCTTCTCCTGTTTGAACACATCCAACTTACCTTGGTTCTTAGATCTTACATTCCAGGTTCCTAAGCAACATTAATCCTTACTACACTGGACTTCCTTCTCATCACCAGACACATCTGTTGCTGAGTTTTCTTTTAGCTTTGGCCTAGACATTTCATTCTTTCTGGAGCTACTTGTAGTCATCTCTTCTTCTCCCATAATGTGTTGGACAGCTTCTGACCCATAGGACTAATTTTCTGGTGTCAAATCTTTTATCGTTTTGATACTGTCCATGAGGTTTCCTAGGCAAAGATGTTTGAAACTGTTTGCCGTTTCCTTATGCAGTGGAATAAGATGTTTGTGTTTGGATACTTGTATTACCATGTAAGTTGTCATTAGTCGCCTGAGTCAGACTTTTCCACAATGACCTATCTTGGGTAACCCTGCTTGGCATAGCTCATGGTTTCACTGAGCTACATAAAGCCCTTCCACCATGACAAACAGTGATCCAGGAAAGGTATGAGCCTTAGTCAAGTCATTTAACATCTCTGTCTCTATTTTCTCGTGTTATATGGATATGAAAAGAATTATAGCATCTTCTTCCTAGGGTTGATGGGAGGCAGAAGAGGACATAATGAACATTTATATAGCACCTAATGGGTTCCAGGCACTGTGTTGAGTTAATTTAAAATTAGCTTTTATTTATTATGGTTTTACAAATGATAAGGTTTAATTTATTATTTTTGGTAATTTTTTAAATAAATTATTAATTTTACAAAATTAGCTTTTATTTATTTATTTTTAAAAAATATAATTTTGTTTGAGTCTCACAACACCGACAGGCAGGTACCATTGTTATCTTAATTTTATAGTTAATGAAATGGAGGCAGAGGGGTAAAGTGACTTACCCAAGGTCACATAGCTAGTAAGTGTTTTGAGGCCATATTAAACTCAAGTCTTCTTGATCCAATCCTAGGACTCTATCCATTGTATTCAGGTGATGGGATGATCACATGAAGTAAGACAGCTCACTATGTAGAAAGGGAAATGAATCCAGAGCTATAGGTATGCATCTGGATATTTGTCTTATTTTTTAAGTTGTCACTTCAATGATCTGGGGCTCAGTTTCTTTATCTATAAAATGAGGGCATGACACTGGATTATCCTCTAAAGGACTTCCTATCTCTAAATCTTGAAATCCATTAAACCACCATGCACGACTTTAATATGTTATTATTTGATTGCCGAGCTTTCTTTAACCACCCATAATTTTACTCAAAAATAGGTGAAAAAAGTTGCTAGCTGGAAAAGATAAATTCTTCATGTTAAAAAAAAATAAATTCTTCCATTACAAAAATGATAGATATCCTCAAGTCAGTACTTATGGAGATAAACTACTTATTTTTCTCTATCCCACCTTACCGTGTTCATAAGAAATATTGAAAATAAGCCTAAGGTATAGTTAATCAAAATTTTATATACTTTTAATATCACCAAACAGTTTAGCATGCTAAAGTCTCAAGAAGCAAAACTCTTCATTATAATATAAATGTCTTTTATAAATATCCTCAGACTCAGTATTCTTCACTAGTATTTCAATATATTTATTTCAAGCTTAATAAAATTGTCAGGAAATTGGTTGATGGAGTGGGCAGTGGTCAAGTTATTCATACAATTGCATTTTAATTTATTGTCCTAAGTAAATCTAAACTTGGTCATCTGATCAAAGTACACAGAAAGATGACCACTGAAATGAACATACATAATTTCAGGATGGTTTCTATCACTGTTTGTTCCAGAGAACATAGGACAAAGCAGACAGGAGATGGGATTAGGTAGAATTGGATTTGGAGGCACTCAGAAGCATTAATAAAGTCATGTTGGATGCAGTTAATATTAGTATGAGCTTCTCTCAAGCATGACCTGGCTGTGATGCTTTACTCGAAAGCAAACTAATTTATAAATATAGGTCATATCATTTCTCCCATGGAGGACCATCCCTACAGGGGTCGGGACCAATGGATATCCTTAAGCAGTGCCTCAGCCAAATCCCACTGTGATTTGAATTGGACACTATTTGAAATTAATAGCAATTGACTTTGCATTTCATTGTAAATAAAATAATATTTCTAAGTCCTTCAGTGAAGACATTTCTCTATAAGCTATGTGGTTCTAACCTCTGAACTCAATTATAGTCAAAGGTGATGTAGATTAAGTGGAAATGCACCCTGAGAAAGGAATAATAACAAATCTTCCATATGGAGGCAATAAGAATAATATAGATTAGAAAATACATCTTGATCTACTGAGCTCTGTTAATGACCTGAAGTATTGACCTGGAATGTGCCCAGTGTTTGATAAAGAAGAGGAATTTTCATAGTTATTTAATCTTTCTTAGCTCCTGCTAAAATCCTTTCCTTAAACAACATAATCAAAGGTGTATCTGTCTTATCTTTAAGTAGTTAGGCTGAATCATTCCTTTCATTCACTTTGTGAGTGAAGCATTTATCATTTCCAGAAGGACAAAGCTGCCTTGTTTATTAAAGAAGTTTTTAAGAAAGAAAAGCCTTGTTTGCCAGAAGTGATCAAGAAAGTGAATTAAATGTCATTTAAAATATATATCTTTCTATTACAGCATGTTCTGGAAGACTTTTCTAAGAACCTTAGGACTCATTACTGTGGAAAGAAAAGTTGAGGGACAGAGCAGAAATCTAATTAAGACTCCAAGACTTACTCCTTATACCAATGTAAAAATGATTGGAAAGTGAAATGGGGATTGTTAAGCTGTATCAAATGTTTTTATAGAAAAAGAAAAATTCAGGAATTTTAAATGTGTGTGTGTGTATGTGTGTGTGTGTGTATGTACATCCATGTGTATGTGGTGGTGTGTATTTTTTTTCCTTTACTGATGAATTCTGGCAACATAGAATTCCAAGCTTCAAGATCTACTTAAAAATAATCTACCCCTGTTTATATAGAATGTGGATCAATGTTGGTGCAATCTGACCCAATAATCCAATCCAATAAACATTTTAATTGCCTACTGTGTTGCAGGCACTGTGCTAAGCACTGGGAATACAATTAATAAAAAGAGACACAGTCTCTCCCAAGGAGTTTATAATCTAATGTGGAGACAAAACATGAAAGAAAGCAGGAAAGTGGAGAGGGGATGGGAACCTTATGTGGTATGCTTTTGCGGGGCATCTTGTTCCATGCAGCTGCAAACAGGGTTAGACATAACTTAAATGTTGAACAACAATTCATTTCAAATACCTTTGACATCATCATCCATTTTTCTTACTAGCTATG
This sequence comes from Potorous gilbertii, assembly GCA_028658325.1. Lineage (NCBI taxonomy): Eukaryota > Metazoa > Chordata > Mammalia > Diprotodontia > Potoroidae > Potorous > Potorous gilbertii. Next base: position 144,586,441 of record CM053769.1, read on the forward strand.
TGACCTTGGGCAAGTCTTTTAACCTCTGTTTGCCTAGGAGTTAGCTAGGTGACTTGGTAGATAGAGCCCTGGGTCCTGGAGTCTAGAAGAACTGAATTCAAAAGCAGTCTCAGGTATTTACTAGCTGTGTGACTTTGAACAAAGCAGCTAACCTCTGTATGTTTTAATCCACTGGAGAAGAAAATGGCAGACCACTTCAGCATCTTTGCCAAGAAAACCCTGTGGACAGTATGGTCCATAGGGTCTCAATGAATTGAATATAATTGAACAACAAGAAGAAAAAAACGAGTAAATAAATACTGTGTGGCCATTAGGCAGGCAGTTTCAGTTTCAGTCAGCTCTCTTGACCAGACTGGGGTGTGCATGTTGGGGAGGCATATGCATGTCATTCATTCATCATAAGGGTTTCACCTAAAGCCAAACTATACTTACTTGGTTCTTCCTATATTATAGCATTGTAGAGTCATAAGTGTAGAGTTGAAAGTGTCTTTGTCCTACATCATCTAGCTGAATCTCCTTTTTTACAAATGAAGAAATGGGTCCAGGGATTTTAAGTGACTTACCCTATGGCACCTAGTCACCACAGAAAGAGAATTCAAACCTATTTCTTTTGACTCCAAATTCAACATTCTTTCCAAAAGAGCATGTTTCCCGAATTTGAAGCAATCTCCGAGGTGGGTTCATCTAAAACCTCCCCTCTACTTCTTAGATTATGAGGATAAATTATTTTGATGACCATGGACCTCCCATATTAATTCCTCAATAATCAGTCATCCTACAACTGATTGAGCCAAAGTTGGATATAGTGGAAAGAATGAATGCTGGATCAATGATAGAAAGGACTGAAATTTTATTTCTGAATGGTTGGGATGGTACAGTGGATGAAGAGCTAGACCTAGACTAAAGACCTGAGTTCAAATATAGACTAAGACTCTTAGTAGCTCTGTGACTTCGGTCAGTCTTTTAACCTCATATGCCCCATTGTTATTCCATAAGGCTAAATACCCTATAGTTAAGGGAGGGGCAGAGAGGGGACAAATATTTATTAATCACCTATTACCGGCCCTTTGAGAGTTGGGCTGTAAAATTTGCCAGCATCAATTATTTGAACCATGCAGGGCATGGAATATCATAATGATGAAATGTTTGAGCTGTAAGCACAATGGAAAATTGAGAGAAATGCATTTCCCAATCACCAAATTTAGTTAAATAAATGTGAAACCACTTAATCATTGGAGAAAGTGACAGGATTCAAATCAAAAAGCTCACGCATGGATTGCATTAAGAGTGCTACCCACATTACTTGGTTAAAAAAAACAAGATCCATTATATGAGTCATAATTCTAGATTTGCTCTTTTCCTTCTATGGATGTCCATATATGATGAAATGGATTATGTTGACCTCACACAGGTTAAATATGAAAATGAATCTAAAGGAATATGTGTGTGTATGTGTGTGTGTGTGTGTGTGTGTGTGTGTGTGTGTGTGTGTAGATATTGATCTTTGAATGTACTTATTTTAGTTAGAGAGAAGTTTTCTGTATGACTAATTGCAGGTTTGAGGGAGACATGCCTTTAACAAAAGGGGCTTGCAAAAATTTTGGGAAAACATTTAGCTTTTTTAAGAGCTTTTTTCAAAGTTGTCTAGTGAGGAAGCCTAGTGCAAACACCATTACATCCATTTTACAGATAGAAAAACAGAGACATAAAGGTGGCATAATTTGCCCAGCACCACACAGTTATTGTTAAACCCAGTTCTCTTGACTCTCTAACGTGCTTACCACTTTTTGTTTCCTTTGAATAGTAATACCATGAGTAAATGTTCCTGATCTCTGAAATAATTTTGCTAATGACAAAAATGTTGGAACTGAAAGAAAAAGGAAGAACTCTGCTATTCCTTATGGGTGACTTTGGGGGAGAGAAGTTTGAGGGAAATTTATCTACTTACTAGACTCTATTTCCCTGTTTCTTACATGCTATCACTTTATTGTTTTCTCTTGACAAGCACTAATAATTTTGGTTTCATGTCACCCATATTTATGGATCTTCCTATGTGTCTTCAATATTGAAAGCTAAAAAAAAATGTGCCTGAAATTGATTTTACTTTTCTCAGTGTTCATGAGAATAGGGTGATTGAATGCCTGGAGAGGGAAATGGATTGATTTCTAATTTCCAAACCTCTAGAGAAATAAATAAATATATTTACATCCAGGTCTTTTCTTTGGGGTTTTCTCCTCCTTCATGTAGATTTTAATTCCTGAGAATAACCAAATTACTTTCCTATGATATAATTTCCTAATAATAAAGTATTGCCTTCATAATTAATCAGGCATAATAGAGGTTCCAGAATGACTGGATCAACAGTGATAGTACTTGTGACATCTGAAGATTTGTACATTTAACCAAGAAATAAAGGAAGAAGTAGCCTAATGGCTATGCTCTAACTGAACTTAAATGTTTCAAACATACTAAAATGTCTGTCTTATCCAATTTTTCTTGCTTAGAACTATTTCTAAGTATTTTAATTTGAATTGTGTGCAATTGAATTGCACACAATTCAAACATGTTATCTAGTTTCCTAACTATAATTCACAAGCAGCAACTTAGGAACCTTAGATGTGTGTTGTATGTTGGGGAAAGTGGCTGCCATGTGCCTACCTACTGATAATTTTAAAATTGATTTTCTTTATATTTATTTTATATAAGCACATGTGTATATACATACATATGCACATATATATATGCATGCATATACACATGTATATGAGAGTATAAATGTATATGCATATATATTTATTGTATCTCATTAGAATATAAGATGTTTTCGGGCAGAATTAATTTCAATCATAGTATTTGTATAACCAGCACTTAGCACTATGCCAGGCACTAACTAAGTGCCTAATACATATATACTAATTGAGTGATTGATTGATAGTGAGGTCCAAATAGAAAAACTCAAAAGCAAACAAGGAAACTCAAAAGTAGCATCTATTTGGGCCACTTCATGGCAAACAAAGCTACATCTCGCTAGACCCTCTCAGGGTATGGCTACAGTATGGCATAAGACTACTAATTAATTATCATAATTATGACCCTTTATCATAATAATAGCTCACAATTCTATAATACTTCAAGGTTCTCAAAACCCATTGCTTACAACAATCATGTGATGTAGATAGGGCAAATATTAACTCTTACTTTCCCCACTCTACAGAACAGGAAACTTAGATCAAGAGTCACCTGATGGCATTTATAAAAGGCAAGAACGCAAATAACTATGGTAGATATCTCTGTGAAATTCAAGCCTTCTACACTGTCCTTTACTCTGATGAAAGTATAATGTAATTGGGTACCTTCTATTCAAAGAAGTGAGTGCTAGAGCTAGTTCTTCAGAGCCAAATGTTAAATTTTCAGCATGAGTATTTATACTTGGTCAATCAACAAACCACAAATCAAAACTTCGCAGTATTTTGTTGATTGATGGAGAAAATGCCTATCTTCTGTATGTTGTTTCTTTGTGTGTTTATTTTCCCCCCATAGAACCAGTTAAAACTTTTCTAACATGCCTCTTAGTAACAGGGATGTTACTATGATCTGTTTAGGAGTCCTTTGCAGATAAAAAAAATATAACAAATTATTACTAAACTCCATTTACTCATTCAATTCATTGGATAAACATTTATTAAACCTTTATTATGTGTGAGGCACAATGTAAAGCAATAAGGATTCAAAGAGGCAAAAGAGAGTGCCTGCCCTCAAGGACTTGACAATCTAATAGGGGAGAAAACATTCCAACACAGGTATACAAAGCAAGTTAAGTACAGAATAAATAGAAATATTTTGATATGTAATTGATAGAGGGATTGGGTCAAGCTTCCTATAGACTGTGGGATTTTAGTTGGGACTTAAAGGAAGCCAGGGAAGTCAGAGGTAAGGAGAAAGAGCATGCCGAGCTCTTTAAAGGGCATTCAGTTTTCAATAAAATACACACATGAAATGCCTTTTCAGAGACCATATTTTTGAGATTTGGAATCTTTCATAATGCTTAGCAGTGTATTTCAAACATCAAATAGCTGAGAAATACTAAAATAATAGAGTATTAGGCAACTTGGAATGTAGAATGTCAGAAAAGGAAG
>CM053769.1:144591076-144613936 GCA_028658325.1 Potorous gilbertii
ATGAAATTTTTAGCCTCTATTTTGACTGTAGTTCTCCATTTTAATTCACCCATGAGGACACAACCTAAACTCCATGTTCAGATTGACAGAATCATGGGATATTACAATTGGAAGGAACCTTGGTAGTCTAAATGCATCCATCCACTCAATCCCCAAACATTTCTTATGTGTAAGATGTATTTTGGAGGTGACACTTAAAAACACGGGTAGTTTTCCAAGGAAGAGTATAAACAAAATATAGTGGCATTCCAATGAATGAATTTTGCAACTATTTGGACAAAACATTCCATCTTCCATCTCCTGATATATCTCCCACATGTGAAATTCTCTCCTTCACCTCTATCATCTTCTGTCCCTATTTTAATTTAATTTGTTGCTAAAATCTCACCTCCTATAACAATCCATTCTCAGTCCCCCATAATGGCAGTGTCTTCCTTCTATTGATTATCTTCAGTTTCTCCTGTATGCATTTCTTTTGTACATAGTTGCTGGCATGTTGTCTCTACCATTAGAATATGATCTTCTTGAGAAGAACTATTTTTTGACCTTTCTTTGTAGCTCCAGTGCTTAGTACACTACAGAATAGATGCTTGTTGACTGAGTTGAGAATAAATATATTAAATGCTTACTATATGCAGGAACTAGAGATATAAAGACAAAAATGAAACTCCCCCTGCTTTCAAGGAACATATATTCTAATTTGGAAGAAAAAACATGTATGTGTATAAATAAATAAATATACACATATACACACATATACATGTATATATACACACATACATATATAAACATTTGTACTTATATATGTGTGTATGAAGTATATATATGTATCTGTGTATGCATACCTACATGCATACATGCGTGTATGTATGTGTGTGTGTGTGTGTATTTGTGACCATGGAGGTTTATTGAATTAATCACCCCCATCTCCATTTAAGATACTTCCCCCAATGTCTTTATCAGTTTATTGATTCAGCCTATATTGAATCAATCAATAATAGGCATTGAACTAGATGTGAAACATTCTTAATGCATTTGAGAAGAATAAAAGTCATTGTATTAAAGAAAATAACCTTGTAAAAGAAGTTCCTTGAGATTGGTTGAGTAGACTTGGTCATGCCCAGTGGGCACTTGTATAAAAAAGAAACTAAATTCAAGAATTTACCATTCTTTTGTCTTGCCATCTTAGAGGAGAAAGCAGTACAGCCAAGCTCCTTAGATAGAATCCATGGTGGGAACTAAGATGGTGGAGTAGAAGAGGGAACAGAACTCTTTCAACAGTCCCCTCCAAATAACCTTAAGTAGTGCTCCAATAGAAATCAGGAGTGGCAGAGACAACCAAACGTCAGTGTGAGACAATGTTCCAGCTTAAGACAAATTAGGAAGTTGGAAAAAGAGTTCTATGATTTGGGGGTTGAGAGTGGCCTGGAGCCCATGTGTATATAACATAAGTGGTGGAACCATGTGGTGGTGACAGCACTAGCTTAAGGAGCTCTAAAACTAGAAATGCTAAGGGAACTTGACAATGGGTGAGAAAGAAATTACATCAGTCCCCAATGCTAGACTGGACTCAGGGGTAGGTGCTATTTGATAACTTAATTTCCTCTACTCACTTCTGTATCACAAGTCAAGTATTAAGAGGAGCACTTTAGGAGCCCTGAGGCAAAAGATCGGGCCGTTCTTAGGTAAGGACCAGAGCAAAGACTAGGAGAGAAGTAGTTACACCTCTCTCCACATCACACTTTTTTTTAGAAGCACTGAAGACTTCCAAACCCCAAGAAATAGCTCTGAAAACAGCAATACAAAAAAAGTTGAAGCTGGGCTTGTGCCAATTTCCTCTTCTCTGTGCTGGGAACAGAGATCAACTTTAACATAATTTCACAGTCAAGAAATAGGCTAGAAAAATCAACAACAACAACCACAAAAATAATCTGACCACACACACACACACAGACACAAACAAAACTCAGGGAAGATCAAGATACAAACTCAGAAGACAATACAATCAAAATACTTAAAAGAAAAGCCTCAAAAAAATATGCATTGGACATAAGCCCAATAAGAATTCCTGGAAGAGCTAAAAAGTGATTTTCAAAATTAGTGTAACAGATGAAAAAATTAGATAAAGAAGTGGGAGTGAGGGAAAAAATTATGAAAAAACATTTAACAATGTGGGAAAAAAGCACACACATATGTATACACACACACACACACACACACACACCACTGAAGAAAAATATCCTTAAAAAGAGAATTAGTCATACAGAAAAAGAGGTATGAAACTTCACTGATGAAAATAACTCCCTAAAAAGCAGAGTTAGCCAAATGGTAAAAGGTTTGCAAAAGCTCACTGAAGAAAATAATTCTTTAAAAAATTGAATTGGATGAGTAAAAATAACGACTCTATGAGATATCAAGAGACAATAAAACAAAGGTAAAATAGTGAGAAAAAAAATCTAAAAAAGTGAAATAACTCATCAGAAAGACACTCAATTGGGTATAGAAATGTGTTTTACCCAAGGAAAATGACAATTCTATCTAAGAAAATTACATTTTCAGTGCCATAATGTGTGTGTTTGTATGTGTGGAGAGAAAGAGAGAGAGAGAATTCATCTGGAAGAACAAAATGGTCAAGGATATCAAGGAAATAGAAAAAAAATGTGAAGGAAGGTGGCCTAGAAGTACCATATTTCAAACTATATTACAAAGCAGTAATAATTATGGTACTTTATTAGAAACAGAATGGTGGATCAGTAGAACAGATTAGGTATACAATGCAAAGCACTGCATGACTATAACAATTTGTTGTTGAGAAACTTAAAGATAAAATTTTTTCTGTGCAAGAACTCACCAGCTGATAAAAATTGTTGGGAAAACTGGAAAGCAACTTGGCAGAAACTATAGGTCAATATCTCACACCTTGTAATACCAAGATAAGGTCAAAATGGGTAAATGATTTAGACACAGAAGGTGGTGTCACAAGTAAATAAGAGGATTATAGAAAAACATATCTATCAGATCTACAGATAAGAGAAAAACTTATCAACACATAAAAGATAGGATCATGGGAAGTAATACAGCTAAAATTTGACAGAAAATGAGAAAAAATATACACTGTTTTTCTGATAAAAGCCTCATTTCTTAAATATATAGGGACCTGAGTCAGATTTTACACACATGCACACACACACATACATACACACATACATACACACGCACACACAAAACATTATGCAATTGATAAATGGTCAAAGGATATAAACAAGTAGTTTTCAGAAGAAAAAAACCAAAGCTATCAATAGTTATGTGAAAAATGCTCTAAATCACTATTGATTAAAGAAATGCATGTTAAAACAGCTCTGAGACACTTCCTCATATCTATCATATTGACTGTTATGATAGAAAAGGAAAATGACCAATACTGGAAGAAATATGAGAAAAACTGGGATGCTAATGTACTATTGGTGGATTTGTGTACTAATGCCCCCATTCTGGGTAATAATTTGGAACTATGCCCAAAGGGCTACAATTCTGTCTATATATGTTCTTTGACCCAGAAATACCACCACTAGTTCTGCTTCTCAAAGAAATTTTTTAAAAAATAGGAAAAGGAGTTAATTGTGCAAAAATATTTATAAAAAATTCTTTTTTTTTTTGGTAGAGGCAAAGAACTTTAAATGGAGGGGCTGCCCATAATTTGGGAATGACTGAATAAGTAGTTATATATGATTGTGCTGGAGTACTATTGTGTTTTAAGAAATGATGAACTGAATAGCCTCAGAAAAATCTGGGAAGACTTACACGAAGTGATACAAAGTGAAGTGAGAACCAGAAGAACATCAAAAATAGTAACTAGCTCTTAAAGACTTAGCTTCTCTGATCAGGACAATTATCCAAGACAGTTTCAAAGAACTCATGACGAAAAATGCTATCCACCTTCAGAGAAAGAGAACTGATAAACTCTACATGCTGATTGAAACATACATAAAAAACAACTTTGTGTGTGTGTGTGTGTGTGTGTGTGTGTGTTTTCTCTTACAATATGGCTAAAATGGAAACATACTTTGCAGGACTTCATATGTATAATAGATTGCTGGTCTTCCCTAAGGATGAAGGAAAAGAAGGAAGGAAGGAGAAAATTTGCAACTCAAAATTTTAGGAAATCAATGTTTAAAACTGTTTTATATGTAATTGGTAAATATTTAGTAAAATAAAAATATATTTAAAATAAAACTAAGTCCATCTGGCTAAATTATATAATTTAGTAATTAAAGAGGTAAACACACTGGTGGACTCATGATCTTTAGAATTGCATCCCTAGAACTCTGAAGGAAAAAGCAGCGACTTTTTGGGTGATCAACTTGCTAGTACAGATAGGAATTGACTAGGAGCTCATAGACGTATAGCCTGAACTACATACTAGATACGTGCAAAGTAAAAATTGCAGTGATGGGGGAGAAGTTTACTGGGAATTTGGGGGAATCAGGAAGGACTTCCTAAAGAGAGTGCTTGAGTTGAATTTTGAAGGAAAGATCGGATTCTAGGTTGAAGGATTACATTTAGAATGTGAAGGACTTGCAATGAAAAAGCACAGACATCTTTGGTGGAGTGGTTTTGTGATGAATGTCAATAAAGACAATTTGACTATACTATAGAATGAATGAAGGGGAATAATGCATAAATCTGGAAACAGGTTGGAGGAGATCATATGTGGTTTTAATACTCAGATGAGTTTATATTTGATTCTAAAGACAATAAAGATAATACCAAGTTAATGAAGAAAATAAATTAATATTATTATAATAGTTATAACAAAAAGCAATATGTGTACAAGAAAATCCAGGTATCAGAGTAGGACAGAAACAAATGTGATGTTATCAGGATAAACTAGAGACCACCTGGACAGAAAGAGGAAATAGAATGGAAGGCTGAGAAACAAATCAGAATCTTGGCAAAGAGGGTTGATATTTTAGTAATTGGGGGGTTAAATTGTTCTGATATTTACCGCAAACAGAAACTAACTTCCTGAATTGCTTCCATAACAATTCCATATTTCAAAGGTAGAGGAATTGAGGAAAGAATATTCTATTTTGGATCAGCTTCTTACCAGTAAGAAAGCCTCGGGTTACCATGGCAGAAATAAGGGCAGTGGGGAGAATGTGTAGAATGTGTACTGTATTTGAGATTTTGTGATAGAAGAAAAGAGAAAAATCTAGGAAAAATCTGGCATGTATCTTAGATTTTTGAAGAACATAGTTTTAAAAGTTCAGAGGAAGGATACATAGCAGTTTTTGGCCTGAAATCTCCAAGGGAAACCACATCAAGAGGAACTAGGGAGCTCTGAGTAATCAAATTCCAAAGACATGAAAAGAAATCATTTCAATGAAGAGGAAAAAAGAGAGGTGTCTATAGAGACTAATGTGATTTCATAGGAATGCAATAACAAACTCAGATTTTTAAAAAAGCATCTGGAAGCAAGGATAAATAAAAAATAAACTCAAAAATATGGCGCAGTTCAATAAGAAAAGTGCCAAGAATTCTAAAACTCATCATTATGAGCCAAGGCTGCTGAGAAAAGCTAAAGATAACAGAGATTTTTACCCTAAATTTACTGAGAGATGATGATAACTGATGGAAAGAAGGTGGAACTCTCATTTTGCTTTCTATTTTCTTTTCCTAAGAAAAAGACCTTTGAATAGGAAAGGGCAAAATAATGTTAACAGAAACGTATATTCAAGGAAACACCAAGCAACTGGTGTTTCTTGATGAGTTTAATCACCAGATCCAGATGAACATCATCATAAGGTACTAGAACTAGAAGATATGTTGGCTAACACATTTAGTGATCTCTCAAAGAACATGTAAAACTGAATTGTTACAATAGAATTGGAAAAGGCAAACTGTCCTGATTTTCAAAAAAAGGAAGATAGTAAAATTTGAAAACTATAGGCCAGTTAGAGTGCCTTCAAGTCCTTGAAAAATTTTAAATTAATAACTAAAACAAGAAATAATTATAAAGAGCTAGCAAGGCTTCATCGGGAACAAGTTATGCTAGACTAATTTCATTTATTCTTTGATAAAGTTACTAGCCCAACAGGTTAGGGGAATCGTGTAGATATAGTTTACTTCAATTTTTAGTAAAATATTTAATTACCTCTCTACTACTCTTCTTGTGGAAAATATGGTCAGAAATGGACTAGACACAGGTGCTTGTTAACTAGACTTCATGCATTGGAACTTACTGATTGGCCAGATAGAAAGAATAGCAATGTTGTAGTATCAGTTTAGAAAGAGGTCTCCAGTGGAGTGCTCCAGAATCTATATTTGGCTCTGTGCTTGTTAACATTTTCATCAATAACTCATATAAAATTACTAATGGTAGTTATATCAAATTAGCAAGTAACACCAATCCGGGAAGGATAACTAAAATGTTAGATGCCAGAATCTGAATTCAGGCAGGTTTTGACAGGCTAGAACAGTGGAACAATTTGAGTAGCTTTCATTTAATTTCTTTATATTTATTTTCTTTGTATTTAGTCTGTACATATATTACCTATTCATTTGTTTTCTCATCAGAATAGAAATTCCTGATGTATAGATATAATTTCCTTCTTGGTACCTTGCATACAATAAGCACTTAGTAAACTGTTATTGAATATATGGCACATGTAAAATCTCCCATTTGGGTTTTTGGAAAACTACACCACAAGTACACTTTGGGTGAGGCACAGCTAAATAGCATTAAGAAAAATCTGGAATTTTAGTGGATTCCAAATTCAGCATGAGTTGACCAAAAAACTTATGAGGGAGGCATAATATTAGCACCAGGCAGCTAGCAGTTTGGTTGTGTTTTGCCCTGCTCAGCCTGCACCTGCAACATTTTATCAACTCTCCAGTTTGAACCTAGTCCTCTGGTTCTTGCCCTTGGCTCGATCTCCTGATTGGTCAGATCTGGTTTGCCGTATTTAGTTGAACCCCTACCGTTTTTTCCAGCGTGCTGCTACCTCCCTACACCCATCACAGTCTCTTCCTAGGAAATTACTGGGAAGATCTTCCGTTTCTGGAAAGAGAGGTTGAGTCAGTTTAGCTTCCCAGACCAGAACAAGACTCTATGAAAGCCACTCCCTTATGTGTGTTGCTCTCACCTATTGGAAGAAAAACAATTTTGAGGGCAAGCAATGTGTTGTGTACTTGTATTTCTATGCCCTTCGTTTAGTACAGTGCCTGGTATAGCTAATACTTAGTAATTGTTTTTTCTTTTTCATTCATTGATTGAGATATATGCATTACACTTTAGGAAAAACATTGATAAGCTATTGAGTGATCTGAATGCAAGCCAATCAGGTTTCATGTCATATGATTGAACCAATTCAAGCAAAAATCAACAGGTCTTTACTAATTGAAAGACACTGTTCTTGGCGCTAGAGGTTTAATATTACCATGGCCAATAAACAGTTCCTGTCTTCAAGCAGTGTGCAATCTAATAAGAGGTATACATCATTTACAGGAATAAATAAATAGAATGTCTTTTTGAGGTAAATAATGATAGGGCACTGACAAGTGGGAGCAGGAAAGTAGGTCTTAATCAGCAGATTTATCGGAGACATAATTATTTTCTTTGAGTATTTGTAGGGGTGTTACATGGAAAAGTGAATAGCCTTGTTTTCCTTGGCCCCAGAGAACAGAATTAAAGTAACTTTAGGCTTCAAGTAAGAAAACAAACAAACAACCAAACTTTTCAACATAACTACACAAAAGTAAAATGAGCTGCCTCAGGAAGGGGTAGATTCTCTGTTATTGTAGATCTCCAGGCAAAGACTAGAGGACCACTAGCCAGGCATGATTCTTATTCACATACTGGTTTAAGTAGAAGTCTTTGCAGGTTCTTTCCATCTCTGAGAATCTGTGAATGACTAACACTAAATAGCAGTGTGAGATTCAGGAAGATACTCTTTATTGTGTTATGTCTCTGAGGTCAACAGAGCAGAAAGCTAGAAGGAGGAGAAGGTGAATATAGTTGAATTCCAGTTAAGGAGAAAGAAGACTGAGAGGAGGTATAACAATTTGTTGATCAGATATCATGATAACATTTGAGTGTATATTTTTAGTGGGTAGAGTTATTCGAGAAGCTAGGTTACAGCAGGTAAAAAAAAAGGAAGGGGTTATTCTTTCTTTGGCTAGTACAGTCTTCCAGGAGAGGAGACATTGTTCCATTTTTTTAGAAACAGAATATGAGCTAGCAAAGTACATGGAAGAGCTAGGAGATGACTACCAATAGTATATGTAAAGCACAGGAGAATCAAGTACAAAATGTACTTACAAAGTCTGAGGAACTGAATAGATCAGAGTTAGTCAGGGATCGTATTTACTAGACCTTGTAATAATTCATACACCAGATAATGCTCACGGACTTCTAGGAATTTACTCTCTAAGAGAAATGATACTGGAAAAGGACTTTCTTCTTCCATATTCCTTTTCAGTTCTCTCAAAGGCAGAATGGAGAAATAAGAGAAACACTTTTACTGATAATGAGGAGTCATGACCATGAAAAGAAGTGTACAACATTGTGTGGGGTAAGAAACTACTTCAAGTCGAGGACAATGAAGACTGAGGAGATGTGATAGTTTCTGATGATCAGATATCATGGTAACATGGGAGAGAATGGTCCCAGAGAACATGTAAGAGCATCAGAAGTCAGTTTGCAGCAGGTTAAAGATGTTTCTGAGCCAAAATCATAAGATAGGGTTTCAGATCCTGCTTCTCCTATTTACTTCTTATGTGATCTTATTCATATTATTCAACTCTCTAGGTTTCAGCTTATGTATCTGTAAAAGTAAATGGAGGGAGGAAGGAAGGCAGATTGAATTCTATCCTAGATTGAGTCTGAGGAGTCTTAGCTGACTGGGAATGTATTCTGCATGTATTTGTGAAATCCTAGATGATTGAGAGATTATTTAGTCACTCCCTCTCATTATAATGATGAGGACACTGGAATCCAGAGAGGCATAAGGATTATTTTAGGCTTCACCTGGAAGGAATAATCTAGATTTTCTGACTTCCAGTTCAGTGTTCTTTTGTATTAAATTGTATCTCCTTCCAGTTTGTTCTAACTGTGATCACTGGAGCAGGATGTGTTTAGCCTGGAGAAAAGAAGATGCAGGGGGCACATCAAGAGCTATCCTTAAGTGTTTGAAGGACTGTTCTGTGTAAGAGAGATTGGACTTGTGCGTGACTCCATGGGATCAAACCAGGAGCAATTATTAGAAGAAAATAGGCAAATTAAGCCTTGATTTCAGGAGAAAATCTTCCCAACTATTAGAACTATCTAAAAGTGGAATGACTGCCCCCTCCCCCAAGAGGTGGTGGATTCCTTCATCTTGGAGGTCTCCAAGGATAGGCTGGATACTCATTTAAAAGATATGTTACAGTGAGGATTACTTTTGTGTGTAATTTGGATTTAGTGGTTGTCAAGTTCCCTTCCAAGTCTTAAATTCTGTGAAACTGATTCCACTTGAGACATACTGAAGGTGAATTTTGAAATGACCTAGAAAAAGAAAATGAATCAATACATGGTACCATAATGGCATATTCAGAGAAGGAAGGAGACCAGCTATGGCTAAAAAAAGTGGGCTCTGGTTCAAGAGGTGAAGAAGCTGATAGCAAAAGGATGTGAAGGAACAAAAGATACAGAGGCATTGAAGATTAGCGTGATCACTTGGCAAAGCCATGAACCTAACTAGTTCAGCTTTGATATTCAGCCAATGATGAGTTGAATTGAGCAGTATGATGCCAGGCAAGCATGGTCCCAACAGTAGTGACCATAACCTATAAAAGGGATTTGAGATGTTTTGGAAGAGGAAGATCTGAGAGAGGGTGTGGAGAAACATACAACCTTCATTTGAATTGCACCCTCAATGAATTTCAAGAGCTTCTGGAACAAGTTTTAAGAAAATCTGGGCTTAGTTTCAAATGTTATTTCCATTTATAGTTTGAGGGGAGACCACAGGAGGCTAAGGCACTCTGGCTGAGATTCACTTTGAGCTTCAGATTTGGAAAATCAAGGAATTCAAAGTTAAATTCATGTGGTGCCAACTATCTGAACTGTGACAAAAATTAAAAGGCTTTCAGAAGATCTTGAAAAAGTATGCTGCTTAATGGCAAATACAGTTTAACATTAATAAAAATAAAATGTCTATTTTATGTAAACTTAATTGCGTATTTTAACTTCTTCTTACAAACCCTAACCTTTCCTGTAACCTTAGCCATAACACTTGTAGACTATAATTTCCTTGACATAAATGGATTGATATGTGTGTAAAAATAAGTAGATATAGATTAATATCTCTGGATATTAATATAGATGGGTATGAAGTCATAGACATATATTCATATCTATTTATCTAATCTATTTATGTCCAAAATAGCTTTAGATACTCATTAAAAAGCAAAATGTTTCACAAATTGAAAGACTTTACATATTTGTTGAATTTGGAAATGACTTGAAGCTGAAAAAAGATCCAACAATCAATGTGTCAGCTTTCATCATAAGATTATAAATTTTGAGATGAAAGGTGCCTTATGGGGCATGTAGTCCCAAATTTTCATCTTACAGGTGGGGAAACTGTGAAGATTTCTGTTAACAAAAATTGAGCAACTTCCCAAGGTTTTACAGTTAGCAGACATAGTTTGGAACCCAGGTTTTCTGACTTAAAATCCAAAATTCTTTCCATATAATATCCACTCTTGATAATATGTCCCTTTGTATTGATGATCACATTGTTGATACCAGTTTTTTGATGTAAACATAGAGTTTTCTCAACCATAGGGAGAAATTTGAATTACAATTTTGGTCATAATGTAAGCCAAACCCCTAAAACTAGAACTCTTTCAAAGGAAAAACAACTTACAGTTATATAAGAAAAATACCTCCATTCTTCCAAAAATCAGAGGAATTTTCTCCCCAGTCTAGGTATCCTTTGCAACAGAATAGAGCACACACTTTCTCCATCTGTGCATGTTGACTTTGTTGGTAGTTGTGCCCAAATATATCTCCCACAGTGACTAGTTGTTAGTGATAAGGTACTCCAAAAGTTGGTCATTGGACAATGAATACAGAGTCCCCAAAGTTTTTTTGATCTGGGAAGTTCTATAAATGCTTAGCTAAGCCTGAACAAATGTAAGATTACTTCCACACTAGCATCAGGCATTGAAATGGACCAAAAAGAAAAAGTCTTGTTCCTGTCACACAGGACAACCCTTCAAGATATTTGATGATAGCTATCATGCCACCATTCCAGAATTTTCTTTACTTTAGGCTACATATGCCCAGTTCTTTTAGCTGATTCATGATTTGCACTCAAATTGTTTCTATTTTCTTCATGACTGGGTTTTCTTTTCTCTGCTTTGTCCTTCTTAAGATGTAGTACTTAAAGCTGATGATCTGACCTGGTTTCTCTCAAATCTATTAAATTCCTACCTTCTGCAACGTTTCTCTCCTAGTCCCCTTAATGCTGACGACTTCCCTCTGAGATTTTCTTCCATTTGCTCTGTATATTTCTTGTGTGTTCATAGTCTGCATATTGTCTTCCCTATAATAATATAAGCTCTTTGAGGTCAGGAGCTATTTTTATTTTTCCTTGTAGCCTTAATGTTTAACACAGTGCTTAGCATATTAAAAAAATATCCCTAACAAATGTTTGTTGACTGATAGGTAGAATACAATTGTACATCCTTCATTCACCTTCAAATTTCCTTTCCCTACAGCCATCTCCTCTACAGGCTCTTTATTTATTATTATTTATTATTTATTGCTGCCTGTACCAGAGACCGTGCCCTATGGAAACTTTCACTTTTGGATCTCACATGACTGGGGACTGTCTCTCCCATTACACTATTTTAGAAAACTCAAACCATGCTTCACTGAACTTCATTCTCTCTGATCATCTTCTTTACCATCCTTTATCAAATTCTTTACCAGTCCTTTAATTCTCCTCTCTCTAAAAATACATATAGAGCTTTGGACTACACTATAAATTTTGATCTTACTAGATTTGACTCATCATTTTGACTTTTCTAGGTACTATTAAGTCTTAGTTATGTCATTCATTCAGTATTTTAACTCCCCCTCATAGATTTTAGTCACTTTCAATTTGATAGATCTGCCATTTATACTTTAAGAGAAATTATTGGTAAACTGAAGAGGTTCCAAGAAAGGCACTCAGGATCTTCAAAAGCCTTAAGTTCTTGCCACATGAGAATTAGTTGAAGGAATAGAGCCTGTTTCTGCTAGGGAAGAGAAGTCCCAGGGAGGATATGATAGCAATTTTCAAGTACTTGATAGGTTTGTAAGTGGAAAGGGGATTAAACTTGTTCTAGTATCCCCAGTGAGGAGAAACAGGAGAAATGTGTGGAAGTTATGAATGAGCAAACAGGGTTGGGCTAAGGAAAATTTCCTAAGAATAAGAACTATGAAAAAATGGAATAAACTGCCTTGGAAAAGAATGAATCTCTCTCTTTACTAGAGGTCATTGAGAAAAGCTTGGTCAACTATTTGTTGGATTTGTTACAGTGGGGATAGTTTGGAGGATATGTTTTGGTTTAGATGACAGTTAAGGACCTTTTTGATTTTGAAAGTCTATAATTCTTTTGTTCAGTGGTTGATAAAATGATTAAATGGACTAAGCCCACATACAGAGTTCTTTGGCACTCTACTAGAGACCTCAATAAGGCACACTGGTCGCTAAAAGTGTGTCCTGTATTCAAATATAGCTTTCTTCAGTCGATGCCCTTTGTAGCCTATGACATGAATTTGAAAAATAGATGTCAGTAAAAAAACAACCAAAATAATAGTTTATGTCTCTAATTCTTTAAAGATCTTTACTCACAATATTTCTTGAGAGTGAAAAATGTTATCATATATTTTTGTTGAGGACACTGACAAACAGAGAGTCCTGAACTCATACATCTAGAAAGAGTTGTGAGTCCAGGACTCAGATTCAGTTCTTTTGAATACAAATCTAGAGATCTTTCAAGCACATCCAAATCTCCCTCAGCTGCCTGATAATAAAAGCTATTCCTTAATCAGTCAAGAATGAATATTTATAAAGTACCTACCATTTGTCAGGGTTAGCTAGGCGGCATGGTAGATAGAGTGACAGCCCTATCTTCCTGAGTTCAAATCTGACCTCAGATGCTTGCTTGCTTTCTTGGTACAGCAGTTGTGACTGATTATTTTAGATAATTCCATTCAAAATTAAAGAGTTGTATAAGTGCTGATGGTGCTATTAGCTATATGACCTTTAAACAAGTCATTTTTCTTATCTAGATCTCAGTTCCTGACAACAGAAAATAAGTTTGTTGGTCTACATTATACCTAAGGTCTGAAAATTCAGGGTATACTTGGAGAACAGTGAGTAGTTCAGTTTGGTTGGAAAATGGGGTGTATGATGGGCATTTATAGAAAATAAGATTGAAAAATGGTCTGGGCAAGATTATGGAAGTCCTAAATGTCAGCTTATAGAATTTGAATTTTATTCAGTATGCAATGAGAAGTCAATGAAAGTGTTTAAGTGAAAAGAATTGTGTGGTTATAACTGAGCATTTAGAATTTTTTTTTTCTGAATTAGAGAGAGAAAAGATTTAACGCAAAAGGCTCCAATTAAACAGCTATTTTAATAGACTGTTAGAAATAACAAGGGTGTGGAGTAGGATACCAGCAGGAAGTTCCTTAGGCCCATTTCCAGTCCACTGAATCACATTAGGTGGATATTATTCAGTTCTGAAAGATCTCCACCAATCCTTCAGAAGTTCCCTTTATCTTTGTACATCTGCCAGTTCAACTCCATCCACAGAGACTTCCCAGGAGCGAGGCTTCCTCCTGCTTTCTAGTCTCTCTCTTTCTCTCTCATCCCTGACTTATTTTGGGTGCTGTCTCTCAGCTGCTCATGCATAGTTTAATGAGCACATTTTCAGTTCCTATGGAGAACAGCCCATGTTATGTATTTGGCATATGTGCTGTTTATTCCTTTGCATTGAGCCAGAAAGTGACAGTTTCTTTTGTTCCCTTGCATTTTCTTCATTCTTTTTTTTGCATCTCTCATTTCATTCTGACACCAAGATCAGTCCAGTCTTCTGCCCTTTGACCTCTTAGTCATTTAAATAGCTGAGAGCCACTTTAGTAATGCATGTCTTTATTGTCATGATATTCTTGACTTTTTCAAAGTTTAATAATGTTTCCCTCCAGAGCAAAACTCCTTCCAGCAGGAGAAAAGGCATGTGTTTACTTAATGGAGAAAGCATCCCTGGCAAAGATTGCCTTATCAAACAATCAATTAATATTTATTAAGCCCTTTCTGTGTAAAAATCACTCCATTAAGTAAGAAATACAAAAATGAGATAAAAATTAAACTTTCATTCTCAAAGAGTTTAAAATTTACAAGAAGATTTGTCACTAATACAGGTACTTGAATTTTAAGATCTCAGTGTTTGGATGTAAACTGTAATCATGGATGGGTAATTCCTTCAGTGTTACAGATTGCCACTCATCCCATCTCACCCTGTAAAATTCTTGCTGTTATCTCCTACTATATTCTCCAATGAAGTGGGGGACAGGGAGGTAATAAGCATTCATTAAGCACTTACTATGTTGCAAGTATTGTGCTAAACACTTTATAAGTACTACTGCATGATCCTCACAACAATTCTAGGAGGTAGGTGCTATGATGATTCCCATTTCACAGTTGAGGAAACTGAGGTAGACATAGGTTAAGTGACTTGTTCAGGGTCACATAACTAGTTAGTAGTTGAGGCTGGTTTTGAACTCAAGTGTTCCTGATTTTAGGTTGGAAGCTTTATCCATTGTACTAGCTGGCTGCCTCATAGAGGATCTAGTCTAGATGATGAATGGTGGAGCCTTTCTTTAAGTTTTAAACCTTTTCATATATTGCAGTGTATTGTACTTTTGAAATGTTTGTATTCTTGATGAGGTCTTATTCTGCCATTCATAACCAACTCATTCTTAGTAATATGTTGAGACATTCTACTATTCATCATGCTTCTCTTAATCATCCTAATGGGAGGCAACCCACAATTTGGTATTTAAAGCCCTTAACAATCTGGTTCCAATATATTTCAGACCAGTTTCATATTTGTCTCACTCATATACTTCCAGTCAAACTGATGTAATTGATGTTTCCCAAAAATGTCCTTCCTGGGTCCCACATCTAGAAATCTCTTCTTCCACAACTTGGTCTTAAAAATTCTTGGTTTACATCAGGGTCTTTGATCAAATGCTTTTTTTATTTTATTATAGTAAGCATGTCTGTATTTCTTCAGTTGTTAATACTCTCACCAAAGTGAATTTCTACTTAATATTTCTGTGATTTATACCTGTACACATATTTTTTAATGTAAAGTGATGTCTAATTCCTTTATAGATGCACACATGTCCTCTATATGGTCTCAACTCTTCATTGAGAAAACTCATTCCAACCCTGGAATTCACACATGGGAAATAATCCCAGATCCTCCCACTTCAAACTGACTGGATACTTCCTCCAGGGACCTTCATTTAATGAGGAACCTCAGGTCAGTTGGGTCTCATTCTTCTCCAGATTTTACTCCAGACTTTATACTGTCTCTGCCTAGTACCTTTGTCTCCCTGATTGCCCTTTCAGTTTCCTTTTATGTGTTTTCTTCCCCCTTTAGTATGTAAGCTCCTAAAGGGCAAGGATTATCCTTTTTCCTGACAGAATTTTTATATTTCCAGTGCTTAGCAGAGTGCCTGGTACATGGTTTGTTCTTAATAAACGCATATTGTTCTTTGAATAGAAAGTAAATTCCTGGAGTGCAAGGACTATATAATATTGTTACCTTAGCATTGTTAGTACTAAGACGCAGCACTTGCTACATGATAAGGGCTTAATGATTCTATAACAGATTGAATTGAATCAATTCTTTGAAAATTCTAGTGTTCCATCATTTATAACAGTAATACATAGCATTAGATTATAAGTGAGTTAAAGATCTGCAAAACCAAGTCATCTAAACAGTCAGTAAGCATTCTAATAGAGAAAATCAGGGAAGACTTTGTAGAGTATGGTAACATTTGGGTTGGGCTTTGGTAGGGAAAGAATTCCAAAGAAGTGGGAAAAACAATTCATCTGAAATTATTTGAGATAAAGGAATATATAAGGATTGTACAGTGAGGTAAATGCAAGGCTTTTACCTTGAGGGTAGGAACTATTTATGCCTTCTTTGTATCTCCATCCATTAGCACCATGCCTGGCATATAATACTTAATGAATTCTTATTGACTGACAGACTGGTGAACTGATCAAAGGAACAACTCTTGGTAATGACATGGGCTTCCATTGGATGACAGATCTTTGATTTGAACAGAGTAACATCAGTGCAATTAAGGGATCCTTATCTTTGAGGAAAGAGTTTTGTATAACATACATTCCCAAGTAAAAAAATAAGAGGAATTGAGGGAAGATGGTAGAATGGGAAGTTTCTCTCCTTACTACCTCAAATTACATAAACTTTTGTTGTAATTGTTGAGTTGTTTCGGTCATGTCCAATTCTTTGTGATCCCAATTGGGATTTTATTGACAAAGATATGGGAGTGGTTTGCCATTTCCTCTCCAGATCATTTTACAGAGGAGGAAACTGAGGTTTAAGGGTTAAGCATCTTGTCCAGGATCACACAGCTATTTAGTATCTGAGGCCAAATTTGAACTCAGGAAGATACATCTTCCTGACTCTAGGCCAAGCACTCTATCCACTATGCCACCTAGATGTCAAGAGCCCCCAAAATTTTCAAGCATTAGTAAATGGGAAGAGGAAAAATGAAAGAATTTGTCACAAGATAATTCTTAATAAAATCCCCCAAATGTAGAAAACCAGAAATGAGAGATAAAGTAAAAATCAAATCACAAACTCCTTGCTTCTTTCAAGTTTTCCTTTGTAGCTTATGCCCTTGCTTTTCCCACACTACCATAGTTCAAGGCCAGTCCAGATCTGTGACGTCAATAATTCTGCCAATTTTGGGTAATGATTTTTGGAATTAAGCACTTTGCAGTCTTGCAGGAGACCACAACTAGGATAAATTAAAGCCCCCTAATCAGATAAGACTCCAGGAACCAGCATAAGGAATGAAGATGCTAAGCTCACATTCTAAAGGAAAAGAAAACATTCAAAAATTTGGTACATTCAAGATATGAACAGAGTAGATGCAAGGTAATATCAAAGGGGAAGTCACTGGGGAAAGGGAAAGGAGCTGAAAAGGTCTTGGCAGAAGATAGGATTTAAACTGATTCTTGAAGGAAGCCGATAGGTAGAGGTGATGAGGGAGAGGATTCCAAACATGCAGTACATACAATAAAAAGGCATAGTGTCAGAAGACAGAGACTCATGTTAAAAGAACAACCAGAGGGCTACTGACCAGGGTAGAACCCATGAAAGGGAATAAAGTGTAAGAAGACTAGAAAGTTGAGAAAGGACAACAATGTAAAAGGCAAACAGGGGGTTTTGCATGTGATCCTGGAATTTATAGAGGAACAGGGTAACATGGCTTATAAGACCTGTGCTTTTATAAAATCACTTTTGTTACTGAGAGAATGATTAGAGTGTAAAGAGACCAGGGTGATGAGTGATGAGAAGGGGATATTTATATATACACACATACACATACATATATGTGTGTATACTCATATATGTATATGTACATATGTATACATGTATCTATACATATACAAACATGCACATGTGTACACATATGTGTGCGTTGATATATATACGTATATGCACATGCATCTGTGTGTGTTTGTGTGTATATGTGTGTATAATGAAGGTAGATATGATGGAATGAGTATGAGAGCAGACAAGAGGATGACACTGGGTTACTTGGAAGACCATAGCACCCTCAGCAATAATGTGGAATTTGGAAGAAAGGAGGTTTCAGAGTGAAAGATAGATTCCGGTTTTGGACATGGGGCATTTATCATGCCTATGGCGCATCTAGTTTGAGATTTCTGAAAGGAAGTTGGTTTAAGATTAGAGGTGAGCAGAGGTTAGAGCTGAATGGGGAATCATCTGCATAGAGCTGATAACCTCAGTTCATTTTCTTCATCTGAAAATAGGGATAACAGTACACCTCTCTCCCAGGAAATTGGTTGTTTAATGTTGAAAAGGCAAAGAGAGTTGCAATGGACTAAAGAATGTAATGAGTAAGCAATATCATGAGGAAAATGAGAAGAAGAAATGAAATAATATTTCAGAACAAAGTGTCTCATCCCTTCATTAGTATCAAAGTATTATAGATGGCAGAATAATACAAAGGAATGCCTCAGATGTGGACTCTTAAGTACTTGAAAGGAGAAGCTTTCAGAGATGGGAGATTTTCAGTTTCTTTCACTGCTTTTTGGGTTATGAGAGAATGAATATAGAATGTTGGGTGATGGGGTAGATGTGAGAGAGAAGGATCTTTGGAGAGTATCCCTAAATCTGAATCTGACCGCATTCGTTCTCTGCTTAATTAACTTCATTGGCTTTTTATTTCTTTTAGGATCCAATTGTCTCCACTCTTTGGCAGACAGAGTCCTATACAGTTTGGCTCCAACCTGTCTTTCCAGCCTGTACAACGGAGTACATCACAAACCTTCATACATTCTGTAGTTCAGCCAAACTGTTTTCTTTCTCCTCACATACAATATTCAGTCTCCCATCTCTGTACTTTTGCCCAGGTTTTGCTCATTCCTGAAAGACATTGACTCTCTCATGTCTGTTTTTTTTTAGAATCTATAGTTTCCTTCAGTGATGAACTCATTTGCTATCTCCTAAGTAAACTCTTTCCTCATCATCTCCAAGCACTAGTTCTGCTTGTAAAAAAAAAAAAAGAGAGACTTTGTAGTATCATGTATTCATTATTTATTGATGCTTATATAATTCACATACTATTTGGATCCTCAGTGAAATGTCCCTCAACACCAGGGACCATTTCATCGATGTTTTTTGCTTCTGCAGTGTCTGATATATAGCAGGTGCATAATAAATGTTTGCTGATTGATTGTGCCAAGCAGAAAAGGGATGACACTATCACTAGATACACAAACGAGATATACCCTAAAAGCTGAGGATTTGGGGTAGAGAAAAATAGGGATCTAGATAGTTCAGAATACTAGTTACTGTAACAGGTCCACTTGCTTGTGTACTAAGTCAAATGAGAGTGAAAATGCTGTTGGGACACCAGGAAGGCATGGCTGTGAAAGAGTTGTGCAGAAGAATATAAGTTCATTAAGAGATAGTTTAGCATAAAAAGAGATCAGGAATGAGGGAAAAAACAGAGAATAGTATTGGGTCCTATGTGTGAGGGTTATAGAATAATTCTGATTGTGCCCTATTGCCTCCATAAAAGAAAAAGTCATTACTGGGAATAGATTATAGAGTTAAATGTTTATTAAGCATTTTTATGTGTCAATCCTTATTCTAAGAACTAAGGGTACCAAGACAGTTTAAAATATATTTTCTACCAGAAGAAATCTCCTCTTATTCTTCCTTCTTGATTATTGCAGAGGACAGAAGGCAAATCATGATATTACATAAGGTAACAAGAAACACTGATAAATTCAAGAAAAATAAATAATGAAATAACATCATACTTAAAGGACCCTAGTTAATACAAAGATAGCGATACAAAATATTTATGTCCTACATGGTATAGTGGCTAAATTCTTAAGGAAAAAACTAGACAAACAATTTGGCATGTGATCAATTCTGAATAGTAATATTAAAAAAAATTCCTTGAGGCAGCTATATGGTCGCGAAATCAGTAGGACCTGAATTCAAATCTTGACTCAGACACTTACTAGCTGTGTGAAACCTGTGCAAGTCACTTAACCCCAATTTCCTGCCCTGATTTCCCCTGCCCCAGGCACACCTAAATTCTCAGTATTCATGATACTTTTACAAAGAAATAATGAAAACAGCAAATTAAATACATGGTAGTATGTAGTTATTAACAAATGTAAATATAAAAGGTGTGATAAAGGCATCCTTTCTTTTGAAAAAAATAATTAATTTTCAGTTTTCAACATTCACTTTTATAAGTTTTGAGTATCAGATATCCCATCTCTACTTGCCTCCTCCCCAAAACGGCATGCAATCTGATATAGGCTATAAATGTACGATCATATTAAACATATTTCCACATTAGTCATGTTGTGAAAGTAGAATCAGAACAAAAGGCAAAAACCATGAGAAAGAAAATATTATGCCTTGATCTGCATTCAGACTCTATAATTCTTTCTCTGGATTTGAGTAGCATTTTGTATTGCTGAGAAGAGCTAAGTCTCTCAAAGTTGGTCATCGCACAATATTGCTGTTACTATGTACAATTTTCTCCTAGTTCTGCTCGCTTCACTATAGTCATGTAAGTCTTTCCAGGTTTTTCTGAATTCTGCCTGCTCATCATTTCTTTTAGCGTAATAGTATTCCATTACATTTATAGACCACAACTTGTTCAGCCATTCCCCGATTGATGGACATCCCTTTGATTTCCAATTCTTTGCCACCACAAAAAGAGTTGCTATAAATATTTTTGTACGTGGGGGTCCTTTCCCCTTTTTTATGATCTCTTTGGGATACAGACCTATTAGTGCTATTGCTGGATTAAAGGGTACACACAGTTTTATAGCTCTTTGGGTATAGTTCTAAATTGCTCTCCAGAATGGTTGGATCAGTTCACAACTCCAATAAGGCATTAGTGTCCCCTAAATGCATCCTTTCTAGAAGATAATACAATAAAAATAATAATAAATACAGCAAATATAAATAGATAATATAATCTTAAATGATGAAAATGAAATTCTTAATGAATGGGTTAAACATTAAGTCCTAGAAACAATATATAGTCCATTAAAGAAAATGAGAACAATGAAACAAAATGCCTTACCTTGTTGTATACCACTACAAAACATCTCAGAGAAAAATTATATCTACCTACCCACGACTTTGGAATTGCCAAATGGTTCAACATCAGAGGTAGAAATGACTTTATCAATTCAAATTAGGAAGATACACTATCCTCTGTTTTGCTACTGTAACTCTGTGAGGGCGGTAGGGCTCTTCTATCTGACTTGTAGCTCAAGTCTTTTGTATATTTTTTCCCTCCTATAATAAACTATAAACTCCCCCTTAACAGCAGGGACTGTTTTACTTTTAAATCTGTATCTCTAGTCCCTGGAACAGTTGGGTTTTTTTTGTTTTTTTGCATATAGTAAGCTTGTAAATGTTTTTCATTTACATTACAAAAATAGAAATGAGATCAATGAATTAAGGATGCAATTAAAAAAATTTAGAAAACCAATTAACATCCTGAAATAATTGTAAAGAAATGTTGGAATTTAGAAAAATGTAGAATCTTGATGAGAAAGACTATAAACAGAAGTAAGAGCTATTTTTGAACAAAGTTGACAGATTAAGAATTGAAAAAAAAACTAAGTAAAATGACAAACCATTAACTAACATGATGAAAAAAGTGATAAAAATTAATTCACTAAAACACCTAAGATTACAGTAAATTTGAAAAAGAGAAAAAAAAATTTTAAAATATCATCAGGTAATGTACATAATTATGGACCAGAAAATCTGAGACTATGAAAGACAATAGTATCTACATGCACATACAATACCGAAACTAAGAAAACAACTCTTAATCCAATCTCTAAACAAAGCAATTGATCAAACCAAAAATGAACTTCCAAATGGGGTTGAGGACTCTAAATTGGATTGATTTTCAAATGAACCCCATTAAATTTTGAAAGAATCTATGCTAAAAAATTCAAAAACAAAGATATAAACCCATCTATTAAACTTTTCTTTTTTTAATGAGACAGTCCTGATACTCAAACTAAAAAGAAAAAAAGCATATAATTCACTATGCCTGAGCACTGGTGTGAAAAATTAAAATAAGATCCTCATAAAGGGACTGTAGCAATACATACATACATATATACACACACAATTTATATGACTAAGATTCAGTTATTGTAGGAATATAAAAAGAGTTCAACATTAGGAAAACAATTAGGTTAATAAATTTTACAACCAGGGGCAGAGCCAAGATGGAGGAGTAGAAAGACACACATATGGAGGCTGCCCTCACACAGTCCATAAAATATCTGTAGAGAGGGACTCTCAACAAATTTTGGAGCAGCAGAAGTGGAGAACAACAGAGTGGAGGAGATTTCTAGCCCAGGGTGACATGAAAGACACACAGGAAACGTTAGTTGCACCAGATGTGGAGTGGAGCTCAGAGTGCAGACTCCAGCCCAGCCTTGGCAGCACGAGCACGGCTCATGAACAGCCCTCTGGGGTGGAATCCCCGATTGCTGAATCCCCAGTCCCAGCAGCAGAGGATCTGCAGATCCCTCAACCCACAGGCATCAAAAGTCAGTGACAGGGTTTATTCAGTTGGCCAGGAAGGGAGAAGGGCCTTCACATCAGGTAGATGGCAGGAGTTCTCAGGGCATCCCCTAACACAGCCTGAGACCATAGTTGGATCATCAAAACCCTGGGGGCATTGAAGAGCTGAGTCTTACCTCAGCCTTGTGTAGCCTCCCTGAGGCAGCTGGTCTTTGCTTCGCACTGAATGGAGGCCCTGCCCCCGCAGCTTGACTGAATTCCGCCCCCCCCCCCGGAAGTGCTAGCTTGGTGGAACTGGAGGTCAGGTGCCTGTGGGAAGGAAACACTGCTAAGATTCTGGGCACAAAAATCTCTTTCTGTGCCCAGACCAGTACACACTTGATTGTGCCACCTTGGAGGAATTGAGATCTTACAGATTCCCAGAGTATACCCTACTCT
>CM053769.1:144614436-144636501 GCA_028658325.1 Potorous gilbertii
AGGACTCATGATAAAAACTGCTATCCACTTCCAGAGAGTGAACCAATGAACTCTGAGTGCCAATTGGAATATAATTTTCTCATTTCAAAATATATATGTATATATGTGTGTACATACATGCATACTTACATGTATGTGTGGGAAAAGGATATACTCATTTAAAAGTAGATTTGAAATAAAGATATATGTGTTAATATATTTCAATTTGAAAGTGTTATTAATGATTAAACAACGAAATTTCCTGTCAGAGTTAATAACAATGGGATGTTTGTTTTTCAGGATACTGAGCTGCCTATTACTAGCATCAGAGTAGAGAGATAGACGACTTGTTAGAGTAGGTGTATAAGGTATTCCTGCATTGTATGGGTACTTGAATTGGTAGAGCTCTAAAGGTTTATGATTCTTTCTGCCTAAAAGTATATAGCAATATAATTAAGTACTCAAGGGATTTCTTTTGCATGGGTAATTCTCTCCATTGACATGGATGGATCCCAATTCCTCTAAATCTTGGTAGGGGTTTCCATTAGTTGTTATTCCATATATATATTCAGATGTGTATCACATATATACATATATATTTATATGTATATACATTTAAGATCGCTATGTTATGTATAAATGTATTATGCATGATTTATACATGTATGTACACATATGCACAAAACTATAGGTATATAAATACATACATGTGAAACATACATGTCTATGTATGCATGCATGTTTTTAAAATTCCTAGCACTCAGTCTTCAGAATATGCGCATTCTTGTTCACACTTACATAGGTTGTTTTCACCTTCAAATATATTCAACATTGCTGCTGGTGTTCCTCCTCTAGTCTCTAAATAAAGCCTCAAAAATGATGTCCAGGTATGAGCTCTTGCCTTGAGGTTATGCTCACTCTACCTCCTTCTTTCCTTATCTTGCTCTCAGAACGGTAATTAACCACTGCTATACTTTTTCTATACCACTCCTTATATATATATATCAATTGTTTTCCCTTATTAGGATAAGGAATATATATGCTATTATGTTTGTATGCCTAGTATACAGCACATGGGAGATAATAGATAAATGAAGATAGATACTTAGATAGATAGACAGATAATTTATTAAGCACATTTCTTGGGAATACACACACAAGAACAAGATAATCTCTGCTATCATGGAACTAGTATCCACTTACTAAATGTACTTTCATTCACTTGTTCACTCATTCATTGCCAACTAAATCCAGTTCATTATCCATTATGCCATACCACCTCTCTTTACTTCAAAACAATTCTACGGGACAAATAAAAGGAAAAACACCCTGGAGAGAATGCAACTAAAATGAGGAAGCTGGCAAGGACTTCTCTTCCTAACCTTACATGCTAGACTCTATCAAATTAGAGTTTTAGAAAGTCCAAATTTCAATTCCAGCAGTGTGACTAATAAGGCAGAGAAGTGGATTTATGTCGCCTGCCAGAGGATCTCTTATATCAGCCTGACAGTTCAAAAATCCACAAAATGCCCCCTCGACACTCAATCTAGCCCAATATTTCCATTCCTGTTAATAGTCACAAGATGTTATGATCCATTTGGTAGGGCTTCAAACCCACAATGCAACAAATTATGCTCTGTTGCTTTGTTTTCATTTTCCAATGAAGCTGCTTTTTCTCAAAAAAGATGAGGGAAAAAGAACCAATCATTCCTCCTCTACAGGGTTTCATTTGCTCTCTATTTCTTGTCCCCTGATGGAATTGAAGTCTGGGAAATTGTGGGGCTGTTACAAACAAGTCACAAGAAAAGAAATTACCCTTCCCAAGTTAATATGCCGTCACTTGGGATGACAGATACTGTGTGGAAATGCTAAGGTTGTTTTTTTCCTCCCCCCTCCCCCATCTAGAAAATGTGATGTAACACAGATATTAGAAGAAGAAGAAAAAAACACCCGTTATTTGCTTTAGTATTGGACTTTCATGACACTGATAGACTCAACTAGTGCAATCAAAGGCAAACACTGATTATTGGAAGAATATTCAGCAAATGCCTTACATCATGCATTAGAGTCATTAAAGAGCAGATCTGGAAGGTTGAGGAGAAGACTGACCTTTGTGATGTCATGATGCATTAAGAGGTAATGATGTGTTACTATTCCCAAGCATCAGGTGATGTATTTGCTGAGACCTTGCTATCATCAGAGAAATGAATTGCATGAAGTGTTTGGACTAAACTGAAGGGGCTATACTATTTGCCCAGTAAGATTGGACTCTAGGTAAAGTGACCTGGCTCCATTATAACATCATTCATTTGTATTACAACTTAAAAATGAGAAATTTTCAGAATCACCCTATCTTACCACTAAAGGAATCCTTGGCAATTATCTAACCCAACCCACTCATTTTATGCATGAGGACATGGAAGCCCAGATGTTTATGTGACTTGCCCTGGATTATGCAAGTAGTAAATAGCAGTGCCATAAATGTCAAATATTTTTGACCAATATCCACCCCATCCAAGGAATCATATTTCAGAATAATGAACATATAATATTTCAGAAACCTTTTAATATGAATCAATGGCATAACATTTTTTAAAGTTAATATGAATTTAGACTAGATAAACAAAAGAGGGAGATAACATCACATAATATAAAGAATCCTGAGTCTGGGGGCAGAGAACAAGAGTTCAAATCCTGACTCTGACCCTACTATCTGAACATTCAAGCAAGTCACTTAACCTCTATGGGGTTCAATGTCCTCATCTATAAAATGAAAAGCTTGCACCAGTTGACCTCTAAGGGACATTTAAATTCCATATCTATGATTCATAGAATAGGAAACTAAAGGATCAGAAGAAAAGGGATTCTATTCAGCATTCTTTTTCTCTATATGATATTGGCACTTACTGGAGTTCTTGAAATATTTCACTGGAATGTTGTAGATATTTTGATGATACATTCTTCCTCCTCTGCCTTATTTTTGTTTTTGTACCTCAAGTGCCTTACACATACAATGAAATTTAAAATGCATGTGGAATTGAAGGTAAATGAAGTGCAATTTTGGTTAGATTCTGCCTGGATATTAGTCATAAGTTCTGGGCACTATATTTTAGAAAATTGTTAACAAGCTGAAAGAAGGTAACTAGAATGGTGAAGGGACTTGAAACTATTCTATATAAGGATCCTTTGAAAGAACTATAAATACTGAGACAAAGGAAAAAAGGTTTATGAGTGTCATGATTAATGTTTCAGGTTTCAAAATGGCTGTTACATAGAAGACAGATGAGAATGGCTTTGCTTAGTCCTGATGGACAGAACTATATGAAATGCATAGTAAATTTATCTTTGATATAAGGAATCATATAATAATAGTTTAAATGCATAAAAGTTGCTTTCTGTCTTTTATAATGGTTTTTTGTGACCATATGTAGCAAATAATAACTGAATCAAGTTAGGAAACATTGGGATATGAATTCTAGAAAAGGTAGAGAATCATGTAGTGAAGAAACAGCAATTACTGAAGATAAAATGGAGCACCATATGGAGCACTGTAGCTTAGATGTCTCATCGTCATGGTAATAGCGTCCTTCTTTGACTTTTTATTTGAAGTTTGATTTATGTCTTCTGTTTAACACAAGAAACATTGCCCAACATATCTCTCCAACAGTGAATCCTTCCTCTGCAACAAAGAAAGGCAGTCAAGGAAGACAGACCTAGAGAAGAAGTACATCAGATAATATATTCCATAGCCAGACTTTAGTGGATAGAGTTCTGGGCTTCAACTCGTGAAAATCTTATTTCAAATTTGACCTCGGACATTCACTAGCTATACGACTTGGAGCAAGTCGTTTAACCTCTGTTTGTCTTGGGTTCCTCATCTGGAAAAAGAGGGTCATAATAGCCCTTATGTTCTGAAGTTGTTGTAAAGATCAAATGAAATAATAATTATAAAACACTTAGCACAATGCCTGGCACATAGTAAATGTTATGGAAATATTAGCTTATTAATGTTGTTATGGTTGTTCCTCTGTTTTCTTCTGGGAGGTGAGGGGGAAGTTTTCAGTCATCTGTTACCTGGTATCAGCATCAATCATTGCAATTTATCCAAGTTTGACTGTTCTTATAGGGTTGTTTTCATTAGTAATTCTGTAATCATTGTGTGTTTTGTTTTCCTGGTTCTCCTTACTTTCTCTGCATCAGTTATCTCATGTTGATCTAATTCTCTGTAGTTGTTTCTTTCTGTGTAATAAAATTCCTATACATTCATATATTATATATATTACAATTTGTCTACCTATTCCCCAGTTGATGATCATCCATTTCATGTCTAGCTTTTGTTGTCACAAAAATGATGCTCTAAATACTTTTTTGTTACATGACATTTTTCTGGTTTTGAGAACATTGGGATATATTTGACTTTTGTTTCTTAGCCATTAGCCTTCCTTCCCCCCATTTCCCCAAATATCTCTGTTTATATAAAAGGTTCTACAATTTTTCCAGACAAATTTTGATTCAACAATGTTGATTTTATCTCAGAAAAAATCCTTAGCCTATCTATACAACTCTGCTTTTACTAACACAATAGATACAGAGAATGTATTTTGCAAGCAGTTAAAAGGAAAGTGATTAGATATAACGACCTGTTCCTCAAAGATGTTAATCTCATTTCACTTCCTGGGAAAATGTTCCTTTTGGGGAAGAAGAGATGGCAAAGGCAAATATAGTCTTATATTGGCATGGTATCAAGGATCAAAGGAAAAGGGATTCTATTCAGCATTCTTTTCTCTATATGATACTGGGACTTACTGGAGTTCTTAAAACAGGATTTGGATGTCCACTGCATTTCACTGGAATGTTGCAGAAGTTGTGGTGTTCTGATATAGGCTGGTCCAGTAGTGGCTGCACTCTTGTGGTCCTTCCAGATCTACTATTTCATGACTCAAACTCCCCTGTTGGTAATGATTCTCCAGCAGTAGTATAGGATGGTCCTTACGTGACTCACACAATCTCAGAAGGTATACTTGGAAGAGATGTAAAAGGTCATCTTGTCCAGACCGTAACTGAACAAGAATTTATATTTGATTCAGGGCCATAGTCTTTGTATTGAATTGAACTGAATGGAATGGAATGGAACAGGAATCTTGCTGAATTCAGCAACACCGTTGACTTTTACTGAAAAAAAAATATATTCCTTAGGGTGTTCCATGAGGTGGAGAATCACTGAAGCTCTCACAATTATGTTTTGGAATACCAATGTGATTTCAGAAGTTTAAATTCAGTTATATTTCAATTCTAAATGGCCTTAATCAGATCAGAATTAAATTGTGGCTGCAGTGAATGAGAATTTTCATTTGAGAGGACAGAGTAGAAAAAAAAGAATCATTTTAAAATATATTGGCATGTAGGTGGAGAGATTATCTGGGCATCAGGAAGATCGAGATTTGAGTTTCACTTATTAAGAGCATGTGCAAATAGGTTACATTAAAGTAGATTGGCAAAACATAATTGCACAAAGTTTGAAGGGAAACAAAAACAAAATCCTAATTCATGTCTCAACTTTGGTTCCAACTGGCTGCATGACTCTGAGCAAGACACTTAAACTTTCAGTGTTTCCAGGCAATTCTCTAATATTAGAATTGTACAATAAGTATTAATGGTCTCTATACACTAATATAATCAACAATTTTTTTTTCAGTATCAGCTCTTGAGTCGGGATCTCAGGTAAGGTATAGCTTGGAAAGCCATATAAGTGCGTCTAAATTCTCAAAGGGGCACCTCTTATATTTTAGCTCAGTATCTTTCAGTCCCTCCAGTGATGCCCCGAAATGATGTTTCATCCAGATGTAGGTCCTACTAAATTAGAAATTCTTGAACAGAATTCTAATCTGACTGTCATCTATAAATCTAATTGTCTGCCAATCATCTACCTCTTATCTATAAATCTATCATCTATTTAAAGGGCAGCTAGATGATAAAGTGGATAGAATGCTGGGCTTGGAGTCAGGAAGATGTCTTCCTGAGTTGAAATCTGGCCTCAGACACTTACTAACTGTGTAACTCTGTGCAAGTCACTTAACCTCATCTGGAGATGGAGAAGGAAATGCAAATGACTCCAGTACCTTTGCCAAGAAAATCTCAAATAAGATAATGAAGAGTCAGGCATTGCTGAAATGACTAAACAACAAAACTCATCTATTATCTGTCATCTATCTGTTTGTCTGTCTGTCTATCTATATCCGTCATTAGGGAACCAACCTAAGGGCTTAAAATTTTCATCAATAAGTAGGTGGTAGCCAGCAATGCCATTCCCCCCAATAACAACAGCTCAACAGTACTAGGGTAGATAAATATTCTTTATCTGTACCAAGAGAGGGAAAAAAAAAACAAGCAAAGGAATTCACTTAATCAGAAGACCTGGACTCCATTTTGATCTCTGGTGCTTGGTACCTGTATGACTTTAGGTAAGTCAGTTAACTCCCTTAAATCTCAGTGTTCTTCTCTAGAAAATTGTGGAAAAGAGGTGTTGAATTCAGTAAACCTTTTCCTCATTTCCTTGTCTTTGTTCATCTGGGAAGAACAGGAGGGAAAAACAGGAAGGAAAAGAGACATGAGCCAAATAGAAGTACTTCTCACTTCTGTTTTAACATGGGACCCTGCCCCCAGGATTCTTCTCCAAAAATTCTGCTATAGAATCTGATTATATAGTACCTTAATGCCTGCAAAGCTCTTTACTTACATTATATCATTTGACTTTCACAACATTCTGGTAGGGTAGTGTAATGGTAATTTAAATGGACAATCTTTCGCATTCATTAATAGGCCCATGTAACCTGCTTGGGTCACATGTATCCTGTGGTAGGAGGAGTTTGGTGATGGGGTAGAGCAGGAAGAAACAGACCTAGAGCAGAGTTGAGAGGAAGTTAGTCTTGAGAGAAGTCAGAGCTAAGAAGGATGCAGGCTGTGAAAGGACATGTTTGTGATTTCATTTAAGAGAACCTGCTTGTGATTTGGTTAATAGACCTGGTTTGTGGAAAGTAATAGGGAAAAGGCTTAGAGATGGTGTTGTTCACTTCACTGTCATTCTATATAGAATGTTGTTACTACAATGGATTTAACTTTCTGGTGTCTGAATAAATGTTTTGGTTCTGCCTTCAATGTGGAGAGTCTGTGTATTTCACGATTCAGAATTGCTCTGGGATATTCATGGATGCTGTAGGAACTGTGAATATCTCATTGCATTAAAAAGAGCCACAGGTATGGGATCGTGAAATATCAGACCTCTGTTTGGAGATGGAAAGACAGAGGAGACAGAGGAAGAAATGGATGTCCCAGGGTGGGATGATTTGCTTTATTGTTCCCTGGCTAGAGAATGGGCTAAAGGCACAGGGCTTTGTGAAAATTAGGAATTGAGGCTACAGAAGGGAAGACCCAGAGACTTGGAGAGATGTTTGTAGGAAATAACAATGGAACCAGCAAAAAAAATGACAGGGGTATGTAGGAGAGGCTGGGCCTTGCTCACAAACTATGGAATTATATGTAAAAGCAGAGATGATTGTTGTTTTTGTGTTGGTCTTTCGTTTTCAAAGAAGACCATGACATCAGAGAAATGATCGCATGACTTGCACTTGATTTTGTTATGAGTGAGGGAGGATTGTGCAAGGTCATCAGTCTCACGTTCTACTCCTGAACCATCTGGATCCAGTGACCAGATATTCATCAGGATAACTGGAGATGACCCAGGATGCAATGGGAAACATTGGACTTTTTAGGCTAAGGCCTTTTCAGGTACTCACTTAAAGGAAGGTAATGCCCATTCAGTGAATAGACCTCTTTGAGAAGTAATCAGGGAATGACCCCTTTAATGAGCAAAAGAAAAAAATAACTAAATCAAGCTGGAAGGACTCAGATGGAAAGGGAGTTGACTGGTTTGCAGGAGAAGCTGATGGGGTGCTTGGGTACATGTGCGTGGGCCCCAATTCTAAAATCGCATTTCTCTTTAAAAATCACATTTCTCCCTATTCTCAAAATACTATCTTAGGCAGTTTCTCCCCACTCAAGGACACAGCCTGCCCCAGCAACAACTATTATCTCCATTCCTGCTACAGCAGCCAGCTGCCCCTATACAACTTATTAGCCTGAACCAACCATGTACTGATTGAATTGGCTGTGCACTGGGTCATAACATTTACTACTCACTGACCAATCATATGTATCCTAGATTTAAACATGTATACTCCCTTACATTTACGTTGTCCAGCAACCTGGTATTGACTGTTGGTTGACTTAGTGATGTTTCAGGCCTAAAACCACACCTCCAGGTAACCCCCACCTTGGGCTATTTCCTAATGAATTCTGGGTAAAATACCTGTGCAGTAGATACCAAAAGTGCATATTCCTTTAGGAACTGACCACTCCTTAACCACTCCTTAATTCCACCTCAAAACACCTAGTTAGCATATTTGGCACATGCTTCACTATAGACTATCCTATATAAACTTTCCCTATACCCCTCTAAGGTTGCAGGTTCCCTAAGAACTCTTGCCCCCTGAAAAGCATAATAAATCTTTAACTTGACCTAACAATGCTTGAGCTAGCGAATTCCTTCCAGGAGGCCTGATTCTGGTACCCTGGTCTTTGCGGGGGGTCTCACCACACCACCCTTCCAGCCCTCATCAAAGCTTTTTATCCTGCAGTGTTCAAACTGTCCTTTAGGAGAGGAAACTAGAGAGTTTCAGCTGTTGTTGGTTTGACTCGCAAGGGGTGAAAAGTTAACAATAAGAAAGTGAATGCAGCCCTTGCACAGGCTGGGCTTGATTCCTGCCTGAACACAGGCCAGGAGGATGTGGGATGGAGGATGAAACAAATGAGGAGGCTGAGGTTTGGCCAGTACTAAGGCAGAAGCTGGAGAGTCAGGGAGGCCCCATAGTGTTTGAGGAGGGTAATTGAGGATTTTACTCAGCAAGAGGTCACAGATATGATGAGTCAGTTCACCCTAAGGATGGGAGAATCATTGGCATCTTGGATGGAGAGAATCAGTGAAAAGAGAAATTTCCTCCAGAGAGAAGAATAAATAACCAGCGGAATGAAAGTCATAGGAAATGGACAAGAAAAGAACTATTTACAGCTCTTTTGAGAGCAGGGCTAGATTTTGAAAGAATAGATGGCATGAATGAAAGGTATAAAATGTATCAGGGAAAGAGGTTTGATTCTAGACTGAGCAGGGAGGTGAGAGCTGCCCCTGCAGATCGTTCTGAAACATTGTATCCAGGTTCATGTATCTGCTGGGAGAATGGGGGAGAGAGGGTTGGTGAAGCCCCAGCTCATATTAAAGAGGAAAACAGTAAAAAATAATGAATGAGGCTATGATAGTGGGTTCGTGGACTGCAGAAGCATGGCTGACCCTGTATCTACCCTACTTGTGATTATTGCCTCCTTGTTTCTTTTTGGCTTTTTGCTGCTCACCTTGTTTGTCAGATTTGTTTCCTGCTGGCCTAGTACCCTCCACCTGATCACTTAAGCCTGATGTCATCCCTTGTCCAATGTTCTGTGTCACCCCTGGACCTGGAGTTGACCAACTCCAGATGCCAGCTAAGGAACTGATCCCTTGAATGGAAACTCTTGGGGCAGGGACAGCTCAAAGTCCAATTTCAGCAGAAAGTAGCCATAGAAGAAGAGATCTCTTCCCTTTACCCCAAGATATTGGGCCCCATTCATTACGGAGTGAATGATGGGGTGCATGTGCTCAAGCCTTACCCTAAGATACTGTTTTATGTGCTCATTTTGTGTGATCCCTGTTATACCGCTGTAAAATTCTGTCGATACCAGGTGCCTAAGACATTGTTTGGTATGCTCATTTTTCTGTTATCCTGGTCAAGTTCTGTTGATACCAGTTGCCCCACGGACCCGACCTATGTAATGAATATGAAAGCTCTCCAGGCTGTATGGAATGCTAATTTAAATGAAAAATCTTTTGTACTTATTAATAGACCCAGGTGACCTGCCTGGAGTCTGGTGAGAGGAGTTTGTTGAATGGGTGGAACAGGAAAAGGTAGAGCTATAGCAGAACTGAGATGAAGTTAGACTTGAGAGTAGACTGAGCAAGAAAGGATGCAGGCTACTGGCTAGCATGAGTGAAAGGGCTTGTTTATGATTTTGTTTAAGAGAACCTGGTTGTGCTTTGTTTAATAGACTTGATTTGTGGGAAGTCTAGCAGGGGAAAGGCTTGAGGATGGTATTGTTCTCTGCATTGTTATTGTGTATAGATTTTTGTTACTATGACAGATTCGGCTTTCTGTTGTTTGAATATATGTTTTGGTTCTGCCTTCCATATGGAGAGTCTGTGGTATTTCATGATTCAGAATTGTGCTTGAATATTCATGGCCACTGTGGATACTGTGAATATTGCATTGGCGCTACCCATAGTTGATATAACCCCTCCCTCCTTTTACACATGAAGAAACTCAGGTCCAGAAAGATGTACTTGACTAGGGTCAATAAGCTAATATATCTCTGAGGCAGGATTCAAATCCAGGTTGTTCTGACTTTGTCTGCTCTCTAGGCAGCCTCCCCTATTACTGGGGACCTCTAGAAATGATTACCTGCCCCCTCTTCATATTTCCTCAATGCCCAGTACAAAAACTATGTGGTCAGTAAATGTTTCCTGAGTTTATTTGAATCATCTTATGAATGCTGAGCGTCATGTTTCATTTCAGGAAGAAAAGAAAGAAGTAAATAAAGGGTTTTCCAGTCTTGTTTGACTCTTCATGACCGTATTTGAGAATTTCATGGCAAAGACTAGAGTGCTTTGCCATTTCCTTCTCTATCTATTTTAGAGATTAGAAAACTAAAGCAAACAAAGTTAAGTGACTTGTCCACGGTGGCATAGCTATTATGTGCCTGAGGCTCGATTTGTACTCAGAGGATGAGTTTTCCAGACCCTAGGCCCATCACTATCTATGGCACTACTTACCTGTCTCACCTATAATTTACCAAGTACTTTTTACAAATACCACATTTTATCCTCACAACAACCCTACAGCATAGGTGCTGTTATAATCTACACTTTACAACTGAGGAAGACTGAGGCAGGTAGAGGTTAAGTGAATTGCCCAGGAATGCAGAGTTAGTAAATGCATAAGGCTGGATTGGACCTTAGGTTTTCCTGAGGCCTAGTCCTCTATCCACTGCACCATCCCAAACTGAAACCGTATTCTACCTTCTCAAATTGTTTCAGAACACTTAATCTTGAGTCTTCCAGTTTCCCTCATAGAAATCTATTTTTAATTATATTATTTTTTTCCTAGAGTTTATAACATGAACCCCTAAGTAAAAGGTCAGCTTGTTGAGAGTAGAGATTATAGTTTCCTAACTTTTTGTACCCAGCAGAAATTTAATAAATGTTAGTTTCATTTAATTTAACTTGATTATTTTTCTATGAAAAGAGGCACTTTGTCAATGGAGATAGCATGCTGTGTTTGGAGTCAAGAAGATCTGAATTCAAATACTCTCTCTTGCACTAGCTGTTCTGTGCACCTGTGGCAAGTCCCTAGGACTTATCTACCAAGATGTACATGAGTTTTCATCTGTATTGATGGAGTAAGTCCCAGTTGTTCCTCAGGAGACCAATTGTTATTGCTAAAATATATGATATGCTCCAAGTAATCTGTCATTGCCTTTAATAACTTCCCTTTTTACTCAAGAGATAATGAATGTATCAAATTACAGGGAAGAAGTAGATCCCACAGCTGATCTCTATGCTGACCCCCCAGGGAGATAGTTTCTACCCTTGAAATGCCAAGGCTCCTTGCCATAATCCTCACCACTGAAACTGAGTAGATCTGTCTCTCAGACACATATTTAGGACTCAGTGGGTACTCCTTGTTGGAAACATCCCATTTTGCCAATAAAAAAATAAGGATCTCTACTTATGTAATGATTCATATCAATCATGCTAACAACTCCAGCAAAAGGTTATCTTGGCAATTTATCTGTATCAGTTCTTTCTTACTGTGACCCAGACATTTAGAGATAGAGTTGGAAATGTGTGAGTCTAACAATTTAGAAGAAAGTGATTACCTTAGTAATACAAGTTCAGTCAGAGAGCAGGAGAAGTGTTTGTTGCACAAGGAAAATATCACGTTGTTTTAGCAGCACAGTCACAACTACTTTTCCACTTTTTTCTTAAAGTCCTAAGACCCCATCTCTCAGACTATTAAATGCAGGAACCCCAGGTATTCTGGCATCCAATTGTCATGTCAGTATAGTTCAGGGATGGGGAACCTGTGGCTTTGAGGGCACAGGTTCCCCATCTCTGATTTGAAAGAACAATGAATTTAGTATATAAATAACTGGGTTTGAATCTTGGTTTTTCCAGTTGTCAGCAGCATGACTTTGAACATTTTAATTTTTAAAAATCTCTGCTAATGACCTGCCCAGGGTCATACAGTTAGTGAGTTTCTGAACCTGGATTTGAATTCAAGTGATCTTAACTCCACATCCAGCGCTCTTACCTCCTGCTCTATCTAGCAACGATAACATGATGACTTAAAACAATTTCTTCCCCTCCTACACTATGTTGCAGGAGATATCTCTAATCTAAATGGGTAGTGAAAGTGATAATCTCAGAAAAGAAAGGAGACTAATGTGAGTTTTCACATATGGAAACATTTTATGGACATTGACTAAAGTTCAATTCCACATAACTAGGGTTATTTTAGAAACAGTCTCAAAGTTGAGACATCTAATTCCATGTAATCCAATCCCTACCAATAAAAACTACCTTTACAATTTCAAAAATAAATGATCATTGAGCATTTGTTTCAAAACCTTCAATGGAGAAGAGCTCATTCCCTCTTAAGAAAGTCCATACTACTTTGGAAAATCTTTCATTCTTGGGAGGTTTTTTGGTTAGTTTTTTGTTTGGTTCTTTATTTTGTTTTATTCTTACTTTTGGCTTTTTCCATCAATCCTAGATCTTCCTCTCTACAACTTTTATTAATGAATCTTTAGTTCCAAGACTGAGCAGAAAAAGTTGAATT
This sequence comes from Potorous gilbertii, assembly GCA_028658325.1. Lineage (NCBI taxonomy): Eukaryota > Metazoa > Chordata > Mammalia > Diprotodontia > Potoroidae > Potorous > Potorous gilbertii. The sequence continues at coordinate 144,627,453 of CM053769.1, forward strand.
TTTCTTTCATGCAATACTCCTTTATATATTTGATTGTCATGCTACCTCCAAGTCTTTTCTTCTCCAAGTAAATATCACTACTTTCTCCCATGAAATTTCATGTGCCACTGTTTCTACTTTCTCTTTTCCTTTCTTCACAGAATGGTAGCAAATTGGCATTCTCTCATCTACCTGACTTTCCCGGGAAGCAAAAATAGTTAAAGGGAGGGGGAAAATCCCACCATTTAGCCTAAAGCGTAATAAAAAATACAAAGCAGTCTGGTCCTTTTGGTTCTAGCCCTCGGAGCAGCTCAGAAGTCAATCAGTCTTCTTCATGAAGTTCATTAGGTGTTCATTAGAAGTCTATAGTTCTCTAAGTACAGTACTGCTCTCATCCGCTTCTAACTGACTTCGGGTTTTACCTGCTGTGAATAGGCAGGAAAGTTTTCTTGCAAATGTAGTGTGGAAGCTCTCTGACTCTGCAGGGCTTATTGAGAATCAACAGCAGGAGACTACACTTCTCCACAGGTCTGCCTATTCCATTGGTGCTTTCTGAAAGTTTGTTACATTTAACTGAGCAACTATGAACCTTCCCTTGCTGCATTAACCTTTTGTGTGAATTATCCGGTTCTTTGGAAGGTGAGGGTGGTATCCTGGGAAAAATTAAAATTGCAGCATGAGAACCAGGAGATGCATATTCTGTTTTAGGGTCTGCTGTGGACCTACTGCCTGACTGAGGGCAAGTAATTTCTATTCCTGGTGCCTCAAATTTTCTATTCCATAAAACAATTGGACAATGGTCTCTTAACTCTCTTCCAGAGCTGTCATTTTCTGTTATCTATGGTAACATCTATGCTAGTCTCTCCAATTCTAACATTCTATGTATTTGAAACATTTGTGGTTTGTTTCTCCCTGCTCAAATATTCTTATTTCTAAGTTTTCTTCCAGTTCTGATGTTACATGTTATTAGTATAGTATATTTCATACAGTGCTTGTAACATAGTAGATGCTTCATAATGTTAGTTGACTGATTAAAGTCACATCCAACTCTTAATATTGGTTTTCCCTTTGTATTGAGGTGAAAATGTAGCTAGAATGTATACCACTATCCCTTCCACATTGTGGAAATTAGGATGCCACATCTCTGTGATCTTGAAAATCTCTGTAAAACTTTTTGGTCCTCCCTTTGTATCAGAGAAGAAATCTGATTTTTTTTCTGCTGTGGGGGGTTTACTGTATCTTATTGTAAAATTTGGGGTTAGTATTTAGTCACAGGCACTGCGTCATCTGCTGGTCTTTGCATGTCATCTGTGGCTATCCCAAAACTCCCCCAAGATTCTTTTTAAATTTCTTATGCTGTCCCACAATATATCAAAACTGAGATGGAAAAAGGAGCAACGTGGAAGGGATAACTGTAGTTAATCAGTAAACCTTTTAAGAATCTACTATGTGCCAGACACTGTGATAAGCACTGAGGATAGGAAAAGACAATCCCTTCCCTCAAGAAGGGTACAATCTAATGAAGGCAACACACAAAAGAAAGCTGAAAAACTGGGAGTGGGAGGATAATCAATACAGAGGCACAGTGTAGAAGTGAGGGATGTTCCAAAGTAGTGCAGCCAGGTAGGAAGTGATATTTTGAGCTGAACTCCTCTTTTAAATGAATGTTTTGGGGTTTGTGGTTTCACCCTTCAATTAGAGAGACAGAGGCTAGTGATGAGATGGATTTACTAGGGCTGGTGGAATCTTGTAGAATGATGAGTTTTTCTCAATAAATGAGCTTCCTGGGGCATGACTGAGAAGCCAGACATGTCCCAGAGTAGTGCAGCCAGGTGAGAAATGAGAAATAAAGAGACTATTTATTAGAAGTATATTTATGATGATATTCTGCCTTCTGTATATAAGGCATCTGATGATACTGGTAAGTGAGTCAGGCTGAGTTGTCAATCATCCCTTGAGCCAAAAGACCTATTTGAGCATATTAGAACAAATCACTCCATCCTCCATGTTCATAAGTAGAGCTTTCTTTTAGTTTACTCTCCTTCATAGGTTATGGTTTTCCCTTCCAGATTACTCATTCCCTTTCTTTTTATAGGAAAGTGGATGTCATTTCAAACACTGGAATGAATGCCAGATTGTAACTCCCCAGAAGAGGGGTAGGGGGACAGGGAAGGAAAAGAAAATTTCCTTGCATTACTACTTTGCCAGTTGAACTCTCAGGTATATTATGCCAACTCTCAATTTTAAATTTGGCATGTCTTTATACCAGGTTCTTCCCAGGCATGCAAAGTATCATACTGATCTCCCTACTATGCCATGCTATTCTAAGTTAACACCAATTCAAGTAATCAAGAAGCATTTGTTAAGAGCTTACTATATGACAGATATGGTACAAAGTGCTAGAAACACAAATACAAGTCAAAAGAGACAGTCCCTTGTCTCAAGGAAGTTATATTCTAATACAGAAAGACAATACCTAGATAGAAACTGAAAAGTAGGAGGGAGGAGGAAGTAGCAATAAAGTGACGTGGTAGAAAGAACATGGACAGTCAAAGAGGAGAGTGGAATGAAGACATAACTGACTGGAAACTTTCTTTTTATTTTTTTAATAACATTTTATTTTTTTCCCCAATTATAGATCCATGCAATTTTTAGTATTCGTTATTACAAGATTTTGAGTTCTAAATTGCACTCCAGAATGACTGGATCAGTTCATAACTCTACCAACAGTGTATTAGTTTCTCAATTTTCCCACTATCCTCTCCAACATTTATAATTTTCCTTTTTTGTCATATTAGCCAATCTGATAGGTATAAGGTGGTAACTCTGACTTACTTGAATTTGAACTTCCCTAATCAAAAGTGATTTAGAGCATTTCTTCATATGCCTATAGATAACTTTGATTTCTTCATCTGAAAACTATCTATTGATACCCCATTTATCAGGTGTATTCTTATAAATTTGACTAAGTTCTCTCTATATTTGAGAGAAGTGGCCCTTACCAGAGACACTTGCTATAAAGATTATTTCCCAGCTTTATGCTTTCCTTATAATCTTGGTTATATTGGTTTTGTTTGTGCAAAAGTTTGTTTTTTAATTTGATATAATCAAATCTATTTTATGTTTCATAATGCCCTATATTTCTTGTTTTCTTCTTGAATTCTTCTGTTCTCCATACATTTGACAGGTAGACTATTCCTTGCAATTCTAATTTAATTATGGTGTCACTTTTTATGTCTAAATCAAGCATCCATTTTAATCTCTTCTTGGTATACAGTGTGAAATGTCAGTCTATGCCTAACTTGGGCCTTCAGGTTTTTTCAAAAACTAGGTTACTATTGTCATTGACTACTGTGTCTTGTGTACCTTATCTACTGATTCACCACCCTGTTTCTTAGCCAGAACCAGTGCTAATTACTTCTTTATAACATAGTTTGAGATCCAGTATTGATAGGCCACCTTCCTTTGTATTTATTTTCATTAATTCCCTTAATATTTGTAACCTTTTGATCTTCCAGGTGAACTTTGTTTTTACTTTTTCTAGATCTATCAAGTAATATTTTTGGTAGTTTGATTGGTATGGCACTGAAAAAATAAATTAGTTTATGCAAAATTGTCATTTTTATTATATTGGATCAGCCTACCCATGAGCAACTGATATTTTTCCAATTGTTTAGATCCGATTTTATTTGTGTGAAAAGTGTTTTGTAATTGTGTACGTATAGTTCCTGGGTTTGTCTTGGCAGGTAGATGCCCCAAGTGTTTTGTTTACAGTTATTTTAAAAGAAATTTCTCTTTCTATCTCTTGCTGCTGGGATTTGTTGATCCTATAAAGAAATGCTGATGATTTATGTGAGCTTATCTTACATCCTGCAACTTTTCTAAAGTTGTTATTTCACGTAGTTTTTAGTTAATTCTCTAGACCTCTCTAAGTATACCATCGTATCATCTGCAAAGAGTGATCATATTGTTTCCTCATTGCCTATTCTAATTTCTTTAATTTCTTTTTCTTCTCTTCTTTATATAGCTAACATTTCTAGTACTATATTGAATATCACTGGTGATAATGGTTATCCTTCCTTCATCTCTGATTTGTATTACAATGACTTCTCCCTTATGCCCTCTAGAGATAATGCTTGCATATGGTTTTAGATAGATACTCCTTATCATTTTAAGTAATGCTCCCTTTCATTCCTATGCTCTCTATTGTTTTTAACAGTAATAGGTGCTGTGTTTTGTCAAAAGCTTTTTCAGTATCTATTGAGATAATCATATGATTTCTGTTGGTTTTCTTATTGATATGGTCAATTGTGTTGATAATTTTCCTAATATTGAACCAACCTTACATTCCTGGTATAAATTCCACCTGGGAATTCTGAATTTGGCTACAATATTCCTAGGATTTTCTGGGTTTTGGATCTCTTTCAGGAGGTAATTCGTGGATTCTTTCAATATTTATTTTACCCTCTGGTTCCAGAATGTCAGGACAATTTTCCTTGATAATTTCGTGAAAGATGATGTCTAGGCTCTTTTTTTGATCATGGCTTTCAAGTAGCCCCATAATTTTTAAATTGTCTCTCCTGGATCTGTTCTCCAGCTCAATTGTTTTTCCAATGAGATATTTCACATTATCTTCTATTTTTTTCATTCTTTTGATTTTGTATTGTAACTTCTTGGTTTCTCATAAAGTCATTAGCTTCCATCTGCTCCATTCTAACTTTTAAAGAACTATTTTCTTCAGTGACCTTGTGAACCTCCTTTTCCATTTGGCTAGTTCTGCCTTTTAAAGCATTCTTCTCCTAATTGGTTTTTGGATCTCTTTTGCCAGTTGAATTAGTCTATTTTAAAATGTGTTGTTTTTCTTCAGCATTTTTTTGGGTCTCCTTTAGCAATCTGTTGACTTGCTTTTCATAATTTTCTTGCATCTCTCTCATTTCTCTTCCCAATTTTTCCCCCATCTCTCTTACTTGATTTTCAGAATCCTTTTGGAGCTCTTCTATGAGTTGAGACCATTGCATATTTATTTTGGAGGTTCTGGATGTGGAAGTTTTGACTTCCTCTGATGGTATGCATTGTTCTTTCTCATCTGAAAGATGAGAAAGTAAAATTCTATAAACTCATTTTTTCTCCCTCTTTTCAGCATTTTTCCAGACAATTCCTTGACTTTTTAGTTCTTTGTCAAGAGGAAGGTATACTCTGGGGATCTGTAAGTTCTGAGTTCCTGCAAAGTACTACAATCAAGGGAGAGGAATTACTCCTCTCCTGGCCTGTGCACTGGTCTGGGAGCAGCCAAAAACTTTTCTGCCCAGAATCTGCAAGTAGAATTCCCTCTCCACAACAACTTCCAGCTCCACCACACCACCATTCCTCTTAACCCCAGGGCCGAGTTCAAGACTGAGATTCAGATCAGCTGCTTAATTCCCCCAGGGGCTCTAGGTGGAGGGTTCCAAAAATGGATGCTGCCACCACAGTGGCTGCTGCTAGTGGTCCAGACTGCACTCCCCTCTCCTGGGAGAAGGAGCACTCCCACTGACCTTTGAAGCTGCCTGTGATGTTTGTGGGTTGAGAGATCTGGAAACTGCTGCTGCCAGTGGCACCCTGAAGCCTGTTCTGGGTCCTGTCCCTGCTGCGTCACTGTGGCCCACACTGGGCTTTGCTCTGCATCTGGTGCAATAGGCCCTTCCTGTTGGTCTTCCAGGCTGTCCTGGGCTGGAAATCACCTTCACTCTGTCATTTTGTGGCTTTTGCTGCTCTAGGATTTATTTAGTCATTTTTTGCTGGTATTTTATGGGCAATGTAGGGGAGTTTCTGCAGGTCTGTCTTTCTACTCCACCGTCTTTACTCTGCCCCACTCCTTTTTTATTTTTTAAGGCTTCTCCTGGGTCTTGATGTTGGAGATCAAATTTTTAGTTTGGTCTGTGATCTCTTCCTTATGAAAACTTAAAATCCTTTTATTTCATTGAATAACAAGTTTTTTTCCTTTAAGTATTATTTATGCCAAGTAGGTGATTCTTTGTTGTAGCCCTAATCCCTTTGTCTTCCAGAATATCATATTCCATGACCTCTAATCCTCTAATGTTGCAACTGCTATGTCCTGTGCAATCCTGACTGTAGTTCCTCAATATTTGAATTTTTTTCTTTTTGGGCACATGCAGTATTTTTTTTTCCTTGACCTGATAGTTCTCTAATTTGATTATAATATTCCTCAGGATTTGTATTTTGGGAGCTCTTTCCTGAGGTGATTGGTGGATGCTTTTGGTGCCTATCTTCCCCTCTGGCTCCAGGATATCAGGTCAATACTCCTTGATGATTTCTTGAAAGATGCTGTCCAGGTCCTCCTTTTGATTAAGGCTTTGGGGTTAATCCAGTCATTTTGACATTGTCTCTCCTGGATCTATTTTCCAAGTCAGTTGTTTTTCCAATGAAATATTTTACATTTTCTTCCATTTTTTAATTCTTTTTAATCTGTTTTATCAATTCTTGATGTTTCATAGAGCCATTAGCTTCCACTTGCCCAATACTAACTTTTAAAAATCTGTTTTCCTCAGTTAGCTTTTGTAGCCTCTTTTCCATTTGACCAATTGTACTTTTTAAGGACTTGTTTTCTTCAGTAGATTTTTGTGTCTCCTTTTCCAATTGGCTGATTCTCCTTTTTAACAATCATTTTCTTTTTTCCAAGACATTGCTTTTTGTCATAATTCTCTTGCATCACTCTCCTTTCTTTTTCAATTTTTTTTCTACCTCTCTACTTTTTAAACTTCTTTTTGAGCTCTTCCATGAATTCTCTCTGGGCCTGAGACTACTTCTCATTTTTCTTTGGGGTTTTTCTCATAGGTGTTTTGACATTATTATCTTCTGAATTTGTGTCTTGATCTTCGCTATCAGCACAATAACTTTCATATTCGTTGTTGTTGTTGTTTTGTGGTTTTGCTCATCTTTTTTGCCTTTTTTCCTTTCTTTTAAATGAGTTCTGCTCCTGGAGTTGAAGGGACACTCTTTCAGGCTTCTTGTGTCAAGAGCTGCAGGCCCTGGTTGTTTTCCATGGTGCTGCACTGATGTTGCCCTAAGGCTTACGGAGGCCTAGAGTCTGGTGCTATTCTGAGGCAGTAAAGTGGTGGGGTGACTGGTACTTCTGGAGGCCACAGGCATTTGGCTGCTTACCTGGTGTTGAGCACAGTTCCAGTGCCAGTGTCTGGCATGTGTTGAGGTCAGTTGGGTGTTCCTGTGCTGTCTTCTACCTGCTTTCCTCAGCTACACTGAGATTTGGTAGTCCCAGTGCTGGTGGCTACCTGTTGGCTGGCTATGTTAGGTTATGTGTGGGGTCCTCTAGCTGGTGTCTGCCCATTTGTTTAGCACTTACAAGGTTGGCATCTACTTGTTTGCCCAGGGTTAAATGTATGCACATGACAGTCTGGTACTAGACATTTCTTGTTTGCCTGGGGGTAAGCTGACACATTTGGTGATTCTCAGAGCTGGAGACTGCCCATTCCCCTGGCTATGCTGAGACATGTGAGGGATCCTGGTGTTGTCATTTGCCTGTTCCCCCACACTGGGGCTTAGTATTTCCATGAGTTTGCTGAGGCAGGGCTTGCTGCTGGCTTGCTGGGACACTTCCCATTCTGGACCACATTCCCTTTTTACCTGAATAAGAAAGACCTTTCATGGTAATCTTCCAAGTTTCTCAAACTAAAAGGCTGTTTCACTCCATCTTTTTGATGGTTCTCCTCTTCCAGGATTTGTTTTGGGTGCTGCTTTTTAGTTGTTTGAGGTGAATATAGGAGAGTAATGGTAATTTCATGTTCAGTTTGCCATCTTGGCTCCTGGAAGCCCCCTAAGAGATCCTTTAAAAGGCTGGGAACTTTCTCAAAATGAAGGTCCTGGGAGTACCTAACTGATCAAAGGAAGAGGCCATAGGGAACAGAGTAAACTTCTATGGTGAGGTATAGTACAGAAAGTATAGAAAGTTGTGGCTAGACTCCAGCATGATGAGGAATGAAGACAAATCTCTAGTACTTGCAACAATTAAGTATAACTGAATCTCCTCCTAAAATAGCAGGTTAGCATTTCTGCCAGCCAATAGGACTTTATGGAAAGTAAGCAAGCTCTAAATAGAAAGTAATGGATAAAGAATCAAGGAGCAACTAGAAAAGGGACAAGAGGCTTTGCTACAAGGCGAAAAGAATCCCAAGATCAATCCCAACTCTGGGACCAACTCTCATTATCATGGAGCCATGAACTCTAACACTTGCCTTCTTGCTGATGGTCAATTACAACACAGAATTGATTCTGATTTTTCAGTAGGCCTTTGTGGCTTATATGTCAGAAGATGTTCCTAATGATGGTTTGTAGTTGTCTCTCTCCTTATCATGGCTTTCTCAACCATCTGCTGTCCAGTTGACCTTCACACCCCCACCACCACAACTGTGCCCTCCACTTTTTCTCTGTTGCTTGACTTTTCTGGTTCTCCAAGTTCAGGGACCAAAAACCCAAAGCTGAGTCTATGGAATTCTGGGCAAGCTGTCCATCTACAAGTACCTTGCTGACTCCTTCTCTGTGATCAAACTAAATAAGGAAAATGGGAGAGAGAGAGAGACAAAGAAAGAGAGAGAGAGGGAGAGAGAGAGGATGAGTATGAGGGGTTTTAGGGAGGGAAGGAGGGAGAGAGAACAACAATGCTTCTGCACATTCATATAATGTTTTAGAGTTTATACAATGCTTTTACATCATCTTCTCATGATTTTCTGGACAACTTTGAAAAGTAAGTAAAGTAGCCATCGCTTCCCATTTCACAGATGAGAAAATTGACCCTACCCATAACTAGAATATTTTGTTTTGTCTTATTTTGATTTTTCTTTCTTTTTTCTAGTAATGTGGCCATCAGTTTGCCCTGAGTCAGCCATAGTTTCTCATCTATTGGAGTGTAGTTTGTGAGCAATGAAAAGCACTAAACTGAGTAGCTTAGTCAAACCCACAGCCTTAATTTCATTAAGCAAGAGCAGCAACAGAGCAAACTGTTGACAAGTGGACACGGAAAAATGGACCATGCTAGAATCCAAAGTTTAATTCTGTT
>CM053769.1:144637001-144652225 GCA_028658325.1 Potorous gilbertii
GAAGTAAGGGGCAAAGTCCTTCACAGAGAAACGAGAGAGAAGAGAAAAGTGGGAAAGGCTTGAAGCAAGAAACGGATTTAGAACAGCTTTTGTGGGAAATGAGACAGGACATCAGCTGGGGAGGAATTACCAGGATTGCCTCGCTGCGGTGAGAGCCTGCTGCAGTGAATATAACATGGTCTTCATATGTATCTACTCAGCATGGTTTTGCAAGCTCTGTGCCGTAGAATATTAATGGGAATAAAGGATTGGAATGATGGCAGTCACTGGGAACTGACAAGGAAGGATTTATAATAGGACCAGGGAGTGAGAGATCTGAGAAAAGAAATATGTAATAGAATTGACTAAGTACGGAATTTGTAAAAATAGATGTGTAAAAGTCAGCACAGGGGTCATAGTCTGAGAAAATATTAAAGGGTAGAAAAATTAGCAAGTGTGATCAAGGGAAGAATAGATTTGGTTAGGCTGAGGTATATAGAAAGATGGGAATCTTTATCGTCAGAGAGAAGAATGTCAAAGTTTTTGTTTAAGGAGTAGGCAGTATGAAATTCATTATCATGGAATCTATGAGAATATGGCTGAAAATAGACAGTACCTGGGAGGTTAGGATGTTTGAGGGAGCATCATTATGGGTGCTGAAATCAACTAGCATAAGGGAAGGATTTGGAGAGGAACGAAACATAGCGATGCAGGTGCTGACGACCATGAGAAAGGAGGAATAAAATCTGAAGGCCAGTAAATAACAGCAACCATTATCTGGATTTGGTAGAAAACTGTAATCAAGTGAACTTCAAAAGGTAAGAGGATGCTTGGTGAAGGCAATAAAGAAGGAATCTTAGAAGTGGCAATGGGGAACCAGGAGCATTCTGATCACCCCTCCCAGAGTGAATGTCTTGGACTGGGAGTAGGGTGATCAATGTGTTGCCAAGGAAGGTGGCCAGACTTGTCGCGGAGAATTCAATTCTCAAGGATTTGATTCTCCTACCAAGAGGCACTAGCAGATAGAAGTCAAAAAGGTCTAAGTAATGAGAAGTTTGTTCAATATGAAATAAGAATTAAAGATGGTACAGTGGAATATATCAGCATAGTTGGAGTGGGAACTAGCACAGTGTTAAGGAGGATGGCAAAGAAAAAGGAAAGATGGCTATTGGATGAATTCAGTTCAGTCTTCCAAGATTTGTGTTGCTAGGTAAGGGCTAGGATACAGGGCCTTAGACACCATAACCTGCTCTTTCTATGTAGCTAGGGTTTGGGAGAGAAGAGAAAGAATTAGGCAATACTATGGCCTAGACAGGTGCCATACAGGAACTGGGTTTGTATCACCGCCAGACTGCTCATCTTCCTTGATTATGACTGGAAAAATGGGGTGGGGGGGAATGTTGATCAGTCCCTGGACCAGCAGTAGGTTCTGAGCAGGGACTTGGTCTATGTTTTCTACAGCCTTCTCTTCTCCTAATGTGACTGAGTCCAAGAACTCTTCCACTGCATTCAGAAATTCTTGTACTTATTCCGTAGCTGCTGCTTTGCTGCTGCTGCCACTGACCTGGACTCCTGTAGGTCCTGGTATAGTATAGTAGCTGGCTTTGTAACTCTTCTTCACCGGAGTCCAGAAATTCCTTAAAAGGACCCCCCAGCACCACCCAGCTCTCTGTAGAGTGCTATACCTTCTTCAGCCAAGTGTTACAGCTCTTAAAATAAGAAAGCCAAAATCAGGGTCAAAATTTCTTTGAACTAGTTAACATATTTAGTTAGTTAAAATATCAGATTCACAGGGCCACTCCCTAAAAGTCTCTTTGGGAAACCACAACGACGGCCATACCATCTGAGAAGTCTCCAGCTCTCCTTAGTACCTAGGAGAATTAAATTCCATTCACCTCTTCCCAGCCTCAGCATCAAGGAGTGAGCCCTTCTCAAACTCACATACAGAGAGAGAGAGAGAAAGAGAGCGAGAGAGAGAAAGTCCACCTCCACTTGAGACTTAATGACAAAGGAAAAACACAACCTCCATTTCCATGGTCCTTGTCAATTCCTATCATCATCACCCCTCTTTGAGCCCATCCTCCACGATTAGGGCTTGTTGATGCAAATTATTCTAAAGATCGAAAATGTACTGGAGGCTGGGGGGGGTGGAAGCATGCTGGGGGCAGCTACTGGCAACCCTGATATTAATAATCAAGGTTCAGATCCCAATTAAATGTAAAATAGGAAGATTAATAGTTCCAAACTGTTCAGTTCTGACATTTTAATGTTTCTTCCAGCTTTGATTTGTGGCTCTCTAGCCAGGTCTCTCATTGAGAGTTCCACACTATAGGCAGGTATTGAGTTCCTGAGTCAGGTCACTACAACACCTTATGCCTTATGAAGTGCAGCCAGTTGGTCCTTTGGGTTTCAGTGTTCAAGCTCTGCAAAGGAGTAGGCCAGGTCCTTGGGGAAGACAAAAACACAATCCAAGGGCTAAATCATGAACTAAGAGAATTAGAGGGCTTAGAAGTACTTGCACACGCACACACAATAATTAAAGGATTATTTTCAACTTCTCCAGGTGCTTCAACAGCACTTCTGAGATAAACGTTGTCCATAGAAGTCTCTAATTGAATGCTTAGTGTGAACTCAGGGCTGATTCCCATCAGTAAAAGAAAAATGAATTTCGGATAAGAGTTTTGTAATTTGTATAACTGTGTTAATGACAAATGACAAATGCTAGGCAATGAATGTGGGATATTATCTTTACTAATTTGTGACCCAGAACCTATTGAAATATGAAAAAAATAAGGAAGATGCATTTAAGATTGCTTGGAGATTGGATATGGGTGGGAGGCAGCAGAGTATAGAAAAATATAAAAAACACTACATTTGGAGACAGATCCCCTGGATTAGAATTTTAGTTCTCTTTATCAGCTTTCTGATCTTTTGACAAATTCATTTAATCTCTTGGGGGCTCAGTTTATTCATCTTCTAACCAGGGTCGACCCTGGATTATTTGGACTACATTTCCACCTCCCTCTCAGCATCCTTCTCACTCAGAAGACATCTCCATCCTTGTGGTTCCTCTTGTGATTGTTGGGATCCTTCCCAGAACCTTCTTTTGAGAAGTAACCATGCCACATATGGTTACTTCTAACTTGGCTCAGGTTGACTCTCCAGACCAGTTCTTCACACACATACTCTCACTCTCTCTCTCTCTCTCTCTCTCTCTCTCTCTCTCTCTCTCTCTCTCCACCTGTACATTCTCAGATTCCTTTTATATGTTGTCTACTTCTATTAGGATGAAAGCTCTTTGACCCTGCATCCCCTGGAAGGATGAGACAGAGAATAAGCCTACAAAGTAACACCATACTTCATACATTGCAAAGACTTTGTGGGTTAGTGGAAAGAGTGCTGAAGTTCAGACCTATGTTCAAATTCTAGCTTTAATATTAGATGTTTGTGGGAACTGACTGAAGCATATTTTTCTTGCTTTTTTTTTTTGCAATGTAGTTCATATGGAAGTGTTTTACATGACTTCATATGTATAATGAGTATTGTATTACTTGTATTTCCTATAGAAGGAAGAGAGAATTTTAGTCTGAAAATCAGAATTTAAAATTTAAAAAATCTATTTGTATGATGGCAATTCGGTCAAACAATGGCTTGATTAAAAATGTCTCAAATAATGGATCTAGGATTTCATCAGTTGGGGTACCTGCTACTGCTAGCTATCAAAACCCCTCCCTCCTTAGCAGTTTTTAGACTACGTCTTCCCATCAGTCTTCCACAGAGGACTAATCCAACACTCATTTCTTTTAATAGCTATCAGTCAACTAAGCAAAAACTGGGATGAGTTTTTGCGTAGGGATGGGTTTTTTTCTTCTCACCAAACGTGCTTTGAGTCTCCAACATGACATCTCCACCCAGACCCCCAAAGATATCATCTTAATTTCACCCTTTCTTCTGTCCTTACTATTTGGGAATCACATCTGTCAACCCATATGAAAAATTCATGAGCAAACACATTTTGTTTACTGATGTGGGGATGTTCAGATTCATATAATTCTCTATTCTGTCATTCCCTTTCAGAGAGAAGAGGCACTGACAGAAATTTGGTGTCTGGGGTCAGGAATGAAGTTGACTAGGTTAGAAAAGCTTATTTTCTACAAAAAAAGCAGATCTATTAAGTTCATCAGGACAAGTATTAGCACTGATATTGTGCTAATGATTTTATAATTCAACAGAGATGGTCATTCAGACACATCTAAACATGTGTCATTTTGGTTTTAAATATGGATGCCATGGAGACAACATCCCCAAACAGATTCAATGACACGGAGATGTTGACAGAGTAGTGACATTCCTATATATCAAGATCCTTTTACTCTCCAAATTCAACTCACTTGGATGCATTCACCAATTGGTCTGTCAAAATAAGTGATCTTCTTGGAATGCTAGAAAATTATTAGAAATATCTTGAGGACAAAGAGAGAATGAGACATTCCATTCTCTACCACTTTCCTCCTAATGCTAAATCTTGTAAATTTTACATATTCCTGTTCCTCTTAACCAATTCCATAGAACATGAGTGGTAAGCTATTCCTGAACCTTTATTTCCCTAAATAAGCCTAGGACCTAGGGTCTAGAAGACAGGAGAGAACTGCTACTCTAGATAATCCAGTGCTGCTCTCATCATATTGGAAAGCAGTCATATTAACAACTATAATCCAGAAATATTCCTGGAGGAGAATAGATTGATTCTATTAAAGATCCAAAATTACTATGTGCATACTGTACTAGGCACTATGATGTGGTCTTGAAATTCAGAATATGAAGCAAATCTTGTTTGAAGAGATTACAATCTAATAGAAGGAAAGGTATACAGAGGAAAGATACAAAGAACTCTGAGAAATTTGAAGAGGTACTGATGGAGAACTCAAACATAGAAATTATTTTCTGATCTACCTCTAACTAGTTGTATGACAAGAAAATCATAAAAATATCTCTGAAAACAACAAAGAAAAAACACAGTTTTATTAAATTAAGAATAGTGGCTATGGTCTAGATAACTCAAACATAATTGCTTATAATGTGGAAAAATAAATGTTTGGGACCATAACTAGTTTGAATTCAAGGCATAACTGTCCAAATCTCATAGAAAGTTAGGAGTGAAAAATAGCCTTGGAACAAAGTGTCTTTAAACAGCACTTTGGAATGTATAGTGTTAGGGGTGGTAGGGTCCTTAAAAACAGTGTGTGGCAGTGCAAAGTAGAGTCAGATGACCTGGCCTTGAAAGCTCACTTTGTACACTGAACTACGTGTGAGATCATGAGCAAATTACTGAACTTTTTCTCTTTTACAAAATGTAAATAATCATCACTATACTCTCTCACAGGTACTTTGTGAAACTTACTAAATGTATGTTATCATCTGACTTAACGAACTTAATAAATTTATAGTCTTACAGACTCACAGATTTAGACCTGAAAGGAATTTTGTACATGTTCAAGACCAAACCCTTCATTTTATGGATTAAAAAAAGAGTCCAAAGAGCAACAGTGACTTGCGCAGGGCTACATAGTGAGTACTAATGGTAGAGCCTGGGACAGATTTTCTTTGATGCCTCAGTTATTACTTTTCAATATTACTATTTCAGATCTTGAGTTCCATGGAAGCTGAGATAGTCTTGATTTCCATAACACTATCTACAACTCTACAAAAAGTATGTGGGAAAATTTCTATCAAATAGATTGTTACTATAAAAAAGTAAATGTTTAGGAATTGAATGTTCAAAATAAATTCAATGCATAATTGGTTGTTCATCTCCTAGAAGTCCAGAATATATTTAAAAATTTTCCCAGAAATATTTTTTGTCACAGAATCACAATATTCTTTAAGACTGTATTGGACAGTACCTCCATGGCTATCAACTCCAATCTATATTAAAATGAATAATCTCTCTACAACATCCCTGATGAGGGATCAAGCTTTGACTTGAATATATCCAGTGATGGGGAACTCAATATATATTAAGGCAGCCTGGTCTACTTCTAGACAGCTCTTCTTGGTAAAAGTTTCCCTTACAGTAAGTCAAATAAGGGAAAACAAACAAGTCAAATAAGAAAAAAAAGTAAACTAAATTTCTTTTTATCTTGTTATTTTTGATGGTGATAAGGAAGAAAAGATAGAGGGAAGAGGTTTTATTAGACCCCCCCCCAACCTGACTTGCCCTTCTATCTCACATGTGCCACAATTCATCCCTTCTCGCCTAGAGATCTTTATACACAAAATTAAAAATCAGCGGAGACCATTGGCTTCACTGACTATTTCCTGTAAGCAAATGTTGCGACAATTGAAATTGTCCGGGAACGGCACATTGCTTGTTTTTAACCATCTGTTCCATTTCCCTTAGCACTGATTCCCCTTTGTCTCCCTTTTGATTAGGTAGCTTGTTACAAATCCCAGCAAGTGTTCATACAGATTGTTAATAATTCTAGCCATTCGCTCCGAAAACCTTAGTTGTACAACTTAGTGTGGTAGCCGGGACCTCAACACACAGAGTTGGCAAGTTACAAACACCTGACAGGGATGGCCAAAAACTGGAGGAACATGGTTATTTCAGACTTGGTAATGATAACAATATGAGTAATATGAGTAGTAGCAGCAACGCCAGAGACAAAAGTTATAGCAGCTCTCAGCATCCAGCAGATTTATTTTTTAAGATGATATATAATTACTACCAAAAATAAAATACCCGCAATTATAATTCAGGGAGGATTATACATCATTGTCTCCAAAACAGGTAGTGACAACGACAGAAGTGAGTAACTCCTTCCCATGATCACTTCTGCAGTTTTGGGAAACAGCTCTGGGGTAATGTAAGTAGCTCCACCCAACTGCCCTGAGGGAAACTTCATCACACAGAGTGATATTCACATGTTCTATCAGGACAACTCAGATCAATAAGCATCTATTATTATGTGCTAAGCAGAGTGCAGAGCACTGAGAAAAAGAAAAAAAAAGGTCAAAAACAGCTCCTGGCTTCAAGGAATTCACAGCAGAATGGGGTAGACAACATGCCAACAACCATGTGCAAACAAGATACATACCGGATAATTTAGAGATAACTCCAGAATGTGGGCAGATAAAGACACATTAGCATTAAGCAGGACCAGGGGAGGCTTCTTGAAATTTTAGCTGAGATTTAAAGGAAGTCGGGGAGAGAACACAAGCAAGGGGACCAGGACAGAAGTGCCATCAGAGGACTTATCACCCACATGCTGGAGAAAAGGAGATGTAAAAGTAGCAATGTCACTAGAATGGTCACCAAGTTGTTTTGTAGATTATAACATAAGAACTTCATTAAGAATCCTATCTGATTGATAAGGAAGCTATTGTGATCCCCTTCTTGTGAATGAAGTCATTCTCAGGAAAATGAATATAATTTGCACCAGGCAATGCATCAAGTAAAAGGTATAAAGCCATGCCTCCACCTACCTACAAATGCAATAATATACTTTCCATTGTACCTCAACTAACTACTATCTCTAGAACCATAGCATTATAAGACTTCAAAGCTGAAAAGAATCTCAAGGACCATCTAACTAAATACCTTTATTTTACAGGTAAGGAAATTGTGAATCTGGACATTTAGTTTGTCCAACATCCACCTAGGAAGTTAACAATGGAAGTGTGATATACTCGGTAAGGCACGGGCGTAAGAATTGAAATACCTAGTTCCAAGTCCTATTACTTGTGATGGTGACAAGGAAGAAAATGTAGAAGGGGTAGATTTTATTAGAACTCAACCTAACTTCCTCAGATATTTCCCCTTTTCCTCTCATGTGCACAGCAACTCACCTCTTCTCATTTAGAGACACACAAAATTAAAATCAGTGGCGTCCGTTGGTTTCACCATTTTCTGTAAGCAAACACAACTGAAATTGTCCAGGGATAGCACAATGCTTCTTTTTAACCAAAAGTGAGTTACTCCCCCTTACTGGGCTTCCTGTTTACTCATTTGAAAAATGAAGGGGTTAAGTTAGAAGCTTTTTAAAGTGACTTCTACTTCTGGGATTATGTGACCTGGGACTCAAATACTATTCTGACTCCTAGTATAATAGCAAAAAGGCAGAGACTGTATTGATTGGAGGAAGAATAGTGAAAGTCTTTTTGGTCCTTCACTCTCAGGTGAGCCTCTATGTGTTGCATGGCATATGAGGGTCATGATGGGGGCAGGTGGTGAATTGAGAGGATTTTCCTCACCATAACTTCACAAAACCACTTCACAGTATGGTTGAATAGATGATGGTTTTCCAGGGGGTGAGAGAAATTAAAAGATATCTTCTTATCATAACACAAGCAAGTTAGACTGCGAGAAATCAAAGAGTAGCGGAGGAATTAAGTCAGTTCAACAGGACAGACATAAATATCTAATGTCTGCTATTTTAATGAGTACAACTGGCAGAAGCCTGAATCTTAAAAGAGCAAATAGTCATCCTTTATAAGGCCATTGTAGCTGGTATACTAGTAATTGCTAAGGCAAGTAAGGGCTTCTTCAAGAACTGAGAGAACTTCTAAAAGGTCTATATTTTCCCCAATTTCTCCTTCCTGTGCCAGTCCAGAATCAGGTGATATTATATACTCTTCCCCCTCTTTTATTTTACCATCTCCTTTATATCCAGGTTTTGCTTCATGAAAAAAAAAATCCAGGGTCAGTCACTGCCTTGCACTGCAGACTTAGTTTATGCCAAGAGAGGATGTAGGAACCTAGGAGTTAGTTAGAAATTTAAAAAAAATAACAAAGTAAGTTAGGACAAGGGCCAAACCTTTCACTGAATGTTACAAATTTTGCCAAGTGGGGGCTCTAAGCTACTTGAATTGTATTAATAACATAATAACTTGGGAAAGAGACCATGTGGACCTGAGACCATCAAAACATTGCCTCTAGGCTGAAAGTGAGCTGATTTTTATAACTGGGTGTTGTAACAGAATTAGGTGTCAAGAGGAGGGGGCCAGGAACAAAGGCACTGAGAAATGGAAAGATCACACCCTAAACCATTCCTAGGAAGAACAACCTGAAGCCTAGGGAGGATTCAGAGCCACATATTTAGAGAAGGAAGGAGCAGCACAGCAAGACGGACTTGTGTCACACCGGGAATGGTCTTCTAAGATAGTTTAGGAACCAAAATAAGTCATTTTATTTAATCATCAAGGATTCTTACCCAACTTAATTCTTCTACTTCTTTCGGATATGGGCCAAATTAACTTCTGGATAGTTCAAAAATTTAAATCAACATTCAAAAGACATATATTTGTTCCCTCTGAGAACAATTAAAGCTTTTTAAAAGAGGTTTTTCTTTTTTTCAGGGGGGAAGGAGAGGGAATTAGAAGGGGGTATGAGTGGAAGAAGGAATGTTTTCTTAAGAGACACTCAAACCTCTTCTATCAACAGAAACCTCAATGTAATTAGGGCTTCAGGGGAACTTCCTTGAAGGGCATATTCTTTTGAATTTACACATTCTGATCTGTTTCTTAAAAAAAACAAAACAAAACAGTGTCATTAGTTC
This sequence comes from Potorous gilbertii, assembly GCA_028658325.1. NCBI lineage: Eukaryota > Metazoa > Chordata > Mammalia > Diprotodontia > Potoroidae > Potorous > Potorous gilbertii. The sequence goes on from CM053769.1 coordinate 144,646,538, forward strand.
TGACAATAAAGCTTTGTCTGTTTTCCTATGGCCAACTTAACCTAAGAATGGAGAGGCTTTTTGCCAGTAGTCTCTCCACTTAATTAGGAATCCATTAGACATGACAACCCAGGAAAAGAAGAAAAAATATTAAATGGCTTTCAGTCCTCTATGGCTGATCCCTTCTGATTCCACAGCAATTAAGATCAAGTGTTGAACTGGAAGACAGAAGTGCCTGGACCACCTTTAAAAATTATTTTAGCTGCTTTTAACTCTGAATGATAAGTTCTTGTGTAGCAAGTTGTAATCAGAAAGCAAATAATAGTACTGTAGTCTTGGTATTCTCTCTGTAAATGAAATCAGAAGACAAATGAAATTCTGTAAGTAAATGAAAAGATGGCTCACAAGTGACCTACATTACGGAGTGACAAAGTTGATTTCACTGTTCTTCCAAAAGTAACAAGGAGTTCATAAAATTTATACACACACACACACACACATGCACACATGCATACATATACACTGAATCCAGTCTGGACTTCAATCAACTCCCACCTGGCCTATTAAAATGACTTCCTAATTGCCTCTCAAATCTATGCCTACAACTGCCAAAACAAAATTATTGAAGCTTAGGTCTGACCATGTCTCTCCTCTGCTCAGGAATCTTCAATAGCTCCCTAGTACCTTCTGAGGAAAAGAAAAAGTACAAATTACTTAACTTGACCATTAAAGATTTTGACAATCTGACTCTAGTTTCATTTTCCAGACTTATTTTATATTATTCTGCTTCAAACAGTCTACATACCAGTGTATCAAGATGTTTCCTAAAACTGGAATTGCATTTCCCACCTCCAAGAATCTGCACTAGCTGTTGACAATGGACTAAATACATTCATACCTCTGGATCTCAGAATCCTTTAAGGACCAAATCAGTTGTCACTTCCTAGAGGAAGTTATTCCTGATCCCCTTGATTATTTTCAGTTACTCAGAAAAGTAACTGGAATTCCGTCATTTTTCAGTCATGTTCAACTCTGTGATACCATTTGGAGTTTTCTTGGCAAAGATACTAGAGAGGTTTGCCATTTTCTTCTCCAGTTCATTTTATATTCAAGGTCATACAGCTGCCAGATTTGAACTCAGGAAGATGAGTCCTCCCAACTCCAATTCTGACTCTCTTATCTACTGCACCATCTATCTGCCCCATCTTGTATTACTTATGTTATTTTCTGCAATAGAATCTAAATTCTTGGAAGATAGGGGCCATTTTTAAGTTTTTAAATTTCTATCCCCAGGGTATGTTTACCCTAAGCATGTGAAGATTTCCCTGGGTGGAATGGGCAGATGAGAACAATTTGTTCCAATGGCCATGAAGGTGGCTGAACCAGATGCCATGGAGCATTTACATAGTTTGGTCAGACATCGAAGATACCAAGGTCATCCACTGAATCCCAGGCCATTGTCAACCATCTTGATTTTTGTCCTGCCACTGAACTTCAATGATGCTAGAAGGGTAAGGCTGACGATTTAGTACAATTCTGCCTCCCTTAAATCCAATTCAAACATGAGTCAAGACATCATTCTGTGATGTCACTGGTCCCCTTAGAAAAAGGACAAACATCAATTTATATGCTCAGCTCTGGTACATAGTAGGTACTTACTAAATGAGGGCTGAATGGAATTGAAATAAATGCTGCTAGGTTCTCTCTTTCACTAGATGCACATGAGAACACTAACTGTGAAAACAATACAGCCTCTAATAACATCTCATAATATGCCCAAGGCATCTTAGCGATAAACATCCTTGGTTCTTTAAAATCTTGCAATGCATACACTATGCTGGCTTTGTCAGCAAGACCCTATTCACACTGTAGTATTTAAGTGTAAAGAGTCCCAGTAGTTAACATAAATAGAAAAACACCAACACAGGAAACTCCATATAATCTTTGATCCTAATACCACCTACGAGGAAATATCCACAGAGACCTGTCAAGATGGGAGTACTACAGTTGCAATATACAATTTTTTTTGCTTGATCTACAATTCACCAACTTTATTCACTAACAAGTGAATTCTTAGGGTTTTTGTTTTGTTTTAATTTTAGGATCTTTTGTAAATAAGAATGAAACCAAAATGCTAAATATTTTGGAAATGTGGGTTAGTGTATTTTTTCTCTCCCTGAATTATGTTCTTTGAGATGTTTTTATAGAAGGCCACAATACATCCAAAGTCACAGAATAGGAATGGCAAGGGGTCTAAAGCGGTAGAGCAATGAAAAAATGGGCTAAGGCAAAAAAAATGGACTGAGGTCTGGTTATGGAGGGTAAGGAGGTAAGAAGTATAGTGAGCTCATCATCGCTGGAGATGTTCAAGCGAAGGTTAGATAGTCACTTGTCCAGGATGTCCAAAGCAGGGGATCCATGATTCACCCAGGGATTAGACTAGAGCCATAACTGAGGAATGTGACACCTGGGACAAGCATTCAAAACCATACCTCAGGGCAAACAACATGAAAGACACCACTCTTTTAGCAGGTGATGGAGATGCCAGAATGCCACAAGGCTGCTGACAGCAAGGTTGTCACCCCCCACCCCTCAGTAATAGGGTAATTTGGCATGCTCCTATATAAACTAATTACGATTGATTGCTATGTGCTGAAGTCAGTTGCTTCTCCACACCAGGCATCAAAAAAGCCTGTTAAATAGTAAATAGAGATGTTTCGGAGGAAGACTTTTAAGGAGGACTGCAGACAAGCCCTGTTCCTCTGAAACTCTCAACGTATCTCATTAGAGCTAGAAGGGACTCTTGGGACCATTTAGGCCAAATCCTTACTTTTGAGAAAAGGGAGCTGAAGCCCTAGAGGGTAACTTGCTGAAATTCAAATCCTCCTGCAACTGAGACTTAGTTGATGTATTGTCAAATGGGAGCCTAAATCTCATAGATTAACAGATTGTTGGAGCTGGTAGAGACCATAAAAGAATGTTGTATTAACTGTATTTTACACCGGAGCAAACAGAAACCCACAGTTAGCATCTCAGAACAGTATCTTTCATTCAGGCTACTGAACTTTGACTTCTCAGGGGCATGGATAGTTAACTGGTGGCCTAAAAATGTGCATCCCTAATCTCATGACTCAAGACAAACTGCAAAGGGAGGCCTTCAGTTCATGAACGTTCACTCTAGTTGCCAGGTTCATCCTCTTCCTCTACCCAAATTGTGGAGACAGTTTAAGCAACATGGGATGACAAAAGCTTTGAGAGGAAGAAAATTCCTAAAGAAAGGCAGCAGGGACATTTCTCAGAAGAGCCCAGGGGCTCATCACTTAGATCCTTCTTCTGCCTTACCCACCTCAAATACCATCACCTCCATATCTGCTCTCCAAGGATAAGGAATACTGATGTTGCAGAGAGCTCCTAGGTCTACTCCAAGAGAACACTTCCCCTTCCCCAGGGCAGCCTAGCTTCTTGTTTCAGTGCCCTGACCACTCTTATTCAGGTCTGTCACACTTTCAACCTGACCTTTCTTTCCAGCTCCCAGGTCTCTGTGTCTCAGAAATGTTTGAAAGGCAAGATAGCACAAAACTTAAGGAAAAAGACAAGAACTGAGGAGGCAGAAGAATTCCCAGGAAGGCACAGCCTCCTGAAGGGCAGAAGGACCCTTTCCAGCTTTGACCATCTGATATTCCCTGACTTCCACATCTAAATGGTACTCATTCTTTGAGGAGCTCCTGGGATACTTCTGAAGGCACTGACAGGCTGGCTTGACTCAGGCTCTTGGATCAGGACAAGGCCACAGTTCAAGCATTCCTTGCGTCAGCCTCTCCCTGAATAAGCAAACAGGACAACCCACCTGGGCCCTCTTCCATTTTCCTCTTTCTGTCTAGGCTATGCCATAATTCCACTGGAAATTCTATCTCTACTATCAATTCCCATTCTCACCTGATTTTCCTCAGTTGCCTGAATTTAAAACCCACTACCCTCAGACAAATTTCCCACCCTTGGTCAATTTTCCATCCATACTCTCCTAACTTCAACTGTAGACCAGAAGATCTCTAAGATTCTGTCCTATTAGAATTCTGTGGTTCTATTATCATATAATTCTATGATAATTTAATGATACAATATGCTGCCCATTTTTATAGAAAACTGGGAACAAGGGGAAGTCAAATGGTCTGTCAAATCTCAAACAGATAGCCACTGGTGAAACAAGATCTCCTGAAACCAATTCATGGAGCCATGTGGCACAGTGGATAGAGCACTGTGCCCACAGGCAGAAAGTACTGAATTCAAATCCCCAGTCTCAAACTTATTAGCTGTATGACCCTAGGCAAACCACTTCACCTCCTGTCTGCCTCAGTTTCATCAGCTGTACTTCAGGGATAAAATCAGTAACACCTCTCACAGGGTTGTGAGGGTCAAATGAGATATTTTGTAAAGCCTTACACATAGAAGACAATTAATAAGTGCTTCTTCAGGATTTTCTTCATTACCCCATGATACTTCATGTTATTATGACCTAAAAACTGTCTCTAAGCCTAAAAGAAAGGGTTTAATGAGGCAGAAAGGAGACAGGATGATATAGCAGGACTTGAATTCAAATTCTGCTTCTGTGGCCCTATAACAACATTACTTTACATCTGTGGACTTCCTGCCAAATGGGGAACTTAGAATAGGTCTTCACCATCACATCGAACTCTAAATCCTGTAACAGTTAGATTAAACATCTAATTAGATTCTCTGCTGTTGATGTATATGTACAGATATGGAGAGAATAGGCTCTCCATTTTCCTGAAGCTTCCTCTATTTGAATGATTAGAATGCTAAATCTCCAGCCCTTTAGATTTTGTATCCTCATCACATATTTCTCTTACCACATCTTCACCAGTATTGCCTCCCCCTATATTCCAACTACTGACCTAAATATTCCATGTAACGTTCACATTTCCTACTTGTGTGTGTGTGTGGTTTTCAAATATTGATATGCCAATGTCTATGTAGGTACATTAATATACCTAGGGAAGGCAGATCCAAGGGGAGATACTATGTTGAATGGGTCTGCATTTTAGTTGCATGATTTCATCTATCTGCTTAATAATTAATTGCTTTATCTGTAAGAAGGGGGAATAGATCTTACTGGATTCTCTACATTGGTTAATAAATAATGGAGCTTGACATTAATGAACTACAATTGTGTAGGAGTAAAAAGTGTTTTCCTATGGCCACTGTTTACTTTGGAAAAAGTTAATATCCTGTGAGGCCATAGAGTCATAAATTCTAGCCTCAACTATGCCACCAGGTGATTTGGGCAAATGACTTCCTCTGGTGGCAATCAGTAATTCCCTCAGTAAAATGAGGAAATTGGACCAGATGGTTACTAAATTCTGTGTAACTTCTATGTTCAATGTTCTGTTTACTAACAGTTTATGTACACTCCCAGATAACTTGCTAAGCTTCAGCAATTATAAATTTATATGCCTTTGGGCAGAACACCCGCAGGTAAGGATATGATTCACCATGTGAATGGAGGAGGAGGAGGGAGAGGAAGAAAGGAAAGAACAGAGGAAGGAGGGAAGGAAGGAAGGAAGGAAGGAAAGAAAGAAGGAAGGAAGGAAAGAGCAGCATAGCCCAACTGGAAATGGCTAGTCACAGGTGGCAGGTACTACTACTCACAGACTGCTGTCTGTCCTCAATTCTCAAAGAGGACCAATGACA
>CM053769.1:144652725-144693086 GCA_028658325.1 Potorous gilbertii
GGTAAGTTTCCTGCTAGCTGTAAAATCCTATGATTAATGGGCTGCATTATTCTAATAAGACTGAGGATAATATAGAACCTAGAGCTATTTAAGCCAATTCTATCAATCTTCTATAGGAGGCCATTACAAGGAAAAAGGGCTTTGACACTTTTCTGATTTGTGCAGAGGATGCTTCCTTTGGGTTTCTCAGGTGTCCGAAGTAGATTAATTATCCCCCATTTTTCCCTATTTTCCCACCTGGCATCCCCCTAGCTCTGAAGAGATAACCCCCTGCCTAGTACATTAGTATTCCCAGATCTTCGAGACAAAACTGTAGATAAAGTTTTTAACCTCACTCATGACACCAAGAATACAATCGCAGTATTATGAGTATGATAGCCTCTGTGCCTCCGGGAGAAAATACAATTTCTGCTTCATTAAGTTTTATTGATAAAACACAGATGTAGTTATATTATTCAGATGACTTTCTGAATCTGTTTCTTGCCTTTTCCACCATTTTTACATAATCTTTATGTTCTTCTTATTGGATAAGTAATCATTTGAGATATGTTAAAAGGATCAAAGATTAAAATGTGGTTTTTTTTAATTTGCCCATACCTGTGACTTGCAAACATACACACACACACACACACATGCATACATGCACATGCCATGGATCTTGACATTCTGTATTATTTTGATTTTAGTAACCAATGTGTTGCCACCTACATTTAAGCAAGTAATTTGAAAACTCCTTTAAGAAATCCTGTCCATCTTCCTTCCCTACATAGTAATGAGGTAAAAGATGGCTCACAGAACCACTTTTTTGTAGCTGTTTTGTATAATTTTAATAAAACACATGTGGGAGGAATAAAATTAGCATTTTCTCCCTCTCTCTTGCCATTGCCACCATCCTAGTCTAGGCCCTCATTACAACCCACTTAACTCTTCTTTTCTCTTAACCAGGTTTCCTTGTCTAGTCTCTCCCCCCCTCTCCAACCCACCCTCCACGCAGCTTCCAAAAAAATTTTCCATATGTTCAGATCTGATCATTTCTTTGCTCAAAAACTTTAATGGTTTACTAGCATTTGCATCTTAGGATAGTGGCTAGCTTATAACAAATCCTCTATCTGTTTTTCTACCTATCTTTTTATTGCCTATAAAAGTTCCATAATCCTTAGCCCAGATGTTGAGACCCTCCAAAAGTCTGTGACATCTTATTCATCTTAAATATTCCCCCCTTCAGCTATTCTACATCTAAAGTAGACTATTTAACATCCCATGTGTACATCCAGTATTTTCCAGCCTGTCTTTTCTTCTTATTCCTATCCTTGGGACCAGAATGCCCTAATCCCCCAGCCTCCAGTAGTAAAATATTACCTACTTCTTATCACAAAGATCAAAAACAACCCTCTCCATGAATAGCTCTCTGATTTCATCCCCTCCCCCACCCCGAATCTTTTCCTCCTTTGAATTTGCACAGAAATGCATTTGTTGGTTTCATAAAGTTTTCCTGCATTTGTCATTATCTGTATTATCTGTTTTAGCTATAGTCAGTAGATTTTAAGTTTCTTGTTTCATTTTTGAATAGCACTTAGGTATAGTTAGTATAGTACATATAGTTGACAAAATTGATAAATGTTTGGACAAAGGAGAATTTTCTGACATGAAGTACATGAACAGATTTTTATGAAATAAGATGAATAAAGGACAAGATATGAGCAGACTTTTTGAATCCATACAACTGTAAAAGCATAGGCTCTTAGATCTAGAAGATGACTCCAAGGGTACCTAATACAAACTGTACCATTCTCAAGAATCTCTAGTACAGCATCACTTCCCAGAAACTCACAACTGAATAGAATCTTTGAGGCCACATTTTCTACCTGATTCTACAGGAATCTCCTATAACATTTACCTAACAGTTGGACATCAAACCTTTGTCTGAAGCCTTCTAGTGAGAAGGAATAAGCTACCTACCTCCCAAGGTGGACCTATCCCATTTTGGGGAGACAATTACCAAGTTTTTTCTTATATCAAGCAGAAATCTCCCTTTATACAGCTTTCAGTAAATCCCCCTGATTTTGCCAAATGGAGGCAAGAAGGACAAGGCTACTGGAGAAGAGGGCTTCTGCATAACAGTCGTTCAAATCTTGGGAGCTACTCTGTCCCCTTAAGTCTTCCCTTCCCAATATTAAAAATCCCCTAGTCTTCAGCCAACTCCCCAAATGACTTCATCATATAACCTCTGTTCCCTTCAGATCACCCTATGCTGGATTCTCTTTAGCTTATTCACCTACTCCTAAAAGATGGATCGCAACCTCGCATGCAATGCTCAAGATATATTATAAAAGGGCAGAAAATAAGCACAGCAGCAGCGAACATTCACATAGTGCATTAAAGTTTTAAAAGTCCTTTACATATGTTAATTCCTTTGATCCTCACAAATACACAGTGGTGTAGGTGTTATTCTTTTCCCTTTTTGACAGATGAGTAAACTGAGGCACAGGGTACTTGCCATAAAACTAGTAAGTGCCTGAGGAAGGATTCCAGTGCAGGTTTTCCTGACTCTTAACCACCTAGCATGGGACACTATGCCTCTTTTACTGTAGCCTCAAGAGGAGACCAGCTTTTTTGACTGTCATTTCACATAACTGATTCACATTAAGCTTACACTTCTCTCAGACCCCAAGGTCTTTGTCAGACAAACTGCTATCCAGCGAAGCCACGAGCAACTTATAAAGGTGATCATTTTGAATCCAACCCTAATATTTCACATTAATCTCTATTAAATTGTATTTTGTTATGTTTTCTCCAGTATTCTACCCTCAAATATGATTGCAATTCCTGAAATATGATGATTTTCTTTATGTCAGTCTACATTCTCAAAAAATATTCCCAAGCAGAGACTACATGGCCACCAGTGGGCAGTATCATAGAAGGAACAGGACTGGATGATTTGGAGAAGAGGAAGGGAAAGGATAATTTATTAAGCACCTACTATGTGCCAGGTACTATGCTAAGCACTTTACAAATATTACCTCATTTTATCCTCACAACCTAAAAGGTAGGCGCTGCTATTATCTCTACTTTGCAGTTGAGGAAACTGAGGAAGACAAGTTAGGTGACTTGCCCAGGGTCACAGAGCTACTGTCTACGACTACATCTGAACTCATGTATTCCTGACTCCAGGTCCCGTGATACATCCATTGCGCCAAGAAAGATGATTTCTCAAGTCCCTTCTAAAATTAATTCATTTTCAACAATAATAAATATTGATATACCCTCCCACTCAACATCCCAGTGAGATTGGAAATGCAAGCCATGTTATTCCCACTTAACTGGTAAAATTCTGAGAGGTTAAATTACAGTCATAAAGGTATGTGATACCTGGAATCCAAATTCAGTTCATTAAGCATTCCTCATTTTTCAAATAAGGAAACTGAGACCAAGAAAGAGCAAATGAATTGCCCAATGTGACACCATAAGCATCGGAGGTGAGATATGAACCCAGATCCTCTTCACTATAGAGTTAGTGGTCTTCCAACCATAGCATAAACTGAACAACTGAGTTGTGATAAGCCAAATTACCTTTCCAAAGTCTCCATGACATACCTCAGTAATAATTTAAATTCTTCTCTTCCTCGTCACCTGGCAGAGAATAGAGGCTTAGTGTTGTTTTTGTCCTTCATTTTCAAGAAAACCAGTGGCAACATGGGATAATGATGTCTTAACTAGCCTGTAGGCTGGATTGCACAGTCATCAGCCTTGTTCTCACTTCCAGAGTAATAGAAGTTCAGGGGCAAGACAAAAAATCAATTTAATTGGTGACGGCTCAGGATGCAGTGGATAATCTTGACATTTCTAATGTCTGACCAGGTTCTAAGTGCTCCCACAGCACCTGCTTTAGTCACCTTCATGGCCACTGGAACAAACTGCTATCCACCCATTCTAGTGGGGGAAAGTCTCCCCATACTTGAGGTAGACATCCCCCTAACTCATCAATAGATTTGAGACCTATCAGTTACCCTCAATCTGATTTAGCCCATCTGACAAGATGGTTTACTGAAGTGTGGCTGCTGCACATGCTACAGCTTCTTGGAGCCACAGATGAGAACTGGGTGCCAGGTGGACACTAAAGGTGAGTAAGCAGTCCTCACACCAGTGGTGCCAGTCCCTCCTTAACAGCCATGACTGCTGACCAAATCACCAGCACCCATGACTCTAAAACGCTATCACAGGATAATCCTAACAAGGTAAAGTTGTAAGAAACCTTGGAAAATAAGAAAGCACCTTGGAGATCATCTAGTCCACCCACCCCACTCCAACCCCTGTCAGTTTACAGACACGTCAACTGAGGAACACAGGGAAAATTGTTTGTGAAAGGTCACAGAACTAAGACCTGAACCCTCTCAGCTGCTAGGCCAATGACAGGTCCACTAATACCTCAATTCCATTGATGTAATGCTGCATTTTCAGCAATAAAAATAAAAGACTGTTAGAAGAGGAAGGAACCTTAAGAGATCATGAGGCACACAGGGGAGAGTTACTTGACCAAGGTGACAGAAAAGGGCAAATGAGGAGCAGGGCTGAGATGTGATTTCAGGGGTCATGACTGATTCCATTAACCAGTCTAAACTTCTTTTTGTTTTGTTTTTTACTGTGAGGTTAACTTCAGAAAAAAGTCTCTTTTTAAAGGGGTAATCTCATTACCTGGAAAAGAGAGGTATTTTTCCTGCCTAGGTAATCCAAGTTAGTGGGTCTGAAGACACAGTGGGAGACTTTGCTTTTAATGATAATAGTTTGGAAATGTGGTAAACTATGATTTTCCTAACCCCCTGTTGCTTCTGCATTGGAATATCATAAATGCAAGAAGAGCTTTTTTCTTTGGAACCCAAGAAGATTTCAATGGGCTACCCATGGTGTCTAAGCACTTCGTCAATACCTTCCCCACTTAGCTCTTCAGAACGTCAAGTGAGCCCAGGACTTGATTTTAACATAACTCCAACCTTCCAGGAGAGAATGATTTGATATTTTGACAAACTTTCCTAACCAGTCTGGTTGATAAGGTTTTCACCTTTCCATTAGAACATTTTTTTTGAAAGAGAAACTCACATAAGAAAACACAAATGTAGAATTGTAAGATAAAATTTACATTTATGTGTGTATATATATATAATATTATATATATAAGACAGTATTTCTCTTGAGCTTTAAGGTTTGCAAATTGTTATCTGTAGATCATAGTTAATACTTACAGCAAGCTTGGTGCTATGCTTATCCTCAATTTCACAGATGAAGAAACTGAAGAGAGAAGTTGACTTGCCCAGGGTCACACAGCAAATAAGTGACTAAGGCAGGATTTTAATACAGGACTGCCTGACTCCAAGACTAACAATTTATCTATTAGCAGTACTCCACAATTACTTAGCAGACTTATACGTGAGTGTATACACACATATAAATGTATATAAATCATGGGTGTGTAGATACTTACATACACACACACACACACACACACACACATATATTATATGTGTGCTCTGTATTTGTATTTCCTTTTCCATCAAAGTCCTATTCTAAAAGTCCCATCATGTTATGCTGTGACTGTAGGTTGTCTGATACTCACAGATCACGTAAAACTCTATCAAGCTAGAAAAGCTTCAGTATGAAGACATTACATGTTCAAGGATTCATTTAGCATGCAGCATTTGGACATTAAAAAGATGTGACCAATGGCTATTTAGAGAAGAATGTACGTCTGAAACTCGAACTGTCAAAAAACTGGTGATACAGGAGAGAGTTTGCCCTGAGGTGTTGGGTGGGACAACAGCTACTCTGGTTTTTCTATAACTTTCAAGTAAATACCTCTGTTAAGGTTAATCGATGTTAACTGGTTAAATGGAACTGAGATGTTTATCGCTGGGGTTGAGGAAATGAACCAAAATCAGAGCTTGAGGCAAAAGGATTAGAAACTTCCTACCCCTTAAGAGATCCCCTAAAATACTGGATGGGTGGGACCACAAACTGTCTTTAAAGACCACCAACAGTTCTAAATCCCATGCAAAAACACCTATTTCATGTAAAATATCCCTTTTCCTAATAAGAGATTTTTCTTTGACATGCTGACCTATTTCCCCACTAACATCACCCCTGCACTCATTCCATCATCCTTCATTGTGACGTATAATGACCCTGGAGTCTTAGATGTTCTGCTAGCAGAGTATCAGCTCTTATAAGTTCTGCCATGCTAAGAAGACTAAAGTCTGAGAAGAAGCAAGTACTCTGTGATGGACTGACTATGTGTCTATCATCCAAGAACCAGCCCTGCCTAAGAGCAGAGAAGATCATCACCAAATGCTGGTAACCACCAGGGACAAGTACTTTTGGCTATTAGCTCATGGACACTGTCAATTACCTAAGGTGTGAAGAGGTGCTAATCAAAAGAAAGTACCCAGAGTATAAGAGAATCAGAGTTCCTTTAACTTCCTTTAAGTTCCTAAGAACTTAACTGCATGCACAGGTATTTTCAATAATAAATGGAAAATTTGAGGTAACTCTATCAGGGAGTTCTTTTGCTCCCCTATCATTCATAAAAGCAAATAGTAGGAAAAGAGATGTCAGCAGAGTCCTCCATACTGGGGATATGTATTACCTACACTTGTGACTATGGGCAATGAAGAAATGTCTCCGAACCTTTATGCTCAGGGGAGATGGAGAACAACTCTAAAACCCTATCCAGCTAGACCCTATTATTCTACAACAATGCAGTCTAACAGCGTTTGCAGTCATAGAACCTGAGGTTCAAAGTATAATTCATAATTTATTATTTGTTGACCTTGAAGAAGCCACTTTTCTTCTCAGAGTCTCAGTTTCCTCACTTGAAAAATAAGCGGATTCAGAGGATCATTCAGATACCATTTAGTCCAATCCCCTCATTTTACAGGAAAAGAAACTGAGGTCCAGTAGGAGAAAGGTCACAGAGGTACAGCTAGGATTCAGATTAAGTGATTCCAAATTCAACACTCTTTCTAAGGTACCACACAGCCTCCTAACCAGATCATCATCCCTGCATACCTTTAGAGTTCCAAATCATATCGCCTTGTCATTTGTGGATTTGAGACATGAAAATCCGAATTAAGCTTACAGCTCTAAACAATTCACAGATGACTTTGGGGAAGTTATTAAAGCTGTCTGAGCCTGTGTCCTCGTAACTGTAAAAAAGGATAGTAACTCTATTTCCTAACACAGGGTTTTGACAGATAAATGCTTTGAAAACCTTAAAATGCTGCATAAATCTTCTATGAGACACACACATACGTATATATGTATATAAATGCTTTTATATATATGTATATATTCTCATGTATACACCTGTGTGTAGATACATCACACTTATATATGCATACACACATACATAGTAGGTGTCCCAAAAGTCTTAGTGCAGTACTAAGCTTTAAAGGAAGTAGACTAGGAAGGCCAATGAGGGAGTAGATTCCTGTCAATCTGAGGTCTTCATTTTAAGGTCAGAGGTCACCCTGTTGGGGATGTAGCAGAATAAATCTTGTTCAGATCCAACTTGCATCAGTTAGCATCTGTGGTCCCTTCTAACTCTGTGGTTCTGTACTGCTATCCCCACTTATCCTTGGAAGGCTTTAATAGGTTAAAACTGCTTCAAGACTTTTGGGAAACCACAAAGAGAGACAGAAGGAGGGAGAGAGAGAGACAGAGAGGAAGAGGAAGAGAGCAGCAGGAATGCCAGTAATGGAGATCTAACAGGATGGGAAGCAAACCTGGAAAAATGTCATATGAAGATATTTTAAAGGTAAGGGGGATTTTCAGTCCTAGGGCCAACTGATGGGAGTTACAGGGGCACATAGTTCAGCTCACCAGCAAGAGGAATCCTTCCCATTAAGAAATGTCTTGCAACAAAAAAGGCAACCTCATAAGGCAGGGAGTTTGCCATCACTGGAGTCAGGTGCGAGAAACCAGGAAGGATGCCGTCAATGATTACCTCTCAGGTCTCTCCCAACTCTGCAATTCTACGATCCTCTAATAAGTAAATGTGGTCCCCTCCACCTTTCTCACTCGGTGTTCAACGGTCCCTTCCAGCTTTAACATTCTACGACTGGCAATCATTTGCTGACATTTTTCTCCAAATTAATTTCCTGTCTGCGTGTTCTTTGTTTACCCAAGCTAACAACACAACACAAAGGCAGGTGTCCAAAAAGAGATAGCTATGTGTAATTGGCTTTATGGTCAAATCAGTCTTATCAAATCCATTAGCAGGAATGGCACTGTGGACAAACAGCTTGTTATCTGGTTAACAGATAACAAGTGTCATCTTCTATTTCTATAGGGCTTTAAGGTTATAAAGCACTTTCCTTACAATGGCCCCAGAGATAGGACCACGTGTTATCAGCCCCATTTTACAGAGGAAACTAAAGCAGAAGTGAGATGATATGATCAGAATCTATACCCGGGGTTCAAACTCAACATTTCTTCCTCCCAAGTGCAATGCTGTCTCTTTCATATCAGTTTGGTTCTGCAGGCTGCTGGAGTCACGGACTGAGTCCTAACTCCAGGAATCACACAGCGCACCCAGCATGCGGCACCTGGACTGCACTGGGAAGAGGGAGCTCTCTCCGTACAGTAAGGCTTCTGACACCAACTAGCTGTGTGACCCTGGGCAAGTCACTTAACCTCTGTCTGCCTCACTTCCTTCATCTGTAAAATGGGAATAGCAGTAAATTCCCAGAGATTGTATCAAATGATAGATCTGTATACAACCCTTGGCAAACCTTAAAGCACTATATAAATGTAAGTTTATTACTATTTTTGCTACTATAATTACCATCCTCTCCTTTCCTCTCCTCTTGCAGTCATTATTAACATTGCCATCATCACCATTATTACAATACTCTGCTCTGCCAGGCTCACTGGGGGGAGGGGAGCCTTCGCCTACCCCAGGGGAACAGAACATGATTAGACTGTCCTCTAAACCATCCATATACTAAGTACTAATGACTCAAAAACATCTCCATTTTACTTCTTCATAGGATCAAAGATCCAGAGCTGTAAGGGACCTCAGACACTACTTAGTTGAATATCCCACACCCCATTTTACAGATGAGGAATCTGAGGCCAAGGGAGTTGGCAGCTTGGCCAATATCACCAGGCAGTAAGCATCAGAGGTGAGGTTTGGTGACTCCAGAATCCAAGTTCCTTCTACTAAACTGAGTCCTCCCAGGGTTCTCAAAGTCAATACCTAAATAATAATAGTTTTTGACAGGTATTAGAGGTAGAAAATCTTCAAATACAGACCTGGCAATGGACTATGCATGTGTGTGTTTGTGTGCATGCACCTGGGTGTGCTTGTGAGAACCAGGCAAGCCAAATGACAAAACCCCAGAGAGTTGGCCACCATGGGGTCACAGCAACTCATGAAACCATCTATTAAGCTTTAGGGATTACAATCCATACTGGTGAAGAGTATTCCCATTGATGAAGTAGGTAACCTCTAAATATTTTCACAGATTAGCCAACTCAGGCTTGAAAGGGACATCAGAGGTCATCTAGTCCAACCCAAAACCAAACAGGAATAATCTCTACAATATCCCTGATGGATGGTCACATTGATTCTAGTTTAATACTTCCATTGACAGGGAACTCATTACCAGTCAAAACAGCACCTTCATTAAGCTTTAGGACAACTCTAATTGTTAGAAGTTTTGTTGCTGTTTTCCTCCCTTAAATCCAGCAGAAACCTATCTCTCTGTAACTTCATTCATTGGCAGCACCAAGTCACAGAGTTAGAAGAGACCAAGGGCATCTGGTACAAGCTGTGCCTTTACAAGAATTCACTTTGCTGCATTCCCAACAAGATAATTCTCCAGGCTTTCCATGAAGACTTCAAGTCAGCAGGAACCCATTCCCTCCCTGGGATTCTTATTCCACTTCTGAACAGCTAATTGCAAGGAATTATATTAAGATGAAATCTACCTCTTTTTTGACTCCATCCATGGCTCCCCATTTTGTTCCTGGGGATTGCACAGAAATGTGGAAATTACCTTCTATACAACAGTCCCTCAAATATTAGAAGGGAGTTGTCAAGCTTCTGATGAAACCTAAGTCATCCCAACTCTAGATTAATATCTGCATGGTTTTTTCAAGCGATTCTCATACAGCATGGTGCTGAAACCCCTCACCATCTTGAATAACCTCCCCTGAATACGATTCAGTCCAAAACTGAACTCTTTCTCCCAAAATGCTCCTCTCTTCCTAACTTCTCTGTTAATGTGGAAGACAGGTGCCGTCATCCTCTCAGTCCTGTAGGCTCACAACCTAGGTGTCATCATTGACATTGACTCACCATCACCCCAATACATTTTCCCCTTCTCTTCTCCGACACTGAAAACACCTTGGTACTGGGCCCCCACACCCTTATGTTCACTCTACTGCAAAAACTTCTTGGTCTCCCTGCCTTAAGTCTCCTCCCACACTAGTGTATCTTGCATTCAGTTGTCAAACTGATTTTCCTAAAGTGTGAGTCTGATCATATCACCCACCCTCCTATTCAAAAACTCTAGTGGCTCTCAGTTACCTCAAGGATCAAATTTAAATGTCCTTTATAATCTATTCCCTGCCATCTTCCAATCTTTGTACAACTCACTCTTCTCCATGGAGGAAGAATATCTCCAGGAACACTCATCTGGCATCCTTATTTTCTCCCATCTACACATGGGAGACCTCTATGGGAGACCACAGTATAGACCTCTATGCCTGCTCCTAGCTTTCAAGTCCCAGATAAAATTCCACCTTCTATAAAAAGCCTATCCAGCTCCTCCTAAATTCTCATGCCTTCCCTTTGTTGATTTTTTCTAATTTATCCTCTCGATAGCTTGTTTGTACATGTTTGTTTGCATGCTGTTTCTCCCATTAGACTGTGAGCTCTTTCAAAGCAGGGGCTGTAGTAATACCAGATTTCAAACTATATTACAAAGTGGTGATCAAGAAAACAATCTGGTACGAGCCAAGAAATTCAGTGGTGGATCAGTGGAATAAATTAGATGCACAATACATAGTAGTAAATGATCATAGTAGTCTAGTGTTTGATAAACCCAAAGAGCCAAGCTTTCAGAGCAAGAAATCACCATTTAACAAAAATTTCTAAGAAAACTGGAAAGGAGTTTGGCAGAAACTAGAAACAGACCAATATCTCACCTTGTATACCAAGATAAGATCAAAATGGATAAATGATTCAGATATAAAGGATATCATGAGTAAGTTAGGGAACAATGGAAAAATTTACCTGTCAGATCTATGGAGAACGGTTGAGTTTATGACCAAACAAGAGATGAAGAAGATCACAGGAAATAAAATAGGTCATTCTGATTTCATGCAATTAAAAGGCTTTTTTACAAACAAAACTAATGTAACCAAAATTGGAAGATAAAGAGGAATCGGGGGAAAATTTTGCAGCAAGTTTTTCTGATAAAGACTTCATTTCTCCAATACATAGACAACTGAGTGAAATTTATAAAAATATAAGTGATTCCCCATTTGATAAATGGCCAAAGAATATGAACAGTTTTCAGAAGAAGAAATCAAAGCTATTGTTACATTAAAAAATGTTCTTAATCAATACTGATTAGAGAAATGAAAATTAAAACAACTCTGAGATACCACCTTACACCTATCAGATTGGTTAACATTAACAGAAAAGGAAAATTTTAAAAATGAAAATAACAATGCTGGAGGGGATATGGAAAAATAGGGATACTTATACTTGGTTGATCAAGCTGTAAACTGGTCCAGCCATTCTGGAGAACAAGCTATAAAACTGTTCATACTCTTTGACTCAGATATACCATTACTAGATCAGTATCCCAAAGAGATCGAAGAAGAGGGAAAAAAAAGACCTATGGGTATAAAAATATTTACAGTAAATATTTTATAGCAGCAAAGAATTAGAAATGGATGGGATGCTCATCACTTGGGGAATGACTCAACCTGTAGGATATGATTGAGATGGAACACTATCGGGCTGTAAGAAATGACAAGCAGAATGGTTTCCAAAAACTTAGGAAGACCTATATAAACTGATGCAGAGTGAAGTGAGTAGAATCACAAAAACTACACAGATAACATCAATATTGTAAGAATGATCATGAAAGACTCTGCTAACGTGAAGGATCCAAGACAATTCCAAAGATGCCATGATGAAAATTTTCTCTCTAGTGTGACAGCTAATGAACTCTGAGTACAGACTAAAGCATACTTTTCTTTAAACTTTATTTTTCTTGTTTTAGCGTATGTGTGTGTTTTCTTTTGCAACATGACTAATATGGAAATGTTCTGCCTGATTTCACATGTGTAACTGATATGTTACATGCCTTCTAAAAGGGTTAGGGAAAGACAATAGGGAGAGAGAAAATTTGGTACTCAGAATTTAAAAAAATGTATTAAAACTTGTTTAAATGTAATTGGGAAATATTTGATAAAAATATGTTTTAAAAAAAGGCAGGGGCTGATTTTGTCTTTGTAACTTCAGGGCTCAGTAAAGTGCCTAGCACACAGTAGGCACTTGATAAATGCTAGCTGACTTGGCTTAAGCATGTTAATGTCCTTCCTAAAACGTGTCACCAGGAACTGAATGCAATGTTCTTTCTGAGATCTGGTAGAGGGACAGCAAGACCATTTCCTTCCTTGGGCCTCTCAATGTAGCCTGCAAATGAATTAGCTTTCACTCTCAATGTGAAGAAAGCATGAAGCATTGAGAGTCCCAGATGTTCCTCATAGTAATTGCAATTAAGTCACTCCTCTCTTTGTCACAAGACACGGGAACTTAAAGCAGCAGCAGCAGCAGCAAACAAACACACTCCAGGACCTTATAGTTATCTCTCCAATATTCTTTTGATAGGTAAGACAACACAGTGGAGAGTCCACATTTCTCCATTTTATCCACAGGCATAGTATGGGAGACTGTCAAGACCTTTGCTTTATACCCTAAATACAGCCTAATATACCAATTTAATAACTGTGAACAAAAAGGAAACAGGGTTTACTCTGAAATAATTTCTAAGTAAAAATCTAAATCAGCCTGATCCCCTCTCCCCATGAGAGTTCTTCAACTACTTCAAGATAGCTATTGTATCTCCTCACTTTTTCTTTATCTCCACCTCGAACTCATAATTTTAATGGTCTCTCCTTCCTCCTTGTTGACCTTCCCTAAACAGGTTCCCATCTGTAAATGTCTTTCCTAGAATGTGACTCCCAGAAATGAACCCAATATTTCAAATGTGAGGGGACCAGAGCAGTGTACAGTAGTGCTATCACCTTACTGTAAATAATACAGCCCAGCATCTAATTATTATTTTGAAGCTGTCCTACTTAGCTTATCATCCACTGATACTTCCCAGATCTTTCTTCATATCAGTTCTTAGAGAACTGATCCTGAAACACTATCTTTGTGAGCAAGTGTTTATAACCTGAAAAGGGCTTTACAATTATGATCTACTGACAATCTACAGAAAGGAACTATATGTTTTCTGTAAGATAATTTAGAAGACAAAGGACTTGCTCCCCTGCGCTTTAACTGAACACTATGAGGGATCCTTGCTGTGCATAAAAGTTTCAACATATCTAAATCAATTCCTGTGGACCTTCACCGTTGCCAACTCTTATCTCCATCTTTAAAATTCTCTTGTTGAATGATACAGTGGGTCCCCTTTTTCTGGATTCTGCTAAGGTTTTAGAGGGACCATAACACCTCATTTCTAAAAATAAGTTGGCAATGTAAGGAGAGCTGTAACGATTGCAGCCTACCCACCTTGAAAGTCTCATAAACAGGGAGCAAGACAAGCTTATAGAGATAGGCAGATTTGTCATTAAAAGATATGGAGTAAATCTTTAGAGGATGATAGAAAGTCCAGGTCTAGTTCAAGGGAGTAGTAAGCTGAGAATCATCCCTAGTGTGTGGGTATAGGGCCCAGTTCTAGTCCTAGGGGATATTAAAATCCAGTCTCATCTTTGGCAAAGGCTAGTCTTGGGTTGGTGAACCAAGTGGTGTCTTAAGGGCGTATAGCCATGGTCTCTCTGGGACATGATGCCCAATGTCATCTCTAAGAAATATAGAATCTTGGGCTATACTTAAAGGATGTGTAAAGTGGGGCTGGCTCCCTGGGATGGAGCCTGAGATCTCCCTGAGTTGGGATACTTACACTAGGGTCTATGGCCTGACATTTTTTTAAAACAATTTTTATAACTGCATTTTGATATATTGGTTTCCTTGGTAATCCTACATATTTTATTTCATGCACTTAAAAATATTATTCTCAGAAGTGATCTGCAGATTTCACCAACCCAGCCAAAGAAAGGAATCTCTGATACAGAAAAATACTAAGAACTCCTGTCCTAAGAGGTGTGTGGGGTCTGGTATAATTAAGATTTTAGAAAAAAAAATAATCACAGTGTGTGCTTCTTCAAGCAGAAGCTGAATGTTGGAGAGGAGAATAAAAAGATACACTGAAGCCGTTGAACTAAATGACCCTGAGGTCCCTGAGAGTTTGCTATTGTATGAAATTATAGAACAGGAATTTAGTCAGCCCTTACAGTAAATCGTTTCCCCAGTGTGAATTTATTTTAAGAGAAGATGAAATCTGCAAGGTGAATGAAATTGTCAGTATCATTCACTGCCAAGTACTCATTTTCCTTAAGAGGGAGAGAAAAGAGCAGAAAGGAAAGAATACAGTATACAAATTTATTTTTAAAAAAGAAGGAAATGAAAGAAAACAATTCTTTAGTTAGCCTGGAATTAAGTATCTGATACTTATTCCAACCGCTGCTCTTCATCTCCAACAACGTAATGGACCTTAATTCCCTCCAGGCAGAAATATCCATGATAATTTAATGCTGAAACTTCCAAAGGAGATTTAAATTGAAAACTTAAATTGGGTAGAATCTGCTAAGGACATCTGGTTTCTCAAAGCCCTGATTTTTATGATCAGAATATTCATAGAAATTGTCAGAGTCCAACGTAGGGGCCTCTGCCAAAGAGGATATGGATGTGTACAGCAAGAATACAGAGCTTTGCACCCACCTACATTCTCCATTCTTGAGCATGCCTGCTATCTGACATTCAAAACTAAAGCTTGGTCTCCAGAAAGATGAACCCAAGAACATTTCCGCTAAGCAATTCTTCCATTTCTGGTGGTTGTTGATACCCTCGACTTTAGCTGTCACTTCCAAAGTGGGCACTGGTGAGAACAAAGGTAGGGATAAAGTCTCATAGTTCTTAAAGCATTCTAACCCATTGGCACAGGCATTTTTCTCATTCTGGGGGAAGGACAGCATCGGGCCAGATTTACAGTGGAAGCTGTCAGTTTATCAGGCTGGAGCAGGTGTCAGGGGCTGTAAGAAATCAACTTCAGAAGAAGTAAAAGCAAAAGGCGAGAGGAGAGTAAACATGGTAAGTAATGGCTGAGACTAAGGGTCCTCGGAGAATACGGAGCAAAATAGCAACATGAAGATGCAATCCAGACCCTGTCTGTGAGAAAGGGCATAAATATCTCCAGCTTGACCGCAGCTTGGCTATTGATATAAAAATGGAAATTGATTTTCAAAAACGGGCAGTATCTCCAGCTCCTGTAAATGAGGCATCTAGACATTTCTTGTAAATAACCTTTAGAGGACTTGAGCAAAGCATCCCAGACAGATTATTGTTTATCTTATGGTTATGATGATAACCAAGGCATAAGTTTGCTGAGCCTCTATGGGGAATTTAGTCTAATATAAAAATCATGGAAATCTCAAAGCTAAAGGGGACCTGGGAAACTGGTGACTTCCAATCCCCACTTTATAAATGGGAAAAGTAGAACTGGAGAGAGGGTATATACATGCTTAGTACCTTACCTGGCACAGAGTAGGTGCTTACTGACCAACTGGCTGACTTGACTCCTGCTGCAGGATATGAGTTGGGGGGCCAAAGAGTGACCAAGGCACAGGTTTCCTTCCCCCCTCTCCCACATTACTACAGGGCAGTCATGGCTTGGATTCTGTAGAAACAGCAGAGTAGGGGCCAGAATACTGATCCTGGAGTCATTAAGATTTATGAATGCAGCCAGCATCGGATACCTAACTAGCTGTATAATAGCCAATTAAAATCATGGTTGAATGGCCTCCTACTAATTGACAGCTCAGTCAGCCAATAAGCACCTGATTTCCTTCCCTTCATTTTGATCCTAGGATCATAAACCCTGAGCTGAAAGGAACCTTGGAGGTCATGTAGTCCAATATCTCATTTTACAATTGAAGCCCAGAGACATTATCAGTGACTTTTCCAAGGTCATACAGCTTGTAAGTAGCAGAACTATTCAGAATAGAAATAAAAGTAATATAATGTAAATTTTGAAGAGGGAGAAAACTAGCACCTGGTCTAGCACTGAGATTTCAATGGTTGAGGGAGTTTCCTGGTTAGCTTTCTTCCAAAAACCTTTCATCAAAGAAAAACAGCTCCTGTTTTTCAATGGCAAAAATCCACCCTAATGAGGAAGTAAGGGGTTTGTGACTAATTCTGGACCAAACCTGTGATTTAAATGGCAAAGAGATCCCACAATGGAGAAGTTAACTCTGTCTCCCAGTGCAGATCACCACCTGCTTCTCCAACTTGGGGTTGCCCAAGGTCACATAGAGAGCACTTATCAGGAGGACAGGAACCCAGGGCTTCCCGACATTCTTACACTGCAGGAACTAGCATCCACAACTAGCATTCATGTAGCTTTTCGGTTTATAAAGTGCTTTACCCAGTGCTGGCCTTTATCTAATTTTATCCTCATAGAAACAAAGCATCAAGTTGTTTAAAAACAAGGGGCTGACACGTGACTACAAAGGTCTGCAAGGTAAAAGGATAGAGACTGCCCCTCAGTTTAGGAAAACTAGCCACAAGGTCGATTTGCAACTTCTCTGCAATTTACAGCCTTCAAAGAGTTACCAAGAGTTTTCAGAGTTTAAGTGACTTGCCCAGCGCCACACACCTGGTATGGGTTGGAGGTGGAAACTGAATTCAGATTTTCCTGGCTCCAAATTCAGCTTCAGATGCCTCTTTTACACGAAGATAAAATTCATCACTCAAGGTAATAGGCACCTCCTCTATGGCTAAGCAGGGCAGCTAGATGGCCCAGTGGATAGAGCAACCAGAGAGAGTTCAAATCTAACCTCAGAGACTTATTAGAAGTGTGACCCCTAACTTTTTGCCTCAGTTCCTAATCTGTAAAATGGCCTGGAGAAGTAAATGGAAGACCACTCCAGCATCTTTGCCAAGAAAACCCTAAATGGGATCATGAAGAGTCTGACATGCCTGAAAACTACTTTGACAAACCACACGTGGCTAGGCACTGGGGATACAAATGCAAAAAATAAATGAATTTTAAAGGCAAAAGAGATCCAAATTCATCATCTAGGAAGGACCTAGCCCACACATCATAGCTATTTAGGGCTACAAGGGGCCTTGGCTGGTCATCTAGTGTGGCCCAAGGAAAGAAGAAGCAAAAAGGCTAATTGATTTGCCACAGTCATTAAGTGGCAGAGCCATGATTTGCACTAAGGTCCTCTGACTCCACAACCAGTTAGACCACTCCTGAGCTGGACCCTTCATTGCATCTAAAGAAACTCATCCACAAGCCAGAAATCCAGACCCTAGAGGAAAGGCTTGGGGGTCATAGCCCCAGGCAGAAGCATCTACTGCCTCCCCTTGCCCCAGGAAATGACCCACAATTCTAACCCCCAAACCCAATTACTTACAAGGCGGATGGGGAGACAGATCCACTGAGGAGGCCCTAATGTTTGCCGCCAGGTTGTCCTGGGCAAAGCAGCCCATACTCCCATGCACAGGCTGGGAGGATGTTACACTAAGTTCAAGGGAGTGGATTGAGAGGGCAGGAGAGGGATGGGGTGGGGGAGAAGGTTATAGTAGCAATGTGGTCCCTCCTTCCTTTCTCATTGGCTGAAGGTGCAGCCAGGTACCATCAAAGTATCCAGTAATTGCATAGCAACCCATGAAAACCCGTGATTGGATGGCCTGAAGCTGACTGACAACCATAACAACCAATAAACATGTATCTCCTCCCCTTCGTTTTAATATCTGGTGAGCCTGAAGGGACTTCAAAAATTATTCCTTAGTGTAATTGTGCAGATGAGGAAATCGAGGCACAGAGTTTTCATGTTTTTCCCAAGATCATGACGTTTAATAAAGGTCAAAGCTGAGATTAAAACTCTGGCTCCAAGACTGAGAGTTTGTACCACACTCCTCCCACAATGTTTCCCTTCACTATTTCAGTTAAAAAATACATGTATTTATGTAGATAGATAGGTAGAAATGTGTATGGATGACATGTGTGTGTGTTCGACCTTCATTGCCGAAGAAGACCAGTATATGTGTATTGTGTCTACATGTATGTATGTATGTATGTATAGATATACATATGTATATATACATATATAGATATGTATATATACATATATACATATCTATCTATGGGGGCAACTAGATGGCACAGGGGATAGTGCACTGGGCTTGGAGTCAAGAAGACTTGAATTCAAATGTGGTCTCAGATGCTTGTTAACTATGTCAACCTGGGCAAGTCATTTCACCATGTTTGCTTCAGTTTCCTCATATGTAAAATGAGCTGGAGAAGGAAATGGCAAACTACTCCATACCTTTGTCAAGAAAACCTCAAATGGGGTCTCAACGAGTCAGAGATAACTGAAATGACTCAACAACTACAATAAATATATACATACATATATATACACAACACACACGTATATATGTATAGGTGTGTGTGTATGTGTACACATAAACACAAAGAGACATTTTTAACAGAATATATATATATACATATATATGTGTCTATGTATACACACACACACACACACACACACTAGTGGGTGTCACTTCTCAACAACCTCAACAGCAGTGAATCTGAATTTTCCAACTTCATGTAGGTGTTTAATGTATTTTAAATCTACTTATTGTTTTTTTTAATCAGTGGAAGTGACAGCATTTTCAAAAAATTGAAAGTTTAAAAACAGAACATATGCTTTAAAAAAGTAAGTTAATTTATTGAATTTAGGAGGAAATAAGACTTACTTTTTTCATGGGAATACCAACATGAAATCAGAATGAAGTCCATTTGAAATGTTACACATGATTAATAACATTCATTGTGAATCGGCATACACTTAATTTCTAAAATCTGAAAATGGAACTAGAAAGCTAAAGACTCCACCCTGCTGAACATATTACTTTCAGGGATTGAAGAGGTTTGAATCCAAAGATTAGTCCAGCAAAATCCCTTCTCCAGCATGCCTCCCAAATATGCTCCAGTTCATACCTTCCTCATAGCTTTGTATGGAAAAGAGGGACCCAATTGCAAGCATATTTAGGAACTTTCTGAACTCTCTAGCTGTTCCTCTTGTCCTTCACATTTGCAAGTGAATTTTCTGTATATCATTGGTTTAAAAGCAAAAGTTTGGTTGGTCATCTAATTAGCCAAATGATAAGTTCCATATAGGCTGTGTGGTCAATCCTCTAAAATGCATTCAATGACTTTTCATAAGCTATATGGTCAGTCAATCCCCTAGAATGCATTCATGAATTCATTATATTTTAAGTCACAGTTTATTGTCAGCAGCAAAATTTATGTGAGCATATTGGAATGAAAAATATCACAGAAGGAAGAGTTTCAAGGGTTCTTTTTATAAAAAGTTGAGCCATGAAATTTCTCTGAGGCCTTAAATTACAGAATCTCACAGATGAAAGGGACATCAGAGGTCATCCAGTTGGACAGGAGCATCCTCCATTGCATCCCTGACCAACAAGTTGTTCTGCTAGAACATATTCAGTGAGTGGGAATCTTTTCAAAGCTGTCTATTTCATTGTTAAACAACTCTGATTGTTATAATATTTTTCTTTTATGGAGCAAAAAAATGGGTTCACCATAGCTTCCATCAATTAATCTTGGTTTTGTCCTCTGGGGCTATAATAGTCAGAAAGTGTCTGTTTTGGGGAGAAGTTTTTAGCCTCTCTGAAATTCACAGGCTCAAATTCAGAAGGCTGTTTCCATTTCTTGACTTGCCCCTATCTTCTGTCTAATGCTCCTCCCCCTAGCCTTTACACCTTGTCTTTCAACTTCTATTACTCATGCTTCCTTCTCCTATGTAAGTCATCAGCCTATCCTTAGCATCTCCTTGCCTGTGACAGCAGAGATGAGACAAAACCAAAGACACTGGAGTGAGATAAGTCTCCTTCGTACAAATCCATGACCTTGGGTCTTCCCTTAGTTGTCCTATGGAGTTGATTAAGCACCCATCAGTGTCATAAATTAAGAGATGCAGGGAACTTAGTGAAACCTGGATGTTTCCACTCCAGGAGTAGTGACTCTAAAAGACCTTTACTAACTCCTATCATTCTTTCTGTCATATTCTCAACAACACTGTATGCCAAGTTTTGGTGAGATCTGTGATTGTCTTCTTTCCTTCCTAGAAACTCAGTGTGGCGCATTTAGCACTCTGGAGCCAAATCAGGAAAACATAGATTAAAATCTCACATCTTACATTTACTAGATATGTGACCATGGCGCTGTCACCTGACCCCTTTCAACCTCAGTTTGATCAGGTAAAATAAAAATTATGTAAAAAATCAGCTATCCCAGGTACTTCATTTTAGGCATCAGTACTTCAATAGTATAAGTAAGAAATACAATAATAAAGATGTATTGTTTTATGTGTAACTGGTTTTTCTGACTTTTGTGAAAACCTCTGTTAAGTCCTCAAATTTTAGGAGCAGACCAGGGCAGAAGTCAAAGAAGAGTATCTAATTCCTTTTCCATACAACAATTTTCACATCCACCCAAACCCTTATATTTTCAAAGCTCAACATGTCCAGTTATTTCTGGATATACCTGATTTCTATATACCAATACTTTCCCCATCCTAGTGGTCATCTTCTATATCTATTCTAGTTTGACAATGTCCCTCCTAAAGTGTTGCCCCAAACTGACAACAGTGCTCCAGATTTGATCTGAAAGTCAGTGGAAACTTTTTAAACTATCTCAAATAAGGTATGTTTGGAAAGCACTTAGTACCGTTGTCTGGCACATAGTAGGTACTTAATAAATGTTTGTTTCCCTCCTCTTCCAAACCCCTTCTTCTGCATATTATGCCTCTAGTAATGCGATCCAAGATAATAAGTTAATATTAGAGTGTTTCCTTGGTTTGCTTTTGGGGGGGGGGCAGTGTTGAATCCTCAGTTACACCATTCTTTACAATAATGAACTTAGACTATTGTCAGGAAAAGGTGTGGCCCTTTCAAAATATAATTCTGAATATGATCCTTGAGCTAAGCTATACCCTTAAGCCCACAAAACTGACAAAGGTCATTCCCACAGGCAGTTTTGCAAACGGCATATCCAAAATATTGAACAAACTAACAGATGGCAGTACATAGGTGGCGTCATTACTGAAATCCAATTTTGTCTATTGAAAGAGAAAGAGCTCTGAGATGGGAGCAAAAATGACCACATATGTTATGTAGATGCCAGACGTACACTGGCACACCTCACATTTGAAAACAAGTTCAATGTTTTAGATTTACTACAACAACACTTCACATTTTCTTAGTACTTTCAGGTTGATAATGCACTTTCCTCATGACCACACTATGAGCTGAGTAGGAGTGCAAACGTTATTATCTCTCTTTTCCATAGAGAAAGGTAAAGCTCAGAAAGGTCGATCACCTTGCATTGCTCTTGGCTTCATAGATAGGAGGGGTTGTAACAGGGAAATAAAAACAGACTTTTGGGGGGGGTCTAAACCCAGCACTTATTCCAATATACACATTTATTCAACTGTCACTAATGTAGGTGGTGATGTTTTGCATCCTTGTAATGTTGGCAGCTTTTTTCTCGAAA
This sequence comes from Potorous gilbertii, assembly GCA_028658325.1. NCBI lineage: Eukaryota > Metazoa > Chordata > Mammalia > Diprotodontia > Potoroidae > Potorous > Potorous gilbertii. The sequence goes on from CM053769.1 coordinate 144,674,673, forward strand.
TAAAACCACAAATTTGATTTCTTCAAACCCAGAAAGAGAGAAATATAATTTGATGCTGCATTGCAGAGACATACAGATAAAGGAAGGAACCTTAATAGTCATCAAATTCAATAATTATCTGACCAAGAATTCCTTCTAAGACATCCAGCCAAGTGATTGTTAAATTGCTGGGAGAAACAAATACCATCCAAGACATCCCCTTTTACATTTGTCTATTTCTAGCTAGATGGAAAGTTAATAGAACACTGTACCTGGAGTCAAGAAGACGTGAATTCAAATCCAGCCTCAGGCATTTCCTGTGTTACTCTGAGCAAGTCATTGCTCTGTCTGCCTCAATGTATTTAACTATAAATAATACTTGAGAAAAATCCTCAATAATTTCTAAAAGTATAAAGAGGTCCTGTGATCAAAAAGTTTGAGAACCATAGACTGTCAAGATCTTTGATCTTTGCTCTGTTGGCTATCCTTGCAAATTTCATGTAATTTGTAAATTTGATTAACATGCTTTCTAAGGCTCTATCCAAGTTATTAATAGCAATACTTAAGAACATAGGGCCAAGGATAGATCCCTGGGGCCCTACAATAGAGACTGGCATCTATATTTCATTGAACTGTTAATGATTTTTCTTCTAATCCAGTCATTCAACCAATTTCAAAACCAACCCAACTATGCAATCAAGAAGAAAGCAACTGTCCGTCTTATCCACAGGGATCATATGAAAAACGTGAAATACTTCGGTGAAATCTAAGTCCACTGTGCCTTCAGGATTCCACTTATCTACTAATCTAGTGACCCTGTCAGAAAATGAAAATGAGGTTAGTTTGGCATGACCTATTCTTGCCAATGGCATGCTGTTTTTAATGGTCGTTGTTTCACTTCCTTTTATAAAAAAGCTCAAGACCCAGAACTTCAATAATGCCCTCTAAAATTCTGATAGGAATAAAAGTCAATCTCCCTTTTATTAAAAAGGAAACTTTTACTCTTTTTCCAGTCCTGCCAAACCTCTAAAATTTTCCAAAACCTTTTAAAAATTGTTAATAGTAACTTAGCAATGTCATTCAGTCAATAGGCATTTATTAAGCATCAAGTGTCAGATACATATTAAGTGGTAGCAATACAATGAAAGGCAATTGAAGGTGCCATTTCTTTCATAAAATAAACCTTATGAGTTAGATTATGCAAAAATTACTCTTCCCATTTTTATAGGAATTCTGATGAACAGAGATTAGAGGATCATTCTTATCCTGCACATAACAGGGCTCTCATGAGAGTGGGCTCAAACTCAAAGTATACAGGTAATGAGATCTATAGGAAGAGAACACATGTGTCAGAGGAATAACTCATAACTCCTGGTTACTAGAAGTCCTGTTCTCTTTTCATACAGTTCTCAACAAGTTCACCTTAAGTGTATCTTTCTTCTAGGGTCTGATGGATGACAACATTCTTTCTTCCAAAAAGAGTCCCACTCTTCCTCTCTCCTCTTGCTATCCTTCCATTTCCATGTGTGGCCATATTTGTCTTCCATGAGACCTTGACTGCTCTCAACTGGACCTGCTACTGATCAAGACTTTCCAATACCATGGTCATTGGTCATGAAGGCAAGAGTGTAGAACGCTCTAGGAAGGAAAGGAGAAAGGAAGGAAGAAAGGAAGACCATCTGTTCAGAAAAAAAGAAAAAAACTGTGCCTGTCCTCAAGGAAGGAAAAGAAAACACTTAACCCTTTAACGAATTTTTTCAAAGTTCAGCAAATAATTGAAAAAGCAAGTACTGGAATTAGGGTTTGGTATACCACAGCTTTGATTTTTTACAGGAAATCTGGCAGGACACTTAGCTACCTACATAAAGATATTTTGGTGATTTAAAAAAATAACAACTTCATTATGCATAAGGAAGAAAACAGTTATTAAGTCCCCAGCATGTGCTAGGCACTGTACTAAACACTTTACAAATACTATCTCATTGATCCTTACAGAACCCTGAAAGATAAGTGCTATTATGATTCCAATTTTTACTGTTAAGCAAACTGAGGCAGACTTAGGTTAAGTGGCTTGCCTAGGGTAAGTGTTCACGGCTAGATTTAAACTCAGGTCTTCCTGATTCCAGGCCCAGTGCTTTCTCAACCATATCACCTAGCTACCTCAGCTCATTGCTCCTTTTCATCTTCTAGCTCCTACCCTTCCCTCTCAGCCCTCAGCTTCCTTCTATTACAACTACAAGAGTCTGTCTCCTCAAAGGACTCCTGAGCCTGGAGTTCTCTGTCTCTCAACTGCTTTATAACTAGAAATATGCTGATATTCTTCTTCAGCTTTTTAATTCCTCCAGAGGCATTTTTAACCAATCAATTCTTTCATTCATGGCCATTAAAATAAGTTCACAGTGTATGAACACATGAAATAAGTTCACATGTGTGACCCATCGTGTACTTTTCTCATCACTTTCATACTGATATTACACTAAGGTAGAGCTTTGAGATGTCCACCCCCACCTCATTACTTTTAGTTTTATTTGGGAAAAGAGTCATATCAAAGAAAAAATAGACCTCTTGCTCTTGGTGGACATAGTAATGGTAACTGGCTCCCAAAGAAGGCAGAACTGTTGAATTCTTTTGTGTTTGTTTGTTTTCTTGCTTTATCTGCCCATGAGAATGAGCTTTGAAGGGGAAAGAAAGAATAAAAATGACTAAGAGGATGTCTACAGATAATAAGAAAGATTGTTAGAGAGTACCTAGCTGCCCTTTGTGAGTTCAAATCACCTGAGTCAGATAAACTTACATTGGAAGGTCCTGAAAGACCTGTCAGATAGAAAATTACTGAGAATGAAAAATGAGCCAAAGGGAAAAGGTCCTGCTTACTTTTTTTTGTTAGCAGAGAGGGAGGGGAGCATGAAATCTGCAGAATATAATCCAGTGAATTTGACTTTGACATAATAGAATGTATAATTATGTAAGATGCATAATTCTAAAAGTTTTTTCCTTAAAAATTATCCTAGCAGAGGGAAAATTTTCTTATCACTATTTAAATAGAGAAGTAATTTCTAATTTTTACTCTAGATGGTAGTTCTATTAAATAAGTTGGTTAGTAAACAAATATGGATCACAAAGATTTGCCATGGTGGCCCTCTCTTAATACAGGGATATCAACTGATTGAAAGGGAAGTATTGAGAAAATTAGTATTCTAGCCTCGTGTCTGGAGTTCTTTGGCTCCTAGACTTTTTAAATTCTGTTACTAATAATCTCCATGCATCCATGCATGCTGACAGATATGCCACAATACTTTAATCGCCATTGGCCATGGTCCTAATAAAGGCCGATAATAAAATAAGATCCTGCAGGGGCTCCATTTTTTTTACAAGCAATATCAAGCCCTATGAACTTTAATGCCCACTGTCTATTTAGATAGTCATGGCTCAGAGATGGTATTAGGAAGAACTAGAAATGCTTGTTCTGAAGTGTTTGAAAATATTGCAAATTACACTGTGGTGCTGGCTTAGTTCAAACTAATCCTGTATAGCACTGACCTTTGAAAAATAAAAAATCTGTTGTGTTTTCCTTGGTAGCTTCATTTCCTTCACCTCCTTTCCTTTGTCTTATTTCCCTGTTCACTCTTGATTTTATAGAGTTGTCAAGCTCAATGAGTCAACAGCATGACAAGGCAACCCAAACCAAACTAATGAGATCTTAGGCTACATTACTAAAAGCACAAAGTCCAAAACCGCAGGCAGAGAAAGTCAGTGTGTTTGCCACTGCCCTAGCCAGGCCACTTGTGGAGAACTAAGTTCACTTCTGTGCCTCATACTTTGGGGAGGGCAGGCCAGTGCTTCTCCAGAGAGAAAAGAGGCAACCAAGGTGGCGAGAAGATCAGACCCCATGTCATATGAAGATTATTTGAAGAGACAAGACTTAGAGGAAACATGATGACTGTCTTCAGATGTTTGCAGGGATGCCAATTGAAAAGGAAGTTTAGATTTATTTTCCTTAGCCTCTGGAAGAGAAAAAAAAAAGCCAAACAATGGGTAGAAAGAGAAGATACAGATTCCTCTTGATATAAGGGAGAATACTCTCTAACTAGACATCCAAAAATGGAATAGCGTATCTCAATGGATATTAATTCCTCAATGCTAGAGAACTTGAGGAAGAAACAAAATAATCATGTGTATCAGATGCTGGTTGTAGAGAACCTTGAGGGGTTTGAAAGATCCCCTTATCAAGAGTTCCCCTCCTCCAAGGAAGAATGATATCTGACTTGAGAAGTTAAGTAATATATTGTTCTCAGGTGCATGTCCTTGAATTCGGGTGTTGAAGTTCCAGGAATCAAGGCCCCTGCTTACAGGGTAACATTCTGATAAAGAGGCCTTGAGGTCTCCCTTTCTACTTATCATGATCTGTTCTGTTCTCATGCCTTATCGCTACCCCTATGGTTTTTTACTGTATAAGCACCCTGACCTCTCTGATTTGTTGGCTCAGTATGTCTAGAATAAACTCAGCTTGTTCAGATTGCTGTGTCCCACCTGTCTTTTCATCCTTGTTCTGTGAGCCCCATAACCACCCTGGACCTGCCTGACTGCACTGGCCGCAGCAGTTGGTGAGGGAAATTCCTGTTCATGTGTGTTGAAAATATGCTGAAGGGACCTTTTGGACAACTGAATTCAATCCTTTCCCTCCACAAATGAGGAAAGGGGAGCGTGGTATAGTAGATAGAGAGAGTGTAGGACTTGAAACTGGGAAGACCTGAGTTCAAATACTGCCTCTGTCATTTACTAGCTGTATGATCATGGGATAGTAAGCTATCCTCTCTCGGCCTTAGTTTTCTCGGGTTAGACTAGAAAAACATCTAAAGTCCCTTCCAACTCTAAATCTACAATCTTACAAGGGCTAGGATAGTTAGGTTATTTGCCAGTGTCACACAGATTGGAATTGCCAGAGTCAGAATTTGAACCCAGTTCCATTGCTTTGTGTACCACTACTCTGGCCATGATGCTTTTCTCTGAGGTCCCTTCCAGGTCTGAGATGCTATGATTCTGGGTCAGGGTTTTAGGAGGTACAGCAGTTGAGGTAGGCAGCTGATAGGTTTGCAGTGTCTGCCCAGAAGCAAAACCTATTTCTCATTCAATTTCCCTCCCAGCTTCAGTTTCATCTCAGTCTTGTATTCCTCAGGCACCACCAAATTCCTTTTCTTTGAAAGACAATGGATATGTTTATTCTTGACTCTACTTTTCTAGAGCTGGGGAGCAAGCTGTGGGGTTTCTTTTCCCCTACACATTAAATACAAAGAAGACCCCACACATCCATTATTCAAGATCATGAAACAATAGCAAAATTAATCATGGGAGGAGAAAACATGTGACATCTGGAACATATTCATGGGACACTATTAGCCATCTCTTATTGATGCTTACTAACTGAGAAAAAGACAGGTCCACAGTGAAATGATAAGGCTGAATAGAGAGAGGAGGTATGACTAAAGAAAATTGCATCCCTTTAAAAAATGAAGTGTTTTCTGACCTTTAGATTTCAGAAAGCTTAAACAAGCTCTCTCCTGTGTCTCTATGTGCAGAGAAGGCACTAATCTCAGATCTGTTTCACACACAATATTTGATCAAATTTTATTAGAATCTTTCTGGAGTAACACTCCAACTGCCAGAGAACCCAGATGGAACATGCAGAACTGGGCAAATACCAGCATAGCTTAAAGTGATTAGCTTCAAGTTAAAAACAGAGAACAAATTTTAACCTCCATTAACACCACTAAAAACTTATAGGGGACTAGAGTCATTTATTCATGGGAGGAAAATGACATTTTATAGTTGTCATGCTATGAGACTTCATATATACATGTGAAATATTCACTCTGAGACTGAAAAATTCCCCCATTCTATACTTGTACTGGGGGATTGGTTCCCCAGAAGGTGACTTAGGGTTCTAGAAGTAACCCTGTGTAACTGTATTTCTAATACTAGATTTACATTTCTAGGGTTAATCCTGTGTGGCTATGTTTCTGACACTGAAGTTCCCAAGCCCCAATAGAATGCTACCCATTAAGAATCAACCAATAGGCTCAATTAGATTTTAGCAAAGGCATTTACTAGAATAACAAAGTAATGAAAGTTGACACAAAACACCAACCCACCAAAAAAATACAGCCTGCACTGCCCCACAAATATACCTAAGTCTGCAAGAAGAGTGAGTTCAATACTTAAGACCATAATGGTAGTGAGGCACACTGCAAAGAACATTTATGCCAAAGCAGTAACTCACAATTTCTGATACTCAAAATACTTTCTCTCTTTTTAAAGTCTTCATGAAGTTTCACTTGTGTACATGACAGGTGGGTGCCAGGATTGACTCCTTTCTTGGGCCTATACCTGTAGTTGTCACTTCTCTCTGACAACAAGAGTCGTATTTCCTGACACTACCTCCCAGTTAAGATGGCTCTCATTTCACAGCTGTCTCTTCTTAGTGTGATTCTCTGCTTCTGAATGGATACATGATCTATCACAGAGCCATTATCAATAGTGACATGATCAATGGATGGGTTGGGGAACATAATACCTGCTCTGGGCTGATTTGCTTCTTCTTTCTGGTACAAGCTGAAGCCTATGACTCATTGTGATATAAGGACCAATATTTACCAGTATTTACACACACACACCCCTACGACTTGGATTAGACTCTAAAAAGTGATAAAATCAGAATTTGATTGGCCCAGAAGGGAGAAAAAAGTCAAGTTGTACCTCCCTTGACACAGATTCCTGATTAGATTGACATGGTGTCCTAGTCATCTAGGGGAATAAAAATATCCCACTCAAAGGGAGTCAGTGTCTTTCATGCTTAGTAAAGGGAAATATGTAAAATGGAAATGGAAATCTGGAGATGGCAGGGAGAAGGTTCTTTTATGGTGAAACAATAGCAAACCGTAAAGAGCCAGAAGCTGAGCTGGAGGGATTATTGACGATAGGTAGCTTGAACATCTCCCCAAAACGAAGGCTCCAGAAGGAACTCACCAATAGGAGAAAGCCTGTTTCAGGGTGAAAAGACCCTACTCTCTGAGGATCTGAGGCAAGTTCTAAAGTAAGAAGGCAGTTGAGGGCATGACGGCACAGTCCAGAGTGGTTCAGTACTTAGAGCTGTGAGTTACTCTTTTGCTACACGTGTTCATTACATATGTGCTGCACATTACTACCATCATACTCTAAGTGTTGATCCTATGCTTACCTTGAGCCTGTATGTATTTGTAGGAGAACTTTTGGGCAAGTAAGTAAAAACCTTTTTTACAATATTATCTTTTAAATGCCTCACTGAAAAAGTAATTCTGTGTACCAACTAATTATTAATGGGAAGCACACTGGTGGACACTCAGGTACTATGGAACTTTAAGTACCAACCTGCCTTAATACCACTAAAGACCTGAGAGTAGTCACCTGCCTTCTATGTACCACAAAGTACATAGTGTGATTGTGAGTGAAAGTTTTGTAGTTGACTCAAAGACGTTCTGATATATGACTTCTGGAGTGTTTTTTTCATTTAAACTTTTCATTGCTAATCACTTGTTTATAGAATGTTAGAGCAAAGAGAGACTTCAAAACTAAAACGGTAATACAGAATGTTAAGTTTGAAATGGAATTTAGAAAATAGATTTGTAAAATAGAATATAGAACCTGGAAGACATATTATAACATGCCATGCTAGAGTACTCCCACACCCTTCATATCTAATCATTTGCTAAGTTTTATCAATTGCATTCCACAACAATTATATTACTTACATCTGTCCCCTTCTTTCCACCCACCTCTCCACCACCTAATTTCAAGCCTTCATTATTTCTCAGCTAGGTTATTTTAATGGCCTCCAATTTTCTCCTACGTCTAGCCTATGTTCAACCCACCCTCTATTAGCTAGCAAAATAATTCCTTTAAGGCACAAATCTGAGCATGCCACTCATGTCTGAAGTCTGCCCCATTGTGAAACGGATTAACAGAGTTCAGTTTGAATGTATAAAATAATAGATAATGAAGTAGAATGTGTGTTAGATTTGGAGTCAGAAGACCTGAGTTTAAACTCGCACTGTCGCTTATTAGCTGTGTGACTTTGGACAAATCTTTTAAACTTTCCAATGTCATCTATAAAATGAGGAGCTTGGATTAAGATTAAATTTCTTCCCCAAGTGACTCCTTTTGGCATTTGGGTGGTGTTCCTTGACATTGTGTGGCCTGAGGACATGCTCATTGCAGTGTACATGCTTTGTGTTCAAAACCAAAGCTGCAGTGAAGCTATGAGATGCAGCATGGGCAAGCACTGCCAGAAACACCTTGGGTTCATTACAAGTGTGATTTTTAATTAATTTTTGGTTATTGCACATCCAGAAATCTTTTACTGTTACAGATTTTGTTTGTGACCTGTCATGATCCATAGTTTAAGAAGCATAGGACTACATGATTTCTGTGATAACATCTAGTTCTGTATCTATGATCATATGATACTGTATCACTAAGCACCCCAACATACATAGGGCGATTTGGTATCAGGTTCTTTGATCTGTTCCTCTAAAAGAAAAGGCAACCTCTGAGGGGTTAATAGCAACTTTAATCAAGCACAGGTATCAGAGAAACTCAAAATCAAAATTTCAGAGAAAACACTGAGAAATCAAAAGTCAACAGACAGTTTCCAAAACTGTCTGACCATTACATACATACAAAGTTATCAGAGAAGGAAGCACCAACTGGGTTTTAACAGGGGAGCTGCTTAGCAGCTTCCCAGACTCTCTCTGGCCAAAGAAACACTTGCAGACTGTAAGCCCCAAAGTAAAACCTCACCCTCAGAATATTTATACAGTTTTCATGGTCAGAGGGCATAACCTCATAAGCCTCAATAAAAAAATAAATTAAAAAAAACGGTAGTTGGGACCCTCCTACAAACAGTTCTCCTAATCAAACTTCCCTCAATGGGCAGGCCCATGAATGTGTGGGGGAGATCTTTAATCACAATATTCAATCAGAATGGGATCCCAGCTAACCAGGTAACTCAGCTCACCTTCTCTCTCAACTCTCCCCTTCCTTTTTCTCTCCAAAAAAAGGTAAATTTTGATGTCCAGAAGCTAATCAGCTAACTTGGGCTTTACTGGCTAGATCTTTCCTTCCTTCCTTCCTTCCTTCCTTCCTTCCTTCCTTCCTTCCTTCCTTCCTTCCCTCCTTCCTTCCTTCCTTCTTTCTTTCTTTCTTTTTCTTTTTCTTCCTTCCTTTCTTTTCTTATCTGAGAAACCTCTCTAAAACCTTAGACCCAGTGCGTTATTGAAGCTCATAGACTGAACAACAATGGGTCCCCACCCAACCTCCACTCAATGGACCTTCCTGACTTAGAGTGAAAGTCAGTAATACCTGTTTCTCTTTGAAACAACAACCCTGAGGCTCCTGCCCTTTCCACAGTGATTTATTTATCTATTATTTTTCTTTCTATTTAAAGGTGGTTAAAGAAGCCTATTCACTGAATGGGCATTACCTCACTTTAAGTGAGTACCTGAAAAGGTCTTAGCCTAAAAGGCCAAGGTCTCCCATTGCATCATGGTCATCACCAGGCATCCTGATAAATATCTGGTCAATGGATCCAGACAGCTCAGAAGGAGAAAATGAGGCCGATAACCTTGCACAGCCCTCCCTCCCTCAAAAAAGTCAAGTGCAAGTCATGTCATCATTTCTCTGATGTCATGGTCCTCAAAAACCAAGGATGAACACAATCAGAGGCACGTTAGTCAAACAAAAACAGCAAAAGATCCTAATTTGATTGCCGTCGCATATACTAAGCATATGACAGCTATTGATTTCCTCCACCACAAAGAAATTATTAAAACACATAGGACTTATACACAAAAAACTGACCAATATTTAAAACATAAAACAATAATCCATAATTCCTATTATGCAAAAGACACTACTAGAAGACTTATAGGATTGCTGAATAAGCATTTCACTTTCCCCTTTTTGCACTGTGTGAGCAATGTACCCAGAATAAATATCTTCTGACCATATGAATGATTTATCCTCCTTTTTGTGTTCATCTTCCCACCCGGTAAGTGGTACAGCTGTAGAAGTTTTGTTCTAATGGTAGCATCCAAGTCTCCCAATGATACTAGACCTCCTGAACTGCCATGACTAGAAATATCTCAGAACTGATACTCAATTACCTCTTGTAATGCGCTTGTGCTCTCTGAAGTGTCATATATATTGTGTAAGAATTTTATCGAATGATTACACTCAGGAAACATTTTTAAGCATCTACTAAAATGAATTAAAAAGTCAACAGACAAATCTAAAAATCATAGAATTTCAGAGTTATAAAAGACCTAGACCAATTCATATTTGAAGAAGAATTTGCTCTTAGTCAAAAGGTCACCCATACTCTACTTGAAAATCTCCAGAGATGAGTAAATCTCTATTCATTGAAATACTTCTTTTTTCCTTTTTCTTTTCTCATTTCCTTTCCCTTTTCTCTTCTCTTGTCCTCTTTCTCCTTTCCCCTCCCTTCATCTCAAGCTAAGGAAGGAACAAACTTAAGGGATGGAGAAAAGAAAACTTTCTCCAAAAAGCAAGACATTTCCTCTTTCCTTATCAATAGAGGATGATGAGAGGAGACAATAAGTTAGTGGAATGATATTTTGGTTTCCAGTGACAAACTAAGACTGCTTTCCCCAAAAGAGTATAAAACAATATGAGTCATCTTGGTCCAATAACTGATAGTCTAGCACTACATGATTTATAATGACTATACCTGGAGAGGAGAGAAGACCTTTCCCCCAAAACTTTCCTTAAGTAAAATAGAGAAGCTGACATGGAGACTGTGAGAAATTATTGGTATTTTTAAAATGAAATGTAAGAAATTTAAGAAGGTGCAAGTAGTTCTGAGAAACAATAAGGCCATTAGGAAATACTTATGAAGTCATCAGATGTAAAGGAGAGTGATTGGCTGAAACATGTTTAAGTGACTTCCAATGACATGTACTCTAGACTACTACTGTAGAGGCTTCTGGTTGGTTCTTTGATGGAGGTATGGAGGAGGGGTAGTGTGCCAAAGAGAAATGGTGACTAAGCCAAGAAGAGCTGCCCACTCAGTAGTCATTAAAAGGAAATAGCAAGATCTCTACTTTTCTGACTGTTCCGCTTTGATTCTGTTCCTTAACTCTCGTCAGGTCTCCTTCAGATTTAGAGTTTAGGAATTCTGAAGCCTTCCCTTCCATTGTCTCTCTGGTAGTCACATATGCATGACAGATAGAGCATGCGCTTGTCTAAGTGAGCTTGAAATTAATTCTCAAGTTATCAGTTGCCTCTTCAGCATCTTTTTTTTTTCTTACTCTGATCAGAGGCAATTGAGTGTCAGTGCTGAGGTATTTCTAGCCATGACAATTCAAGAGTTCTAGTGCCATTTGGAGACTTGGACGTTGCCAAAAGAACAGAACTTCTACAGCTGTAACACTTATTGGGGGGAAGATGAACGCCAAAAGGCTAAATCACTCATACTGGGTTAGTCAGAAGATGAGCATCTTGGGTACATTGCACACACAGTACAAACAAGGTAAAAGTGAAATGCTTGTTCAGCAATCCTGTAAGTCTTCTAGTAGTATCTTTTGCATAGGATAGCATAATTGGATTTATGGATTATTGTTTCATGTTTTAAGTACTTGTCAATTTTTTGCTCATAAATCTTTTGTGTTTTAATCATTTCTTTTGTGGTGAAGGAAATCAATAGCTGTCATATGCTTGGTATCATATGATCATAGACACAGAACTGAATGTTACCTCAGAAGTCATCTAGTCCAAGCTCCTCATTTCATAGGTGAGGCTCAGAAAGGTTAAGGCTGCTTGTCCAAAGTGAAACAGCCAGTAAGTCACAGTTAGAATTTAAACTCAGGTCTTCTGAATTTAACTCTTCTGAGTCTTCTAACACATATTCCACTTCATTATCTATTAGTTTGTACATTCAAACTGAACTCTGTTAATCTTCTTACAATGGGACAGACTTTAGACATGAGTCAAATCTCAGCTTTAATTTACCTGAAAGATCTCCAAATTGGGGCAAAATGAATCAGGAAGTTTGAAGAAAAACCTGAATCCCCTCTCTTTAGCATCCAAACTTGCCCAGTACTGAACCTGTGTATAGACAAGGCCCCTTTTGGTCAGTGAGGGTACTACCTGGGCTACAGATGTAGCCCTATATACTCTAAGAGCCTTTATTCCAACTCTCATTCTTACTTGAAAGTCATGTGTCTAGAGAAGACTATAGCTTTCCCTTAGGTTTTTGGAGGGAACCTTATAGCTTAGAGCTCTTCTAAGAGCTACCTTTCCAGTGTATGCTCAATGAAATCAGTTTCCGGTGCTATTTAATGTCTCTTCAGTATCATTGATACTATTGCTAAATGGCCCAGTATCCAGGATCATTTAACTAATCATCATCGATTAACATTTACAAAGGCATATTTACTTGAGAAGATATAGTAAGAACTGGAGTTAGAAAGTACCCCACCCCCAACTCCCTGAGGGCATCCTTTTGGTCTGTAGGAAGACTGGGCTGAAATTTAATGTGGTTTCTACAAACAATTCCACCCACTAAGTTCATTTCTGACTGTGGCATGGTTATTAGATGGGTCATTCCCTTCCACCACTATGCCTGTCGTTCTTCAGGGCTTCACTTGTTCCTTACTTGCCTTTTTTGCCTGAAAACATTGTTATGGATTCCATTTCCAGACTTCTGACAACTCACTCTTCAAGCAAGTCTCTGGTAGCTACTAGGCTTGGCTGCCAGAAAATTCTAAAACTGACTTCTGACCTTGCTAAGTTCAAAAGGGGAGAGTCATCTCTGATACTCCTTCATCTAAAAACAGGAAAAAATAGACACAATAGAGATGGATGCGACAACAAGAGAGATTGGGTTCAAGTTCACCAGAATGGGTTAACTGAACACTTGGTACTCCTAACCTGGAAACTTAGAGCAGTTAATGTCTCCTTGATAGAACACTGCCAGAAGAAGAAAATAAACCAAGATTGAATTTATTGGAATTCTTTGCTTTCAAAAATTTCTGATCAGTAGTCAAACCAAAAAAAAAAAAAACCCTCTTAGATACACAGTAAGCAAACAGGAAATAGTCATAGAATACCTGTGCATACTCCGAAATGATGAGCTAGGTCCCGTCTTTACACATGATTGGAAGCAGGCTACCCCAAAATCTATGTTTTATAATTAGTCAGGTCCCTGTTACATGGGTAAAAGACTATGTTAACATTCAGATGCATGTTAACTTGTCAGACCTATTTAAAGATATAGTAAATAAGAAGAATAACAAAAAATATTAATGATGACATTTGAATAACAATTTTATTTTCACATTTCATAAAATCTTAGTTATCTTCCTGATGTACAGACCTGACCATGAACTTCTCTTCAAAGGATTTCATAGCATGGAAATATTTCTGGATGTCGACAGAAGCCTTGGGTTTGAATACTAGTTCTGTTAATGTATAGACTTGTTATACAGACATTCAAAGTACCTCTCAATATCTATGTGATTATCTTTCATTTCTGGCCTAGTAATATACTACTTCTCTTCATAAAAAACACTTTCAGGACAAATCAGACCAAAAGCTATTCCTTCAACTCATGAAATTTTCATTCCCTTCTGTGGCTTTGCCCAGGCCAGAACTTCTACCACCAAGTTGTACTTCATAGAATCTTTCTCCTTCAAGTGCCAGTCTAGATCTCCCTTTCTCCATGAAACTCTCCCTTATTCTCTCCCCATATAAATGATTCCTCCTTCCTTGAATTTCAATTAAAAAATATATCATAAATACCTATTCTGATGAAGACATGTTCAGTGCTGAGGATACAAAGATGAAAAAGAAAAAAAAAAAACAACCAGTCCCTACCTTCAAGGAAGTAAGGATCTATTGGAGGATACAGCATGAAAACAAAGAAAAAATACCAGATAATTCGAGGTCAGGAGAGAACACTAAAATAAGGTGGATAAGGAAAGGTTTCCCATGGGAAGTAGAATGTGAACTGAGCTTTGAAGAAAGCTAAGGATTCTCAGGTGCAGAGGTGTGGACAGAGTACATAATAGGCATGGTGGAAGTAGAAAGGCAGGAAACAGAAAGCAGATTTTGTATACCACAAGTATAGCAATTTGGATGAAATTTATAATATGTGATAGGGAGCAAAGTGAAAATCTGAGAAGGTAATCTGGAGCCAGATTCTGAAGACCTGAAATGCTAGGCTGGGGAATTTTTATTTTATGCTAGAAAAAATAGAATGCCACTAACAATATTTAATCAATAATATTATGTGAGTTTTCAAAAGATTATGATCAGTTGTGTAGAGGGTAGATTGGAATCGGAAGTGACAAAAAACAGGAAGTACAACCAGAGGACAAATAGAAATATAGGTGAACAATAATGAGGGTCTGAAGTAAAGTGGTGGCTATGTGGGTGGAGAGAAAGGAAAGCAAGGGAGATAAAACATAGAGGTAGAAGAGAAAGTCTTGGCCACTAATTGGATATTGGGGTTTGGGGAGAAGAAAGAATTGAGAGCGATTGAGTTTGTGAATATAGACAATTGACAATGTGGTGACTGCTACATCATGTCCTTAATGGAAATAAGGAATTCTCAAAAGAGGTGTATGGATTTAGTTGAATAGATGACTCATGTTTTGGACATGTTCAATAAAACAGACCTATGGGAAATATAAGAAGTGAGGTCTAGTAGGCAGCTAGAGACATAAAAGTCAAGTTGAGGAGACAAATTAGCCTAGGTATTTAGTATTACCTTGATAGAAATAATTATTGAAACTACTAAAGCTAATGAGATTTCCAAGAAGGGGGGAATATAGCAAGAAATGGGCCCAAGATAGAGTCTTGGGGATTTGAGTAGTTGAGAGGCAGAAATGGACCCAGGTGAAAGGTCTCCATTGTCATCCATGGTAAACATTCCTGCTCTGTGCCCAGGAGGTTTAAGAACAGAGAATATCTGGAAGGTTGTCAGATTCAGGGACTTCAGGTTACTTGCTAATGTCGTCTTTTACCTCAGGGCATCTTCCGCAGAAGATTTCCTACGGAATGTGTTAAATATAGTCACTCTACTTAAGTTTAATTATAACTGTTTTCTCATGTTCCTGTAAGAAACATTTTAGTAGGAGAAAATCTGGCACATATGGAAATAGGAACTTCATAGGAATTTCTGAGTACCTCCTTGCAAAGTAATAAACTGAACCCATTTCAGTCTGAATGCCCAGTTTGTTCTGGCTGACCTGGAGTAAGCTTTTTCACAGCCTGTGAGGGGGGCTCATTGCACTGGAAAGCACACTGAACTTGGGTTTAGAGGCCTACACTTCAAGTACAGGCTCTGTGACTGAACATCACAGTACCCTGAGCTGGAAGGTACCTCAGAAAGGCCTACACCCTCACCTCAGAAATGAGGAACTAGAAGCCCACATGGGTAAATGACTTGCCCAAATATACACCATCTTATATCTAGTGCTCTGTCTCCTATTATTGTCCCTGCTTCCAGGCAGGGAATCCTTCCACATATCTGTGAGCTCATTAATACACAGCTCTCCCAATGCCACCCCATCAATAATCAATCTATAAACATTTAAGTCCCTACTATGTGACTGATACTGTGCTAAACACTGAGTATACAAAAAGAGGCCCTCTAGGAACTTACAATCAAATGGGCTCAAACCATCTCTATGGTTCCTTCTTGGTTCCAGGACAAATACAAATTTCTCAGCCTGACATTTAAGGCTCTTCACAATCTGTTTCCAGTCTACCTTTACAAATCTATTTCATATTACTCATTTTTTCTTCCTGCTACATTCCAAACAGCCCTACCTTTTGGTGCCAAACATTTGTGTCCTATCTCCCATGTTTGCTCAGGTGTACATCCATAGATAACAGAGTGGAGCAGATCCTTAGAGGAGAATTTGTCCTCCTAAGGGTCATTGCTAAATCAGTTATGTTGTGGGGAGACCTAGTTACCAAAATCTAAACAAAGTTTGTATCTTTTCCTGTCACCAAGATGCCAGTGAGTGTGTCTGTTTTCTATAAGGAGAGGAGTTAGTTCATCAAATAAGGAACTGTACATTTGGAGTGTCTTCTCTCTCCACTTTCGTTTCTTTAAGTCCATACCCTCCATTTGGATCAGTTCAGGAGATCAAAGTAGAAAAGGACCTATATGTACAGAATGATTTACAACAGTTCTTTTTTTATTGTACTGAAGACTGGAAATTAAAGGAGTTCTGATCTATTGATGAATGACTCAATGAATCCTGTAGTCTAACATGAATATGATGGAATACTATTGTATTGTGCCAAAAATAATATTAAAAGGGACAGTTTCAGAAAATCCTGAGAGGAGCAAGTGAAATGAGCAGAACCAGGAGAGGAAGAGGAGGAGGAGGAGGAGGAGGAAGAGGAGGAAGAGAAAAAAGGAGGAAAAAGAATGAAGATAAAAGAAAGGAAGGAAGGAAGAAGGAAAGAGTAAGAGAAGAAGAGAGGAAAAAAGGAGGAAGGGAGCTTTGAAAGCTTCAAGTTGAAGTTATATACTTAGAAAAGCAAGCTTTACATAACAGAAATCTTCAGTTTCATGTACAATATTCATTTTCTGTTGTGCTACGTACATAGAAAAGCCCATGGTGTTTGTTAAGTTCAGAATAAAAATAAAACGTTTTTTAAAAAAAAGAACGCAAGCTCCGTGGTGGTCACAGACTGTTCATTTTTGGTCTCTGTATTCTCAGAATCTAAAAGAGATTCTTTAAATTTTTGTTAAATTCATTTTTAAAAATACCATTAACTATGGGAGCTTAGGTAAAAACAGCAGCTCACATTTCTATAAGGTTTTAATGTTTACACAGAAGATACTTCTTTTAGAATCAACCTAAAACTATGAAGAAGTTAATGCAAACATTCTTATCACCATTTTACAAATAAGTAAA
Source organism: Potorous gilbertii (assembly GCA_028658325.1). Lineage (NCBI taxonomy): Eukaryota > Metazoa > Chordata > Mammalia > Diprotodontia > Potoroidae > Potorous > Potorous gilbertii. Next base: position 144,691,640 of record CM053769.1, read on the forward strand.
CTGAGGCTTAGGGATACGAAATGAATTGTCAAAATAGCACAGCAGGGAAATGTTAGATCCCTAGTCTAATAGAAATAACTTCTTTATGGTCCTATTTCATCTCTTCTAAAATAAGTAGGTTACACTGCATGACTTCCAAGGTCCATAAAACCAGAGATGTTCTGGAGCCCTCTTTCAGTATGAACATTTACACTTCAGAAGAGCAAATACTACAAATTGGGGCTTACTTTCTTGTTTACTTGATTACAAAGACTTAAGAAAATGATGGAATAAATATGAATAACACAGATTAAAATGAAAAGTACATCCAGTCTACTTTTTTTGTTTTTTGGCAGAGATAGGGTTTTTAAACATTTACCGGCATATAGCTGCTTCCAATACTAAAGGTCTAGAATCCTATGAGAAACTGAAGGTAACTGTTCTAAACTGGAGACACAATTGAAAAAAAGAAACTACCACAGAGAAAAAAAAGGAACAGAGTCCCTGTTGTCTTTCAATTCTAGCAAACTAAACAGCCCTTGGGCTTTTAAAGCATAGTTTGCAAAAACTGAAACTCAGCCAGCTTTAACTGACTCATCCACTCCGGCCGGCTGAAAATTTCAGAATCTCACTTCTATCGAGGGGGATACTGTGTTACACACTGAAGAGCACCCCATCACTCAAAGATGGCAAATACACAAACAGTAGTTTTTATTGCTGCTTGCTGTGACTATCATATTATTTTTGTCTCAAAGAACAAAATCCCATTCTTTGAAATTGCGATATTAACAGCCCAGTGAACTGGTTTCTCCTTTATCTCCTTCACTCCGTGGAATTGTAGAAATCTTCTTAGAAATAAGAATAATGGTGATAATAACTCAAATTTTATAATTTTCTGAGGTTTACGAAACACTTTCCCCTCAAGCACCCTGTGAGGTTCTCGAACATTATTAACGTCTTTCTAAAATTGAGAAAAGTCAGACTGAGAGATGGGGAATATCTTTACGATGGCCTGGTAGCTAATGAATGTTGGAGACAGACTTTGAACTCAGTTTTTTAATTGCAAAAGATTAGACTTGGAGAGCAGGGAAAGGTGGATTTCAAGTCCTGCCCCAGGCACGTACTAATTATGGAGCCATGGGCAAGCCAGCTGGCATCTCTAAGTCTTAGTTTTCTTACCTCCAAAACGGGTTTAACAATACGACTCAAAGTTGTCATGATAATCACAGGAGATGACACATGTAAATTGTTGTGCAAACCTTAAAACATTACATAAAAGGAGCTACTTTTACCATACCAGGTGGGCTGATTTTGAAAATAACCCTGAGTAGTTAGTATGGCCTCCTTGGAAAGTGGGTTGGACAGCTGGTCTGGAGATAAAAACAAAGTTAGTAGCCAACATTTATGTATAGCATTTTAAAATTTGCCAAATGCTTTACACTTATCAGTTTATTCGATCCTAACAACA
>CM053769.1:144693586-144739777 GCA_028658325.1 Potorous gilbertii
TCCGCACCTCCAAAATTTGGTCAGATTCTCCTTTCAGAGGTACCTGAAGGAGTTTGTCCAAGAGCTTAGGTGAGTCGTTGCTCTCACTCCACCATCTTGGCTCCGCCTCCGACTTGGATGGTTTTGTGATATGAAGTCCTTCAGATATTTACAAGATAATTAAACAAATAAATGCACACACATATAGATCTATAGAAATAGAAATATAGATCTATAGTTAGATCTATATACTTATGTGTGTGTATGTATAAATAAAGCATTGTTAATGAGCCCTGGAACACATTTTGTCTGATTCCCATTGTGTAGGGATTGTATAAAATTGAAGTTCCCCAAAATAGTATTTTCCAAATTCAAATACACATATCACAAATGAGTAAGTTATCTAGCTATATTTACTTATGATTGATCTGTGATCCTTGATGGCACTGAGTAAGTCAGGGGTCAGGTACTAGGAGCTGTGTAGAAGAAAGAATCTAGGAGACTAGAAGAGAAAGATATAATAGAAAGGAAGAGGAGAAGAAACTCTATTTTTAAGCCTATATGTTTTATAATGGTAAGAATCCTTGGTAGTAAATGTTTTGTGATCTGGAAAAAAATAACACAAACTATTGTCTGGGAAACTGATCCAAGAAGGACTTCAGTGGAAGGTACCCTAACAGCACTAAAAGAGATTTGTCTTTTTTGTGTCAAAATCCTTTTGGCACTCTGAATAAGCCTATGGACCCTTTCTCAGGGTCCATGTTTTTAATGCATAAAATAAAATGCATAAGATTACAAAGCAAGCCAATAATTTTGAAATGCATTAATATTAATTGCATTAAAATATGTCGGAAAATAGTTTACAAAATACATACTTCTTTTTTTTTTAAAGTTCATGGACCCCAGGCTTAAGAGCCTCTTGTGCAGAGCACTGAACACTTGTAATCAGGAGACTAGGTTTTGCTCCCACTCTCCACTACATCATGTAGTTCAGATATTTTATAGGCAGACTTGGTTTGTATATATTTGTTTGCATGTTGTTTCCCACAGTGGACTGTAAGCTCCTATAGGGGAAGGACTATCTTTTGCCTCTATTTTGTACCCATATTGCTAAGGATAGTAGGTGCTTAATTAAAAGTTTATTGATTGCCTGATCGAATGAATTCAAACTTGGGTCTTTTGAAGTGGAGTGAATCATTTAACCTCTCTCAGGTATTTTTTCTCATCTACAAAATGGGCTGGAATAATATTTACCTTTTCTCCCTCATAAGTATTACAGTTACGGTTAACCCTAACCATAACCCTAACCCATTTCATTTTAGTGGAAGTTGATTTGTTAGCAATAATTTTTTTCCTGATATGAAGCAAAATCTTCTTTTCTCCAGATTCCACCCCCTGTTTCAGGAGCCCAGAGAACAAGTCTAATCCCTTTTCCACAATCCTGTCCTTAAAGACAGCTATAGTGCTGACCATCACCTTCTTAGCCCACTCCATAATAAACACTCCCAGACTTTTCAATAGATCTTTTTATATTCAGATTTCTTATTCTTCATTCCAAAGTCCCCAAGTCTTCCTTGCCCTGTTTTCAACTTCAAGGCAAGAGCAATAGCTTTCTTTCCCATGTTGTACAGCATAATCACCATTTTTCAATTCCATTTTGGCTTCTTCCTCCCTCCTCCCACTATATACATGTCTTAAAAGTTGTATTTACACTATTAATTTGTTAGCTTAATATTGTTAATTAAAAATCAGTGTTTGCAATGCTATGCAGGGAGTTTAAACAGGGGAAGGTCTGTGATTTGCACTACCAAAAGCTAGTATAATTATGAATTTTAAGGAAAGCAGATATTTAAAAGTTTTGACTACCAGATATTAACTAGAAATAGTCATATCGCGGATCCAATTTTCTCTTAAGATCAAATGCTAAGTATTTTCTTTAAGATCAAGTGGTCAGTGAGGAGCCTGATTTATCTCCAAGAGACAAAGTTCAGAAATATAGTACAAAAACTAATCAAAATGAAAATGTAGTGGTATCAAATACATATAAACAGCTGTATTAACACTAAGCCCATACTCTGTCTCATATGGGCCAGAATCTTAAGTGGTGTTAAAGTTATGTAGGCAAAATTTATGATGTTAGGACACTGAGGAAGGGAGAGCAGGTAATATGTGGGCTTAGTAAGCCCACATATTGTAGGTTATACTCCTGAAGAAGACCCTGGTCATAATCAAATTAGGAGAAAAGGAGTAGTATATGTAGATAGCACATAAAATCAGAGAGAAGTAAGTCCAATACTGGCTGTTAATGTATAACCTCATCATAATATGGGTATCTAGCTCTATTATTTTGAAAAAGATGAAGAAGATACATGTAGGAATTCCTTACGTTGGATTGGGATTTCCAGTGTTTCTAGATGTTTTTCTCCTGTGTGCCATAGAATACTAGAAAGACGAGGGAACTTGATACCATCTATTCCAACCTCACCATTTTACAAAAGAAAGAACACTCATAGAAAATAAAGTAACTCATTTAAGATCTTTCAGCAAGCCAAGACCAAACCCAGAACCGCACTCAGGTTTCCTAAATCCCAGTACTGTGTTTTTCTTATTACATTTTTTTCCTAGAAAGTGTTTTTCCTGTGTTCTGAGCACTCTTAGTTGCCTACTCTTGTGCGCTGGAACAGACCATTATGTCAAATTGCATGTGATGTGGGACACAGAAAAGGAATGTGTCACAAAGTCAGCCATAAACATCTTTCTTAAGGGTGATTTCTGAGCCATTTCCTTTTCTCAATGGCATCTTTGTGAAGGAAAGGGGGACTCTGATAGGAATTCTGATTTTTTGCCTGTTCAGGTGTCATGGTTTACCAAAAGTTTTTGCATCACTGAGAGCTACTCTTGATCCTTACTTGTGAAAAGTAGTGTCTTGTTGCAGATGGAGCACTGGATCCAGAGTCAGAAAGAGTTGGGTGTGAATCTCCACTCACATGTTTATATAGTATATGACTGCATAACTTAACCCTCTACCCTAATTTGAAAAATATAATTAATAAAATACCTGTTATATAAGCTTGTAGTTAATAACAAATGAGATTGTGTAAAAGTATTCATAAACAATTTTAAAATGAAAATTTATATATTTTTCCTATTTCATGCAAAAATATTTATTTTTAAGTTGTGAGTTTCAAATTCATTCCTTCCCTTTCTTCCCTCCCCCATCCTTGAGAAGGCAAACACTTTGATATAGACTGTACACATGTCATCATGGAAACCATATTTCTATATTAGTGTCATGTTATGAAAGAAAACATAGACATAAATAACAAGAAAAATAAAATTAAAAAATATGATTCAATCTGCTTTCAGACTTCATCAGTTCTTTCTTTGGAAGCAGACAGCACTTTTTCTAGGTTCTCCAGAATTGTCTTAGGTCATATGGCTAAGCCATTCACAGATGATCGTTATACAATATCACTGTTACTGTGTACAGTGTTCTCCTGGTTCTGCTCACTTCACTTTGCATCAGTTCATATCTCTTACTACATTTTCTGAAACCATTATGTTCACCATTTTTTATAACACAATAGTATTCTATCACAATCAAATAATACATTTTGTTCAGTCATTCTCTGATTAATGGACATCCCCTCAATTTCCAATTTTTTCACCACAAAAAGAGCTGCTACAAATATTTTTGTATATATAGGTCATTTTACTTTTTAAAAAAATCTCTTTGAGATATAAATCTAGTAGTGGTATTATGGGGTCAAAAAGTGTGCAGAGTTTTACAGGTCTTTAGGCATAGTTCAAAATTACTGTCCATTCATAACTCCACCAACAGATCATTAGTGTCCCATTTTTTTTCCATATCCCTTACAATGTTTGTAATTTTCCTTTTCTGTCATATTAGTCAATCTTACAGTTATGAAGTAGTGAACTCAAAAATGTTTTAATTTATGTTCTCTGATCAATAATTATTTAGAATATAATTTTCATGTGACTATAAATAGCTTTTATTTCTTTTTCTAAAAACTGAATATTCATATACTTTAAATATCCAATTGGAGAATGACTCATATTCTTATTAATTTGACTAAGCTCTCTACATATTTGAAAAATGAGGTCTTCCTGTAAATGAGAGACTTCCTGTAAAATATTTTCCCCAGTTTCCTGATTTCCTTCTAATCTTGACTACACTGTTTTTTGATTTGTGCAAATATATTTTTTTAATTTAATGTGATCAAAATTGTCTATTTTATATCTAATGCTCCCTATTTTTAATTGGACATATATTAAATTCTTATCCATAGATCTGATGAGAAAAATAATTCATGCTATCCTAATTTGCTTATGATATTGCCCTTTATATCTAAATCATGTACCCATTTTGACCTTATCTTGGTATATGATGTGAGAAGCTGGTCTATACCTATGAATTACTTTCCAGTTTTCCCAGAAATTTTTGTCAAATAGTGAGTTCTTGTCCTAAAAACTTGCCTCTTTGCATTTATTGAATGCTAGATTACTTTGGTCATTTATTACTATATATTCTATAACTAATCTATTCCACGGACTGACCCTTCCTTCTTAACCAGTACCAGATTGTTTTGATGATTACTGTGTTGTAACACAGTTTGTAATCTGGTGCTGGTAGTCTTCCTTCATATTTTTTCATTGATTCTCTTAATAGTCTTGGCCTTTTTCTTCTTCCAGATAAATTTTGCAATTTTTCTATGATATAATGCTTTAGTGATTTGATTAATATGACACTGAATAAGTAAATTAATATAGGTAGAAGTTTTATTTTTTATTATATTGGTTTAGGCTACCCACAAGTAATTAATATTTCTCCAATCATTTACATCTGACTTTATTTATATGAAAAGTATTTTATAATTATGTTCATATAGTCCCTGAGTTTGCCTTGGCAGGTGGACTCCCAAGTATTTTATATTGTCTATGATTGTTTTAAATGGAATTTCTCCTTCTGTCTCTTCCTCTTAGACTTTGTTGGTACCATATACAAATGCTAATAATTTGTTTTATATCCTACAACTTTGATGATGTTAATTATTTCAACTAATTTTTTTGTTTCTCTAGGATTCTCTAAGTATACCATCATACTCTCTGCAAAGAGTGATAGTTTTGTTTCCTCATTGCCTATTCAAATTCTTTCTATTTAGTTTTCTTCTCTTATTGCTATAGTTAAACTTTCTAATCCAATATTAAATAATAGTGGTGAAAATGGGTATCTTTGTTTTATCCCTGATCTTATTGGGAAACTTTCCAGCTTGTTGTAATTAAAGATAATGACTGCTGATAGTTTTAGATAAATACTACTTATAATTTTAAGGAAATCTCCATTTACTCCTATGCTTTCTAGTGTTTTTAATAGGAATGAGGGCTGCACTTTGTCAAAAGCTTTTTTCTGCATCTATTGAAATAATCATCTATTGAAATAATCATATGATATCTATTGGTTTTGTTATTAGATGTCATAAGTCTTCAAGTGAATTTAATTAAATCTAAATTTAAGTAAAATAACATTATTACAATTAAATAACTAGACTGCACAGAAAAGAGACTGTTGAATTTGAAGTCAGGAAAACTTGAGTTTGAATATAGTCTTGGAAGTTTACTAGCTATGCGATCCTGGGTCAGTCACTTAGTCTTTTTTAGTCTTAGTTTCTATGTTTGTAAATAGAGATAACTGTAGCTCCCACCTCACAAGGTTGTTATGACAATCAAATGAGATTATATATATAGATATAGATATACACACCTTAAAATGAATTGTAAATGCTAGTTATTATGAGGATGATAATAGCAGGAGTTGGGAGAAGGTAGGTGGGAGGCAAGGTTCATGGATAAAATGCTTAATCATATAATAGAGCCAGTGAAAAGAGAGTTTTTCTGGAACAAAAGTATTATTAGTCATTCTTATCTAAAAAGAAAATCTATGAGAAAGGGACTACGAAAACACATGCACTGTAGTTATTTTAGAGAAAAAGAACAGCCAGACTCCAACAAAGATCATACTCAGTGTATGTTTATAGTACTGGTAAATAGCTAGCATGGGATTTCAGCTATTGATGGCCAGATCCCTATTAGTGAGGTGGTAATGTTCTTTTAGGAAGCACTTTCAAAGAAATTGGCCAGTAATGATAGCACTCAAAGAAAAATAGAAGGATTATAAAATACGTTTTTAACACACTGGGTATTTATTTGAAAAAGTGAGTTGATTCAAGTAGAGGTGAGAGTTGACTACATAGGTACAAATAGGAGCAAACAGTCTGGATTTTAATCCTCTGCAGGGCTTAAGAAGTCAATGCAAATCATCTCTGTGTGAGGAATACAAGGAGGGAAAGATAACTAGGATACTCATTTTCTTTCTTTCTTGTCAAAGGCAAGACTTAATTCCAAAGGCCTGGATTTGAATAATGGATGATGCTAGGTAAATCAATTCACTTCACTTGAGACTCTGTTTCTCCTTCTCTGTAAATTAGAGATACTAATGACTTTCCCTATTAATTGTCATAGTGAAAAGAGCAAAACACTTTAAACTAGAAGATTGTTTACGTTCCTACCATCAACACCTCCCATACCAGTGAACTTGGGCAAATGTTTAATGACTTGGAGCCTCAGTTTCCTCTTCTGTAAAATAGGAATAATTAAAATGCTTTTGGTCACTTCATATAGTTGTTATTAAAATTGATCAAGATGGTACCTATGTAGCCTTTGTGACATAAAATAATAAACTGCTTTTGTCTTAAAGTATATATTGTTTTACTTCTACCTAGTCTATTAAAGGACTATTTATATGTCCTGTTATATGTTGATGTATGTCAATGCTTCCATGAAGAACCCAGAACATAAACTTCATTATAACGCATATCACCACTATGAGGTAGGGAATAAGTGTTTTTATATCTGTATCTGCAAATGAGGAATGGAAGATGCAAAAAGTTTTATTTTGACCAGCTATATTATTAGCAGGTAGTGTGTAAATCAAAGTCTTGAAGCCGTTGCTCAACCAATCATGGGATAAGTAGATGGTAGTGTTGGAAAGGGAGCTCAGGAGTGAATTAATCTGAACAGTATATAGTCAGAAGTTAAGAATGCCCAGAATCAGAAGTAACCCATATATCTGAAGATAAATATCTGGGGGGTAAAAGTCTTTTATTATACACTCAGCAAATGTTTCTATGACTTTTACTCAAAAACTTCCAATGAGGATGAAGCAACGCATTAACTGAAGTTAACCCATTAACAATCTTATTTGATTGTTTCATATTCTAATACTTAGGAAGTTTTTCTTTGCATTGAGTCTATATTCATCTCTTTGCAATATTTTTTCATTGCTCCTATTTCTAGGGCCAAACAAAACAAATGGAATTCCCCCCCTGCCCCCGATGACAACACTTCAAATGCTTGAAGACAGTCATGACACCTGGCCTTAAGTTTGCTCTAATCCATGAGACTAAATATGTTCTGTTCTTTCACCTGCTCAATCAATTAATCTACATTTATTAAAGACCAACTATGTGTCAGACAGTGTGTTAGAGACTGAGGTTACCAGTACAAAGAGTAAAAGTATTCTTACTTGTGTGGAGCTTACATTCTAATGGAGGTAGACCACAAGAACATATGAAAATAAATACAGCATAAATTAATTGTGAATATTCCCCAAAGTAGTTGAATATAAGAGAGTTTGGAAGAGAAGGTTCTAGTAGCTTAAGTGGCATCATAGAAAAGAAAAGAGAAAATCTCTGAGGCAGAAGTAAATCAGAAGTACATTCTTTGCATGTAGGATGGATATGGAAAAGGCAAGGAGATGGAATATTGTGTGTGAGGATCAAATAAAGCCATTATGGATAAATTGTACAATGGGGAGGGGGGAAGGTAATACTTGGTGAGGCTGAAAAGATAAGTTTTGGAAAGTTGACATGGGACCTTGGACTATTAGAGACAATAGGATGCCACTAGAGTTCATTAGGAGTAGGAGGGGATCACATGGTCAGATATGTGCTTAAGGAATATTACTTCACCGGCATATTACTTTGCCAGCAGTAGAGGTAGAATGGATTGATGTAATGAGAGACTGGAGGAAAGAATTCCATTTGGGAAGCTGTTGCATCAATTTAGGTAAGAGGCAATAAAAGCCTAAACTAAGGTGATAGCTGTATGAAAGAAGCAGATATGATAGAGGCATTGTCAGAAATGGTATGATTTTATAGAAGATTGGTTATGTGGGGGAGGGAGAATAAAGAATCAAGGAAAAATAAGACTGAGGTTCCTAACCTGGGAGAGCATGGGATGGTGGTGCTTTCAACAGAAATAGGGAAACTTGGGAGAAGTGAGTTTGGAAAAAATTTAAAAATTGTTCTGTTTTAGGCATGGTGAGTCTAAAACTTCTCTGCAGTTTGAAACATTTGATAGGTAATTTCAGTGAATCCTTATATGTCATGAGCCCAAGACCCTCCTTTTTCTTGTCATCCTCCTCTTGTCATGCTTTCCAGTTCATCCATATGCTTTCTAAAATGTGGCAGCCAAAACTGAATGCTATATTCAGTAGAACTATTACTGCCTTAATCCTGGAAACTGTTCTTTTCTTTGTTACATTGACTTTCTTAACGATTACATTATAGTGTGGATTAAAACAATTAACATTTACGTTTTACTTTGAAGTTTGCAAAGCAATTTATTATGTGAGATTATATATACTCCCATGTAATCCTCATCAGAAGGTAAATGCTAATGCTTTTATAATCTCTACTCAACAGCTTGCTAAACTGAAAGTAAGAGAAGTTAATGAACTTATCCATGGTCACATAGATAGTTAAATGTACAAAGAAGCATCCAAATACAGGTTTGCTGATTTTGTGTCCAGAAACCTTGGTGGTATACTGGATGGAACAATGGACTTGTAGTAAAGAATACTTGATTTTGCTTCAGTTTCCTCATCTATGAAATTGGGTCAATAATAGAGTCTACTGGAGGGGGATTCAAGATGGCAAAGAGAAGCCAGGAAGCTGCCTGAGCTCTCCCCAGTTTCCCTCAGAAACAACATTAAATCAAGTCTTTAAATGGATTCTGGAGTGACAGAATCCATAGGAGGATAGAGTGAAATAATTTTCCAGCTTAAGATAACTTAGAAGGATTTCAGGAAAGGTCTGTCTCATAGGTAAAGGGGAGCACAGTCCAGTGCAGATGCTGTCCCAGGAAGCTAGTGGGAGGTTGTTAATCACAGTACAGATCAGCAACTGAAATTTCACAGTCCTGGCTCAGCAGGCCTCCAGACTCAGTGCAGAAGGCAAATTACAAGCCCGGGTACCCCAGCACAACATGTGTGACCAGGGGAAGTTACCCCCAGTGCAGTGGACAAAGTACAAGTACCTCAGACTCTGGCATGGAAAGCCATTGACCAGGCCCTCTCTGTCCCAGGAGTGGAGATCAATTTTAAAAATTACCAAATAGGCTGCAAAATGAGTAAGAAACAGAAGAGAGCCCTGACTATACAAAGCTACTATGATGACAAAGAAAATCAAAATACAAACTAAGAGGACAACATCAATATACCTACATGCAAAGCCTCAAGGGAAAATATGAATTAGTCTCAAGCCCAAAAAGTCCTCTTAGAAGAGTTCAAAAAGGTTCTTAAAATCAAGCAAGAGTGGTAGAAAAAAATTGGGAAAAGAAATGAGTTATGAAAGAGAATTATGGAAAAAAACAGTAATCAGCATGGAATAGGAAGCACAAAAAATTGAAGAAAACAACTCCTTAAAAGATAACAGTGACCAAATATTTAAAAACAACATTGAAGAAAAAAACTACATTAAAATAGAATTAGCAAACTGAAAGGGGGTACAAAAACTAACTGAAGAAAATAATTCCTTGAAAATTAGAATTGGACAAGTGAAAGGAATGACTTTATGAGATATCAAAAGTAAGTCAAAAATTTAAAAGAATGAAAAAATAGAAGAAAATGTAAAATGCATCATTGTGAAATAAGTGGTCTAGAAATCCAGGAAAGATTTAATTAAATTTAAGAATTATTGAACTATCTGAAGTCCATGATAAAAAAAAAGAGCCTGGACAGCATCTTTCATGAAATTATCAAGAAATTTTCCAAATATTTTAGAACCAGAGGGTAAAATAGTCTTTGAAAGGATCCATCAATAACCTCTTGAAAAGATCCCCAAATGAGAACTCTAAGTAATATTATAGTCAAATTCCAGAACTATCAGGTCAAGGAAAAGTACTGCAAGCAGCCAGAAAGAAACAATTCAAATATCAAGGAGCCACAGTCAGGATTACACAGGACCTAGAAGCTTCTACATTAAAAGGTCAGAAGGCTTAGAATATGGTATTTTGGAAGGCAAAAGAGCTTGGATTACAACCAAGAATGAAATATCCACCAAAATTGAGCATAATATTTCAGGGGAAAAGATGGATATTTCATGAGATAGCAAATTTTCAAACTTTCTTTATGAAAAGACAAGAGCTGAACAGAAAATTCAATCTTCATATCCATGACTCAAGAGAAGCATAAAAAGATATAAACAGGAAAGAAAAAAAGTATGTTTTTCAATGAGATTTAAACTGTTTTCCCTATGGCTGAAGATACTTTTAACTCTTGAGAACTATATCTCTAATAGGGCAGTTAGAAGGAATACACATAGGTAGAGGTTACAGATATAAACTGATTTTGATGTAATAATATAAAAAAATTAAGAAGTGGGGAAAAATTTGTACTAGGAGAAGAGGAAAGGGAGAGGCAGAATAGGGCACATTATATTACATGAAGAGGAGTAAAAAACCTATTGAAGTAGAGGGAAGGAAGGGAGTGGGTTAGCATTTGAACCTGACTCATTGGATTTGGCTCAAAGAGGGAATAACATATACATTCAGTTGGGTGTATGAATTCATTTTATACTATAGGAAAGTAGGATGGGAAGGAGAGAGGGTGATAGAAGGGAAGACAAAAGTAGAAAAGGGGAAAGAAAAGGGGAGGATGATAGAAGGGAGGGCAGATTTAAGAAAGTAGTGATCAGAAGCAAAATTCTGGGGAGGAAGGAAAGGGTAGAAAGAGAGAAAAAAGTATAAATGGGAGCAGGGATAGGATAGACAGAAATACATAGGAATCTTAACTATGAGTGTGAATGGTGTGAATTCTCCCATACAATGGAAGCAGAGTGCATTAAAAACCAGAATCATATAATATGTTGTTTACAAGAAGCATACCTGAAGCACAGAAACACACACAGATTTAAGGAAAGGGATGGGACCAGATTCTATTATGCTTCCGCTGAAGTTAAAAAATCCTGATCTCAGATGAAGCAAAAGTGAAAATAGCTCTAATTAAAAGAGATAAGGAAAGAAACTACATCTTGCTAAAAGGTACTATAAATGATGAAGTAATATTAATACTAAATATATGTGCATCAAGTAGTATGGAATCCAGATACTTAGAGGAGAAGTTGAGAGATTTACAAGAAGAAATAGACAGCAAAACAACTATACAATACTTCCCTCACAAACCAGAAAATAAACAAAAAAGGAGTTAAGGAGGTGACTAGAGTTTTAGAAAAGTTAGATATGATAGACCTCTCGAGAAAATTGAATGGGATAGAAAGGAATATACTTTTTTTTCAGTGGTACATGGCACATACACAAAAATTGGCCATATGTTAGAGTAGAAAAACCTCACAATCAAATGCAGAAAACCAGAAATATCAAATGCATCCTTTTTACATCATGATTCAATAAAAATTTTTCATAATAAGAGGGCATAGAAAGGTAGATTAAAAATTAATTGGAAACTAAATAATCTAATCCTGAAGAATGAATATGATCAAACAACAAATCACAGAAATTATCAATAATTTCATCAAAGAGATAAAAGAATGAGATAACATGCCAAAACTAATGGGATACAGCCATAGCAGTTCTTAGGGGAAATTTTATGTCTAAATGCTTACATGCATAAAATAGAGAAAGGAGAAAAGGTAATTGGGCATACAATGAATTGAAAATCTTCAATTAAATACTAAATTGGAAATTCTGAAAATCAAAGGAGAGATTAATAAAATTGAAAGTAAGAAAAGTGTTAAACTAATAAATAGAACTAAGAGGTGGTTTTATGGAGAAAAACAATAAAATGGAGAAACCCTTGGTTAGTTTAATTTAGAAAGAAAGAAGAAAGTCAATTTATCCATATCAAAAATAAAAAAAGAGTAAATTCACTATCAACGAAAAGGAAATCAAAGCAATAATTAGGAGTTATTCTGCCCAATTGTATGCCAATATATCCAACAATTTAAGTGAAATAGATGAATATTGACAAAAATATAAATTACCCTGAATAACAGCAGAGGAAATAAAATATTTAACCATGTTTTAGAAAAAGAAATTGAACAAACCATCAATACACTCCCTAAGAAAAAATCTCCTGGGACAGATGGATTTAGAAGTGAATTTTAACAAACATTTAAAGAACAATTAATTCCAATACTATATAAACTATTTGGAACAAATAGATGGAGATGGAGTCCTACCAAATTCTTTTTATGACATAAATATGGTTGATACCTAAACCTGGAAGAGTCAAAATAGACAAAGAAAACTATAGAACAATTTCCCTAATGAATATTGGTGCAAATTTTTCAAATAAAGTATTAGCATAGAGATTACAGCAATTTATAATAAGGAGAAAACACCATGATCAGGTAAGATTTATAACAGGAATGCAGGACGGATTCAGTATTAGGAAAACTATCAACATAATTCACCATATCACTAACAGAATTAGCAGAGATCATATGATTATGTCAATTGATGCAGAAAAAATCTTTGACAAAATATCCATCCCTATGAAAAACGTTGAAGAGGAGAGATGCTTATTATCACCTGTATTATTTAATATTGTACTAAAAATGTTAGCTATAGCAATAAGAGAAGAAAAACAAGTAAAAATATAAATAAGGAAACACAGCTATCACTCTTTGCATATGATATGATTTTATCACTTAGGAGATTCTAGAAAATGAAATAAAATTTCCTTAAAATTATTAGCAACCTTAGAAAATTGCAGGATATAAAATAGTCCCACATAAACAATCTGCTTATCTATATATTACCTAAAATGTTCAGCAGCAAGAGACAGAAAGAGAAATTCCATTTAAAATAAATGTAGGCAATATCAGATACTTGGGAGTCTACCTGCTAAGACAAACCCAGGAATTATATGAATACAACTATAAAACACTATTCATGCAAATAAAGTCAGATCAAACAATTGGAAAAATATTAATTGTTCATGAGTAGACCAAGCCAATATGATAAGTGACAATTCTATATAAATTAATCTATTTATTCAGTGCCATGTCAAACTATCAAAAATTCTTTTATAGAGTTAGAAAAAATAATAAAAAAGTTCATCTGGAAGAACAATAGCTCAAGAATATCAAGGGAATCAATGGGGAAAAATTGGATTCTTCTATACAACATGACTACAGTGTAAATATATGTAATAGGAATGTATGTGTAGAACCTATATAAAATTGTATGCGATCTTGGAGAGGAAGGGGGAAGGTGGGGGGAAGAAGGGAAAGGACGGGAAAGAAAAAATATGGGTTGTATGGTAGTGATTGTGGAACACTGAAAATAAATAAATAAAATTAGAACTCCCTTTATGTGTAATTTAAAATGAAACACTGTTAAGGAAAAATAGCATCTACCTAGCAGGACTGTTTTAAAAAAGGACATAATACATGCAAAATACTTTGTTGTCATCTACCATTACTACTTTTCAAATTGAAGAACTTGCCATCAGTATAACAGTTGATCTTGACAGTGTCCATCCTCATTGAAAGCATTTGACAACACGGCTGAAAACATCATATTTAAAAACATTGGAGCAAACACATAGCCCTATTTCACTCCATTGGTGACTGAAAAGACATGAGAGCATTATTCACTATCCAAAACCCGGGCAAATATGCCATCCTGAAACTGACGTACGATACTGATGAACTTCTCTGGACAACCAAATTTTGACATAATTTTCCATGAGCCCTCATGACTAACAGTGTCAAAGGCCTTGGTCAGATATACAAACATTGTGTACAGACCTCTGCTCTGTTCCTGGCATTTCTCCTGGAATTGTCAGGCAGCAAACACCATATTGACTGTTCCTCAACCCTTTCTGAAGCCATACTGGCTCTCAGGTATATTACTATCTTCCAGGTGAAGGATCAGTCTATTAAGGAGGACTCTAGCAAGAATTTTGGCAGCAATGACTAAGAGAGAGACCACCCTGTGATTGTCACAGGACAATCTATTCTCTTTACTGTTATAGAGATGGACAATGGAGGTATCCTTGAGCTCCTGGGGGATAACTTCCTCTTACCATGTAACCTGGAAAATTTGAGTCAGCTTTTGTATGAGCAATGGTCCTCCTACCTTGTCAATCTCAGCTGGAATAAAATCAGCACCAGGTGCTTTGTCACATGAAAGGAGTCTAATGGCCCTTGAAACCTCTTCTTCAGTTGGAAATTCAGCTAAGGAGGGATTGACTTCAACCTGAGGTAAAAAGTCAGTGGCCTCAGCATTGATTGATGATGGTCTGTTGAGAACACTATGGAAGTTTTCTGCCCATCTCTCTAGGATCATATCCTTATCATTAATCAATGTGGCTCCATCAGCACTGAGTAATTGTGATGCACCATGGAGTTTTGGTCCATAAATAGCTTTCAGGGAACCATAGAAGTCCTTTGGATTGTTACTGTCAGCATGAAACTGAAATTTATTTGTCTTCTTACTGAGCCAGGAATCCTGCATCTCTTTGAGCTTTGTTTCTACTTTGCTTTTGATGGAATTAAATGGTGCCTTCTTAGAGGTGGTTGCACTATCCTGCTGATATATCCTGACCAAAGTGGAGGGAGTGTTGCTTAATGATTTTGTTTGCAGATGATTGTGCACTCGATGAAGCCTCTCAGCCTGAGATGCAACAAAAGAATGGATCAATTCTCTTCTGCTTGTTCTAATTTTGGCCTAATAATTAACACCAAGTAAACATAGGTGTTCCATCAACCGCCACCAAACCATGCATATGAGGAACCATAGATTACAACAAATAGAGAAGCTTTGAATGCTGTGGATAAGTTCATTTACCTTGGGAGTGGACTATCCAGGGATGTACACATTAACAATGAGGTTGATGCATGCATTGCCAGAGCTTAGTCAGTGTTTGGGAGACTCCTAAGAAAAGTGTGGGGGAGAAGAGGTATTAGACTGACTACCAAACTGAAGGTCTACAGTGTCACTGTTCTGACATCATTGTTGTATTTCTGTGAAACATGGACAGTCTACCAGCACCATGCCAGGAAACTCAATTAGTTCCATTTGAACTGTCTTAGGAAGTTTCTGAGGATCACCTGGCAAGATAAGGTACCTCATTCTGAAGTCCTTGCTTGAACTGAACTGTCAAGCATTCAGAGTATGCTTCAGAGAGCACAACTGTGATGGACTGGCCATGTTGTTCGAATGCAAAGTGTACACTTGTCCAAAACACTGTTTTATTGATAACTCACATTGGGTAGGTGATCACATGGTGGTCAGAAGAAACTATCCAAGGACACTCTCGAGGTCTCTCTCAAGAACTTTGGATTTGACTGTGCAACATGGCAGACACTAGCACAGGAACATTCAGTATAGTATGCCCACATCAGAAAGGGTGCTGTACTCTAGGAGCAAAGCATACTTGAGAGGGCACAAAGTAAATGTAGGATGTGCCGATTTGGAGTATCCACCCCAAATATTCGCAAGGACATCTGTATCCGACATTCTGAGCTCATATTGGTCTGATCAGCCACAGTTAAGCACATTGAAACTTCACTTTATCATGATGTCATTTTGGTCCTCTTTGAAAATGAAGGACAACAACCAATCAATATTACTACTACCACCATTACTACTACACAGTAAGCTTTCAGTCTTCCCCGGACGTCCACTCCACCATGTATCTTTATCAGTCACCCTGTGCTTTTTCCATCCTGTACTTGTGAAGGTCATTTTTTGAACCAAAGAGTAAGACTAACATTTATCAGTTTTACATTCCATTTTGGTTGATTTTGCCCTATGCTCTTTTCTATTAGTCACTGATGCCATCAAATGGATTTACAACCTCTTCGGTTGTGATATTCCCTCTAGCTGTGCATGTCACAACATATCCACACCTACCCTTTTTGTACTCCTATTGTGTATGTCCTCATGTAAATTAGCCACCAGTGATTTACTCAATATGTTTGTGGTATATACATATTTATATTTGTATATGTATGTATGTATTTGTATTCTCCAATGTGGCTTATGTGATTCCCCAAAGAACCATATTTTGAAGTTATTTATTCAAACACACAAACAAAAACCCAACCAATACGATCATGGGTAATTGGGTGGTGTATATTTTTATCCAAGCTCCTCTTATTCTCATGTTCCTAAATATAATGATTATTCTAGATTATATTGTGTTATTATATATTGGGTATTTTTTAGAATAGTGACTAAATGGGCAAAACTTCCAGCTAAGAAACAAAAAATATCCATGATCATCTAGTGAGGAGGATGACAATCCCACCCCTCGTTTGTCCTCAGATTTGTTCTTTTTGTGCTCAGATCAAACCCTAATCTTCCTCTTTCAACAGATAGCCTCCCTTTTTGTCTTCTGCCTCCATCCCTTTGTACAAATGGCGCCCAAAATCTTGAATACATTCTCTCCTCACTCCTACTTTGTAGAATCCATAGCTTCTTTCAAAGCATAGCTTAGGTGC
The DNA here is from genome assembly GCA_028658325.1 of Potorous gilbertii. Taxonomy (NCBI): domain Eukaryota; kingdom Metazoa; phylum Chordata; class Mammalia; order Diprotodontia; family Potoroidae; genus Potorous; species Potorous gilbertii. The sequence goes on from CM053769.1 coordinate 144,710,398, forward strand.
CACTTCCCCTTTCTGGTTATCCATTCCTAACTCCAAGCATTCATATTCTCTACCTCTTACAAACACTTTATATTACTTTGGGCATATTTTATCTTTATTTACTTTTGTACATATTTTATTCCCTCATTTCTCCCAGTAGAATATAAGCTTCTTCTGGGTAGAGACATTTTTATTTTCTTGCCTTTATATTTCTTTTGCCTAATACCAAGCCATAGGTACAGTAAGTCCTTAATAAATGTTTGTTAAATTTAATGAAATCGTGTCCTCCCTCAACCGCCCTTTCCATGCCTCAAGGTCTATCTGTCATCATTATTCACCCTGCTCTGATTCCTATCAGTTTCATAAGACTTTACATCCAGGGGCCAAAATAACAGTTCCTTGTACAAATTAGGTGCATAATTAATTTTTGGTTGTTATTGAATTAAATTAAAATCACACATGTCCACACCTTTTTGAAAAACATATAATACATCCAGGATATTGTCAAGCATCTACTCTCTATAGGGTTAGGTCTGACACTTGCCAGTGATTAGGGATAATTAACAAGGTGAGAACTTGCCTAGGCAGAAAAGAACATTTCAAGGAATGATTCCAATAGATAAGCTGAATGTTATAGAAAGGTTAGACTAAAGACTTCAATGAGGCAAATAAATCTGGATGACTTGGTAAGAGTGGTAAAACAGAACAGAGCAAAGATCAAATGCCAGAGCAATGTTAGCATAGATCAGGTCAGGAAAACATGATAGAAGGAGACTCTCACATAGTAAAAAATGATTGATTGTCATAATGAAAGTTTCCACCCAAAACAGTGAACTTTTATAAAGGGTAACCTAGCAATGCCCTATCCTCACTTACATTAATTAACACTGCTATAGGACCAGACAATCACATCTAAAGTAGCTAGAGTTAATACTTTAGGCTACATCATTTTATTAATAATTTCATAACTGACACTGTAGCCAAAAAAACAGGAAAAAATAAACAATTCAGTCATCAGCAAAAAAAAAAAAAAGAATTCAGTAAATCTCAGTTTATTTTATTTAAGTGACCCTATACGATTGATTTGGTTTACTTTTTGGATTAAACCTACTTCATCTAACTGATTGTTTCACCAAGGCAATGTTCACAGCACCAACTGTGACTATTAATATTCTGGCATAGTTCTGAATCACAAAGTATAGCAGACTCTCCATATAGAAGTCAGAAGAAAAAACATTTATTCAGATACCAGAAAGCCAAATCTTAACTCCAGAAAGCCAAATCCATCATAGTAATCAAGAAGTCAATACACATCAGCTTGACAGGGGACAAAGTCATTCCCAAACCTTCCCCTTCTCATCTCAGTTGGGGGGTGGGTTGGGGAGTGGGTTCCCACAAGCAAACACTCACAAGATTATCTGTCTCTCTCTCCTCCTCACTAACTGCTCTCAAGAAATTCCTCCCAGTTTTGTTCCATACTTCCTGTTCCACCAGCTCAGCACTCCTCCCACCACATGTGATTTAGGGCTTCCATGTGCCTTAAATGACCAAGTCATCCAGATTTATTTGCCTCATTGAAGTCTTTAGTCTAACCTTTCTATAGCATTCAGCTTATCTATTGGAATCATTCCTTGAAATGTTCTTTTCTGCCTAGGCAAGTTCTCACATGGGCCTATGAATGAGTGGAAAATCTTCCCATTTAAATGACCATTACATTGATTAAAACTCAGATGGTCTTTAATCCATTCTTGCTTCTGCCATTTCTTAGCCAGGTTTGTTCATTTCATTTCATGTCTCTGTAACTCAGTTTCCTTCTTTGTAAAATGATAAAGGTGAGTCAGATAATTTTCTATGATCTCTTTCAACTTAAATGTTTTCTGTTCTACATTTTAAAGAGCATTCCAGCACTACAATTCCCTATTTGATGATTCAAAATATACATAAAGACAGCCCTATTTTTTGCCAAGGTCACCGACTGTCATCATTCCAAATGACCTACTCCCTCTGTAAATTTTATATTTACATGATGCTTAAATTAGTCACTAGCTCATTTAAAAAATTAAAATGTCACACTTGCATTATGAAGACTTTGCAGAATGTTGGCAGCTCCTCTATCCACATGTCTCTCCCAAAGAGTCTCTGAAAGCACATCTGTCTCTCTCTGAAGAAGTTCTGGCACCAACTTCATCTTTGTTTCAGGAACACAGTATGGCATCATCATTCTCTTCATAAGAGGTGTCAAATTTGAGGCTGGCAAAACTCCTGAGTGGGCTTGAATAGATTAAAATATAATCAGGAAATGTTTAACAAAAAATGAAAATACAATCCAATATAGGCAATTTTAATTTGTGGTTTTCTGATATATGCCTAGCAGGGAAATGTTTCTATTTGAGTTTCACACCACTTCTCTATGCTATCTTATTGGAAATCACATTTCCTTCACATAAGCAGTCACACACAGACTTGGTTGTAAGCCCAGAGATAGTTCTTGGGAGTGTGACTGAGAACAATCTAGCCAAAACTCAGTGTATCTAGCTCATGACCACAGTCTCCTGGATTCACAGAACAAGTTGATGTCTAGGTGATTTATAGAGGTAAGAATGAATAATGAAATGAAAGGTGAGTTAGTAGATACCCTGGAGTCTTATATTAGTAGCAAGGGAAAGGGGAGAGCTGGAAGGACAGAACTGAGGGTTAAGAGTTGAATGTCCAAGGCATTCCTTGGAAATATTGGTGAGACCTTCTCTTGTCTTCTGGGCTGTTCTTGCTTATGCCTGAAAAGAGAAATGGTCCTTCAGCATGTCTGGTAGGAAAGGGAGACATAATATTTCTTTTAATTATTTGTTCATTGACTGATTCAATAGGTATTTACTAAGACCTTTTAGAGCAAGGAACTATTCTCGGTGGTACAAGGACAAAAAAAAAACAAAAAAAGAGAGAAATCATCTCTGCCCTCAGGGAACTAAAATTCATACAGCAAGTACTCAGATAAGTAAATACAAACTGTATACAGTTAGCACATATTTCTGAAGCACCATTTCACCTCTTTGAGGTGATCTCTGAGGGACCCTCAGAGGGCAACAGAATTTGTGAGAAGCCTGGAAATTATACAACCTCCAACCTTGCAGTTAAAGTCTATGAAGCTAGAGGATAGAATGAGGGAATCAAAAGAGCTATAACAGCCATCCAGACCTGGCTGCTTTGTTCTCCTTTCTAGTGTCTTTAAGCTTTCTATTTCTTGATTGCCATGAGTAGGACTACCAGCATCAATGGGTTGACCTTGTTGGAGAAGTCGTATCTTTCCACATATTGTTTCACTCCCCAAAATATGCATATACCCTGTGTGTGTGCATGTTTGTATATGGTTGTTCATATATCTCATTATATACATATGTATGTGTATATATATGTGAATATATATTTCAAATATATGAGTCCTTTGGTAGAAAGGCACTTAAAATGGAGGCATGTTTTATCATACTTCGGATTTCAACATTTAAAGCAAGCTATTGATCATAGGGAGGAGAATAAGGGGCAAGGACAGATAATTAACCTTTTGGTGTTAGCAAATAGAAGTTATTTAGCATATGTTTCTGAAGAGCTAACTCAGAAAGTACCCTATCCCTGCATTGGGGGAAGATATCTTTGAATGACATTATGGTGATTCTAAAGCCTTGTCAATCAGCCAACGTCATGAAACATGGAGAGAACAGCAAAAGTTTATGCCAAGTCACCTGAATTCCCTTTGAAAAGCTTTTACCTGTCTATTTGGACAAAGAACCAGTGGGCTCAGGCTCTGAGTTTCCTCTAAAACTTAGTATGCTCTTATGACTAGTAGGGGATGGAAATTGGTAACAAATTCAATATTCCAAAAAGGTGTTGTTGCTTTTTTTTTGTTTTATTTTCCCCTTATAGGAAATTAGGGTAGATCTTTGTGCAGATCATATTTGTATCACTATCTTGGCATTCAGTATAAATAATACATATCTAGAGAAAGATAATGGAGTCATGGAATTTGGCTAAATTCTCATATATAATCAAACTACCACTTGGAATAACTACAACAGCTCATGCCTCCAGGTGAAGAAAAACACAGCTTCACAGTGTCCATTTTGATATGAAGTAGATCATTTATATTTTGCAAGTATGAGTTTCACCAGGTATGAATGCTTATATTTTCTTTACTCTAAATCATCCCACCAAAGAATTTTCCTTGTGGAATGGTTCACTTTGAGTCCATTTTCAGGAGGTCAGCCTTCCTGTGGCCACATTTTACTTTTTGGCTTACAGAACTGCTGATACTGATTTTCCATTGATGAGGAGAGTTAAAGTGGAGTCCAAGCCACTTTCCTACTTGGTCATTGTGGCATATGTGGCTGACCAGCTAGCATCAAAGTCTATATATTTTTCCTTGGCTTCTTTCTCCATGATATCCAAGAGTTTGATGCATATCATGGTCTTTAGGCCATAATGAAATACTGTCAAGGTGAAATCTACCCTGAAAGTAGCCAGATAGTACAAAAAGAAGTTCTGGTACATACAGCACTTGATGATGCTAATCTTGCCCATGCCCATGTCCTTAACCACCAATAGTTTACAAACATGTTCCCTTTCTTGATTCTGCATTCTACCTGAATGTTTCTTCAAACTGGCAATGATGACATGCCCAGCCAAAGAGGCACAGCATTTTGTAACATTTCTTATACTCCCTTTAGTATTCTAGAAATGACCAGGCTAAATTGGCATTGTATGTTTGAGGCTAGAACAAAATGAGGCATTCATTCTTATACTCCTTTAATAGTCTAGAAATCACTAGGCTAGATTGGCATCTCATATTTGAAACTGAAACAAAATGAGGCATTCATAGTCTATCTAATGGTTAAATGGGGTGTAGGGTGTGTTCATGGAGGACCATTACCTTGGTGGGATGACTGCTGAGCCCTTTTGGGGGATCTTTCCACCTTTGGTGTTCACCTGTTCCACCCAACTCTCACCTGTGGCTTGAAGAAGTATGCTCAGTGGCCACAGTTTGGTAAAACTATTTGGCAGATGGGCCATACCAGGTTGAGGGTAACCACAGGATATCAAATCCATTAGTGAGTTAGGGGGATGTCTACCCCAAGTATGTGAAGACTTCCTCTGGTGGAACAGGCAGATGAGAACAATTTGTTCCAACAGCCATGAAGGTAGATGAAGCAGCCAATGTGGAGCACTTAGAGGCTGGTTAAACACCAAAGACGCCAAGGTCCTCCACTGCACCCTGAGCCATTGCCAGCTATCTTATCTGTCCTACCACTGGACTATGATGATTCTGGAGGACAGAGTGAAGCTGACAACGTCCTGCAACTCTGCCTCACTTAAATCCAATTATGCATAAATTAAAAGACATCACCCATACCATTTCACTGTTATGCCTCAAAGTCCTGTGGCAACAGGCAAGTGATAAAGCAGCAGGAGTGGACAGCTTTCAAAGCTCTGGTGTACAGCACTGCATTTGCTCATCTGGGTCAGAACACTCACAAAAACCAAGACTGGTTTGATGAAAATGATGGGGAAATTCAGAAGCTTCTAAACTAAAAATAACAACTCCACAGGCTATACCAACAGGATAGTTCATCCACCTCTAAGAAGGCACCATTTAATTTCATCAAAAGCAAAGTAGAAGCAAAGCTCAGAGAGATGCAGGATTCCTGGCTCAGTAAGAAGGCAGATGAAGTTGTTTCATGCTGATAGTGACAATCCAAAGTACTTTTATGATTTCCTGAAAGGTATTTATGGACCAAAATCCTATGGTGCAACACAACTATTCAGTGCTGATGGAGCTACATTGATTAGTGATAAGGATATGATCCTAGACAGGTGAGCTGAACACTTTCATAGTATCTCAAGAGAGAATCATCAATCACTGCTGAGTCCACTGACCTTTTACCTCAGGTTGAAGTCAATTCCTCCTTAGCTGAATTTCCAACTGAAGAAGAGATTTTGAGGACCATTGGACTCTTTTCATGTGGCAAAACACTTGATGCTGATTCTATTTCTGCTGAGATTTACAAGAGAAGGGGACCACTGCTCATACAAAAGCTGACTCAGATTTTCCAGGTTATATGGCAAGAGGAAGTTATCCCCTAGGAGTTCAAGGATGCCTCTATTGTCCATTTCTATAAAGTTAAAGGGAATAGATTGTCCTGTGACAATCACAGGGTGGTCTCTCTCTTAGTCATGGCTGGCAAAATTCTTGCTAGAGTTCTCTTTAATAGGTTGATCCTTCACCTGGAAGATGGTCATATACCTGAGAGTCAGTGTGGCTTCAGAAAGGGTTGAGGAACAGTCAATATGGTATTTGCTGCCTGACAACTCCAGGAGAAATACCAAGAACAGAACAGAGTTCTGTACGCAGCATTTGTAGATATGACCAAGGCCTTTGACATTGTTAGTCGTGAGGGCTTATGGAAAATTATGTCAAAATTTGGCTTCCTGGAGAAGTTCTTACATATTGTACATCAGTTTCATGACGGCATGTTTGCCCAAGTTTTGGATAGTGGACAATGCTCCTGTGCCTTCCTAGTCACTAACGGAGTGAAACAGGGCTCTGTGCTTGCTCCCATGCTTTTTAGTATGATGTTTTCAGTCATGTTGTCAAATGCTTTCAATGAGGTTGCGCACAGGATCAAGGTTAACTTCTGTACTGATGGTAAGTCCTTCAATTTGAAAATGCTACAAAACAAGACCAAAGTGGAGGGAGTGTTGGTGCGTGATTTTCTGCTTGCAGATGATTGTGCACTCAATACAGCCTCTGAAGCTGAGATGCAATGAAGTATGGATCAATTCTCTGCTTCCTCTGCTAATTTTGGCTTAATGATTAACACCAAGAAAACACATGTGCTCCATCAGTCACCACCACATCATCCATATGTGGAACCATCGATTACAGCAAATGGACAAGTTTTGAATGCTTTCGATAAGTTCACTTACCTTGGTAGTGTACTTTCCAGGGATGTACATGTTGACAATGAGGTTGATGCACACATTGCCAGAGCTAACTCAGTTTTGGGGAGGCTCTGGTGAAAAGTTTGGGAGAGAAGAGGTATTAGACTGACTACCAATCTGGTCTATAGAGCCATTGTGTTGACTTCATTGTTGTATACCTGTGAAACATGGACAGTCTACCAGCACCATACCAGGAAACTGAATCACTTCCATTTGAACTCTTAGGAAGAGTCTGAGGATCACCTGGCAGGATAAAGTACCAGACACTGAAGTCCTTGCTTGAGCTGAACTGCCAAGCATTCAAACTATGCTTCAGAGAGCACAACTCTGATGGACTGGACATAGTGCCATGCAAAATGTAGGCTTTCCAAAAAGACTATTTTATAGAGAGTTCACATGGGGGAGGCAATCACATGGTGGTCAGAAGAAATGATACAAGGGCACTCTCAAAGTCCCTCTCAAGAACTTTGGATTTGATTGTGCAACATGTGAGACACTGTAACAGGACTGCTCAGCATGACATGCCCACATCAGAAAAGGTGCTGTGCTCTATGAGCAAAGTATACTTGAGAAAGTGCAAAGTAGATGTAAGATGGACAAATTTGGAGTATCTACCCCAAAAATTCATACGGACTCTGTGCCCAATCTGTGGTAGACCATGTCAAGCTTCTATTGGTCTGATCAGTCACAGTTGGACACACTGAAACTTCACTTTACCATAGTGATGTCATTTTGGTCCTCTTTGAAAAAGGACAACCACCAATGTTTGACAAAAAGTTTACCTCACTATAGTAGGGGAAGGAAATTCAGAGAAAGAAAAGAATATTCATTAAAATACACAAACTTTAGTTGAATGCAGCTTCTCTATTTCTGTGTTGTCCTTTGTAATGAAATGGTAAATTATCAGACTCTTTTTAGGGTTTCTCTTGGTTTTTTGTACTCATCCAATCAATTGGTTCTACAGGTGGCCTAACCTTTCAGTCTCCTGAGCCAACTAAGTATCAAGGACAATTTGGATGTATTTTAAGAAAAAAAGAATTAGCCCATTTGTCATGGTTAGGGATTCTAGTAGGTATTCCTGCTACTATATACTCCCTTAGTCCAAATGCAAATCCTGACAATACAGGATCAAACTGCCTAATGCAGTTTGAAGGATCATAGGAGCCAAGGAGAAAAGTGAGTAACCTAATCATGGAAAGGCTGACCACTATGTGATGGCCAGAGGGAATATTTCTACCCTTTGTGTAGCCATCTCATGTATGACCCAAAGAGACACTGAAATGGCCATGGCAAGGAGCAGTTCATAGAGAATTTTATTTATTGGGTAAATAACTTAGATATTATACTTTCTTGCTAGATACTTAATTCAAGTGAAAAGCAGTCTTCCTACAGATTTGAGTAAGGCACTACAATAGCTGATTTGGTTACACTGAACTACCTCCAGATATCATTTCCTGGGCACACAGGGGTAATACAAAACATTCAAAAGAAGGAAAGTACTAGTAACTTTAGTGATCAGAAATTGCCTTGTAATGACTGTGTTTTGAACTAAGGATTCCAGGCAATAGAGATGAAGAGGGAGTACATTCCAGACACAGGTGAACACCTTTGTAAATATACAAAGGACATAAACTGAGTATCAAATATGAGTATGGTTAGCAAGTTAACTTAATTAGAAAATTATAAAAGTATAGAGGAGTAATATAAATAAAATTGGAAATGTAGCCAGGAGCCAGACTATGGGTTACTTTAAAGATATGACTAAGGACATATTTTATTCTAGAAACAAATAGAACTCATTGAATACATTTTAATGAGAGAAATAGTCAAATGTGTGTTTTTTTTAGAATATCAATTTGGCAATTATTTGTAGGATTTATTGAAGAGGGAAAAGACTGGAACAAGATAGAGCAATGAGAAGGTTGTTATAATAGACCATGAAATAAAGTATACCAATGAGGAAGCAATTATATCAAGTCCAGGAGAGAGCTGTTGAGGGCCTGAACTGGAGAAGGTATAAGTGAATGGAGAGAAGAAAGCGGGTGGGAAAGTTGTATTGCTGACAAGATTTGGCAGCTCCTTGTGTAATGGGGTTGAAGGAATGAGGAAAATCCAAAAGTAGGTGATAGTTGGAAATCTGGGTTACAAGAAGGATGGTGTCCATAAAAAGAAATTTAGAGGAGAGTTGGATTTTAAAGAAAATATGACAAGAATAACTTATATAACACTTACTGAGTGCCAGACACTGTGCTATGTGCTTTACAATGTTGTAATCTTTTTTCAATCTTTGTTCTCAAAGTAGACCATTGGCATGGGGAGGGTGATGTTTTACAAGTGAATCAGATTCAAGTGAGGTAGACCTGGGCAAAGTCTTCAGTCTCACTCTCTACTCTAGAGTCATTGGAGTCCAGTGGCAAGACATATGCCAGGAAAACTTGTGATAACCCGATATACAGTGGGAGACCTTGACCATTTTAAGCTAAGATCTCAGTTTGTCTGAGGTAATACCCATTCAGTAACTAAAGATTAGGTAAGAATTGAGGCAGAAGATGACCCTAGTTTGCCTTCACAAAAGAATAAATATGGGAGGGAAAGACACTCAGAATTTCAGGCCAGAATAGAAACAGTTACTATTTACATTCCATCAGTGCCATTAAAATCCCCAAAATAAGCAACTGAGATCTATTATTGACCAATCAGGGAGAACCAGAGTGCTTGGGTATAAAGGCATAGTCAAGTAGCTCCATTTAAATACCAAATTCTTTCTCCAAGTTTGTTGACATCTTGACTTGCAAATGAGTTGGATTTAAGTGAGACAGGGCTGTGCAAAGACATGAGTCTCACTTCAGAGCCAAGATACAAGTCAGGATGACTGGTGAGGGCCCCCATATCCTATTAATACTGACTGAATAAGTTTCAAAATAGTGTTGTCTTGATCATGTTTTCATTTGGACTGCCCATATTCAGTAGTCACATCTTCAAGTGAATTGTGTATACCCTTCAATGAGACTCAACTTCTTTGAGAAAATTATTTCAGATCTGGTCCCTAAACCCCAAGATACCTTGTAAAGTATAAGCAATCAAATTTTATATCCCTTTGGACAGACCACCCACATGTAAGTGTATGACTCCTCACATAGAAGGAGAAAGGGAGAAGGACAAAGAATAGGAAAAGGAGGAAGAAGAGGAGGAAATAGCATCATTTGCATGATTCTATCATCTATTTCATCCTCCGCTCTTTTTTTTTTTTCCTTTTACGAAGGCAAACCTGACCATCTTTTGCCTCGATTCTATTCTAATCTTTAATTACTGAATGGATGTTGCCTCAGACAAACTGAGACCTGGGAAAGACCTTAGCTTAGAAAGTGCAAGGTCTCCCACGTTATCCAGGGCCATCACAAGTTGTCCTGACTTATGTCTGTGTTCTAATGACTGGAGGAGAGAGAGAGGCTGATGGCTTTGCACAATTTTGCCTCACCTAAACTCAACTCACTTGCAGGGCGAGACGTCACCCTCCTAACATAATCAGTCTCTTTAAGAACAACAGCCTGTGCGTAGTAATAGCTGTCCGCCCATGGTGACCCACCCAGCCATTGGGCTTTATTATAAATCATTTCATTTGACATTCTTAACAACCCTGGGAGGTAAATTCCATTTTACAGACAAGGAAACTGAAACAAACAAAGGTTAAGTGACTTGCCACATGTCACACAGCTAATAAGCGTCTGAAGCTAGATTTGAACTCAGGTCTTACTGTCTCCAGACTCAGTACTCTATCATAACTGATTCAATATAATAAATTCAGTTGTGGACACGAATACAAAAATGTAACAGTGTTTTTCATCTGTAAAATAAGTATTGAGCTAAAAGCTCTTCTGTTGCTACATTTTCTGATTTGAACAAATACTTCATTTCAAATGTAGGTTCCACATTGAAGATGGGGATTATACTTGCTGAACCAAAACCGAAACAAAATACTGGACAGCAGAACAATCTCTCACATTTTAAAAATATATTGAAAATTAGAAACAGGCTTTGAGGTAATTACTGGAAATACAATGTTTATTTAGTGATGAGGAAAGAGAGGTTAAAAGATTTGTTCACAGACAAAGATCTGGGCTGTAGATTAAGATATCTTGACCCTAGACCAGGACACTTACCCTACAGCATACTATCTTTAAAAAAAACAAAAACAAACAAACAAAAAAACTTTTTTGATCATATTGCCCAAACCCCTTATTTTACAATCAACAAAACTGATGCTTAGAGGGTAAAGAGTACAATCCATAGCTTTATTTTAGTGTCATGTTGAAAGCATTAGCTTGGCTGCCTAGACTTGACTCCTAATCCTGACTGTCAATCATAACAAATCAGATACCTTTCAATAGGTCCTTTGCTCTCTTTGTCTCTGTTTCCTACCAATAAAATGAAAAGGTTATACATGGTGACTTTTAAGGTACCTTTCAGCATAGACTTCCTTTGGTTTCCAGCCTAGCACTCTTTCCATCTTACCAGACTTCCTGCCTTCTCTTTATGCCTCCCAGAATATCATGACAATATCATGGGCACTCAGCAAACATTTGTTGATCATGGGGAACACAGTCTATACCCTCTTAGGAACTTAACATATAAGGATATATAGCAGGTAAAACTTCAAGTAGGTGGTGGGTAAGGATTCAATAGAATATGTAGGTGGACAAATATGGGCAGGAATGGAGCCAAAGAATCTTACATTCAGAAGAAACTTTAGAAGTGTTATAATTAATCCTTGCTTTACAGAGGAAGGACCCAAGGATCCAACAATCACTTAAATGGTTAGAAATAGAGCTAAGGAAAAAACCTAGTTCTCTGACCTCCCATCCCAGTATCTTTCCATGTCAGTGATGAATAAATCTGAAAGAATTACTAGTAGCATTTTCCTTTCAGAGAATTTTTCATTTGCCTTACACTGGATCAGCACAAGATCAAATTCAAAGAGATTGTTAAACACCCTGCCCCTACTCTATGGTAACATGGAGTTCCAACACCAATTTGAGGATTTTTATAAAGAGACTCTGATAAATAAGTTTGAAACATAACAAGAATGGAAATGTACTAGGGCAGCATCTTTGTTCCCTGGATTATTGCTGTGACTTACTCAGTTCAAAGCACTTCTGAAAGAAGATGTACATTTCCACTCTAGTGGAATTATGCTCCTCATAACAAGCATGTTTCAGAGCAGAAAAAAAGACTACTTTATCTTAGTTTATGAGAAAAAAAAACAAAGATACAAACACAAACCAAGTTTAAGAATGGCTAATTTTACAGAGATTTCTTTAAGGATTGCAAAACACTATTTAGCTATCTATCTATTATCTGTCTATCTGTGATTGATGTATATATATACATATATGTTGTGTGTATACATATATGTGTATATGTACACACATATATATACACATCTATACATGCATATATACATATGTATGTATTTATATGGGTGTAAAATCTTATTTAATATTTACATGCATGATATAGATACTATTATCCTAACTTTACAGATGAGGAAACTGAGACTGAGAGAAACTAGGTGACTTCCTCAAGGTTATACAGTAAGCATCAGAGGTAGGTTGAAATTTGGAATTAAATTTCAAGTTCAAGACCATATCCACTACTCCATAAGCCAATATGATTTCAATATTAGAGGTTTCAAAAGGTGATAGATTTAGACCTGAAAGATGATCTTAGAGACTATCTAGTCCAGTCTCTAGGGCAGATAGTTGGCTCAGTGGACAGAGCTCTGGACCTGGAGTTAGGAAGACTTGAGTTCAAATTGGTTCTTATACGCTGTGTAGCTATGCTGAAACTCTCCTTTTTTTATTACCCTCTGTGTGACCTTAGGCAAATAACTTAACCTCCCTAGATCTCAGTTTCCTCGCCTGTAAAATTAGAGATTGGACTTCTTTCTGTGGTTCAGTTGTGACTGATTCTTTGTAACTCCATGGATCATAGCATATCAGTCCTTTCCATTGGCATCTCTTGGCAAAGATATTGGAATGGTTTGATATTTCCTTCTCCAGATTAAGGCAAACACAGATTAGGTGATTTTGGGAGGGGGAAGTAGAGAAAAACCAATGTTTCTGAACTGGAAAAAAAAATTTAAAAAATCCCCTCACCCATCCACCCAAGGATCCTACTAAAGGGAAAAATATCTCTTTGGGGAGAAAGGAGAGGCAGGTTAAATCTTACAAATCAGAATTATAAAATATTTCCTTCTGAATGCTTTCATTGAGTCAGCTGACCTCCCTGTCCCTGAGATTTTGGTGAAATTTAAGGACAAAATTTTATGGACTGGATTCATGCTCAGGTGTTCACTGGATGAGATGTCTTTTGTGGTCCCTTCCAGATCTGAGATCCTATGATTCTGTGAGAGTGCAATGCTTGATTTGGGAAGGAGTAGAATGAGATGACTTTGGAGATAACTTTCAGGTCTGAAATTCTATCACATTTTTTCATGACATTATTATAACTAGTTAAAGTATGAAAGGGAATTGAGGTTCAATAAACCAAATGATTTTTCTTTTATTTGTCCAGGGATCTATCATTTCCTCCTAAAGCTAACCACATTTTAGAATGGATTAATATTGTAAGGTTCAGAAGGAGGAATGAAAGACTTTCATTGTTCTCTGCCCTGGTCAAACCAAATCTCTAGCTTGTTTTCAGTTCTGGTAACAAAGGACAAGTTGGAATGTTGCTGTATGACAGTGAGGCATGGTAGTCTTGGAAGAATTAAGAATTTAGTATCATACAGAACACAAAGGAAAGGGATATATGATGGATATGATGAGTTGCAATATATAACTGATGAGGAATATTAAAGAAGAACAGGATGATTTCAAGGAAATATATGAAAGGAAGAGAAGGTAGACTGGTCGTATAGTGAGATCAAAGATTATGTACATTTTTGGAAATGGTGGAGGGAGTGTACTTTGCTTGACTATGCTTATTGTTATGAAGCTTTTTTTTAATTGATTGGTTGATTTGATGTTGCTGATTTGGCTGGGGGAGAGGGCAGGTAGGAAGGAGAGAAAATTAATGCTTGTTACTGGAAAATATAATAAATTCAATATATGTGTACATATATGTATTTTTTATGTACATACACATACATATATATCTCCCTTCCTCAGTCAGAAAAATCATGTGAAATTGGGGCCATAAGTATGACAAGGCAATAGAAATTTTGCTAAGGCATAAAATTTACAAATGGTTAATAGCACCATTAATGGAGACATTTTCTCCCTTGTCAGACATCATTCCTATGGTCGCAGAAGCCACATTCTGAAGGTTTTTCTTCTCCTTTTGGAAGTGTTTGCACCTTTTAGTATCCCAGAATGCTTTATTCCTCCAGGACTACAGCCCTAAGTGATCCTACCCTCCCAATTTCACACTGTTGCCACTTGCCCTGAGTGTAGAAATTGATAGTTATATTTTATATGACAAAGATGATCATTTGTTGATATATACATATTACTGTGTTAAGTGACTTTGGGCAAGTCATATAACTTCTCTGTCCTCATTTTGAAAAAGTTAGATCTCAAGGCATCTCTGCCTCCCCTAGTGGTAAGTAATTCAGGGTATACCAACCTAAGTCTCTGCCCTAAGTGACGTTTTGGGGAAAAGAGCTAGCCCTAACAGGAAGTTGGAATCTTTCCCTCAGACTTAGTAAAATGCCAAACAGCCTCTCCCTGTCTCACACCCCTTCTCCCAGCATCTTATCCCATTCTATCTATTCCTCAGTTCTCTGGTATGGCAATATAGTGTGTCCATGGTGGTGCGATTGAAGCCTGAGCTGGCTTCTGTTATATGAAGTTTGGATTTCTGAAGTGTTGGGAAAAGAAGAAGGGAGTTGGAGGTGTGGTGTTGAGCTCGATTATAAGCCCAGACCCATGTTCTACCCATTTTTCTGTTCTGTTCCTCCACTCTCTTGCAGAGGTCTATTATAGCGCAGGATGGTTCCATGGAGTTGGGAATAGAGACCTTGAAATATTTCAATTCTTTCACATTTCCAATTTGAAGCTTGGACCTCCATAGCACTGGAAAGAG
This sequence comes from Potorous gilbertii, assembly GCA_028658325.1. Taxonomy (NCBI): domain Eukaryota; kingdom Metazoa; phylum Chordata; class Mammalia; order Diprotodontia; family Potoroidae; genus Potorous; species Potorous gilbertii. The sequence continues at coordinate 144,725,449 of CM053769.1, forward strand.
AAACACTCAAGGTTAGGGGTTGTATTTTGTTGCAAGCCTGTAGGATTGGGTGACTAGCGGAATCTTGCAGCAGGTAGAGTTGTAGGGGAGGAAGTGCTGAGGGAACTTGAGTTAGGTATTAGTTCTTGGGGTTTTTACCTTCTTTTTAGATTCATGGTATGCTAGGCCATGAAGGTAATGGCAATTGTTTTATCTTTGGTACATAATTTCTGCATTGAAAAGGTCTGAGAGATCATGAGGACCAGAAAAAGACATCTAAGTCATCATTGTTGATGATATGACCTTTCACACTACCAAATGGCTTATTATCAGAAAGAGATATGGTTTTATTATTGAGGAACAATCCTAAACAAAATGATTACCACCTCCCTTTCCATTGCACTTTAAGGATACCTAGGTCTTTTGGTATTACTTGTAACTGAATCCTATTCTATATGTTGTCTCCCCCATTAGAAGTTAACCTCCTTGAAATAAAGGCTTTTCTAGAAAGCTTAACTGCCTACAAACATGTCAAAATCAGAAAAGGTCAGTTTAGTCTGACATGTGTCTTAAAAGAAATCTGCTATAACATTGACCCAATAGGTGTTTTTGCTTAGAGACCTTCAGGTTGGGGGTCCCTGACAATGTATGTCATTGTCTGATATCCATAACAAAATTGTAGCAATTATAATTTGGGGGGAAACTGTAACATAGTAGGGAAAAATGGGACTGGGTATAGGGATATCACCATTCTAATTCTGGCCCTCCTGTGAACCAGATGGTGACCTTAGGTAGGTCACTTGACCATGTGTTCTTCAGTGTCCTCGCCTCTGTAATGATAGAGTTAGATTAAAGGATTTAAAAAATTTCAGACATTTTCTGTCTGAAAGTCTCAACCAAATCTAACATTTTGTGCTTTTATGACTGTATTATTCTAATTTTCTACCAAAAATCCTACTCTTGTGACTCACTATAACTCAAGAAATTCATTTACTAAGACCTGGAGGGATTGGAGGATATATTAGTAGAGAGTGCACTTTAATAGTTGAAATCACAGATCTTTTGAAGGATGGTAATTACTATTCTGCTAAAAAGAAGAAAAAAAAACACCTTAACTAAATAGAACAGAAGTTTTAAAAAATGGAACATATGGTGCTATTGGCTAAAGAATGCTGAAAACTTGGTAAAATATGGATATGTCTGCATTATTGAGGTACTAAATAATTTAAGCATTTTGTGCATTTAATAAGAATACTTTGAATAGATGGCATTTATATAGAATTTTATTGTTGCAAAGTAGTCCCATGCAGTACCCATTTGATCTTTATAAGCATCTTGAAAGATGTCTAGGAAATACAAAATTTTTATTTTATAAATGAAGAAGCAATGTTAGGGAATGGTAGGAACTAAAACCCAGGTCTTCTGATTCCCCAGTTCGATGTCTTTCCCAGCACGGGCAGCATGGGATAGTAGAATTGCATTGCTTTGTTGCTGTTCAATCGTTCTTAATTTTCCTGAGCCCATTCCTAGGCCAAAATACTGGAGAGATTTGCTATTTCCTTCTCCACCTCACTTTATAGAAATAAGCAAACTAGGCAAACAGGGTTAAGCAACTTGCCTAGGGTCACACAAGTAGTAAATATCTGAGGCCATATTTGAACTCAAGAAGATGAGTCTGCCTTTCTGACTCCAGACCTAGCACTCTGTCCTGCTGTACCATTTAGCTGCCTCAGAATACACTGAACTGGGCATCCCAGGCTATATTTGCATGCTTGTAGTCTGAGCCTCAGTTTTTGCATCTGTAAAATGAGGGAGTGAAATAGATGGTCCCTTTCTGTTCTAAGATCCATGAGCTCCTACACTAGTGAAGGGAACAGTCATTTTTTTGAGCACCTATTATGTGCCAGGCATTACACAAAGTGTTTTATAAATATTATCTTCTTCAATGCTACAAAATAGGTGCAATGATGCCCATTTTACTCTTGAGGAAACTGAGGCCAATAGAGGATAAATGACTTGCCCAGGGTCACACAATTAGTAAGTATCTTAGATCAGATTTGAATTCAGGTCTTCCTAACTCCAGGTCCAATGCTATCCATTGCACCCAGCTGTCTAAATTGGGACTTTATTACAGCATGGGAGTCATTTTTATTATAGTATGAGGCTAGACTAATGGTTTAAGAATTGCATTATTGGCTAAGAAATTAACATAATGTCCAACTGAATGACAATAGCATAATTTCTCACACTTGTTCCTTTCCTTTGAATTTCAGACAAAACATACTCTACCAGATGCGCCTGGGTGTGGAATTTTGCTGAGTGGCATTGTTCAACAGGAGGAATAAAGCCAATCACCCAGGAGGTCATGATATATAGATGTAGCTATTAGGACCAATGTGAATTCTAAGAAACTCATTTCTCCAAATGGATAATTGCTATTTATTATATAGGCTAGCACATATCATCATTGATGGAGCTCCTAATTCTCCTTTTATTATTAACCACAATTTTCAATTCTTTATCGACCACAAGAAGGACTATTTTCTTTTTCACAATATCAATAGAAAAGCTAACTCAAGTTTGCTTTAATAGAAATTAATCTTAAAGTTATTTCCACATTTAAGAGGTAAGTCATTTGAGAATTTCAATGGCTACAAATAGGAATAAGATCTGCCTTCCAATGGCTAAAGAAAGTGAAAGATGGATATAATAAAGACAAAATTACATACTTATAGGTGGAAGGGATCTGAGAAGCCATACAGTCTAACCTATCACCCACAAAGGATTTCTGCCTCTAGTTAAAGATAGTCAGTGAGGATACCTGCCATATAGCCTCTAGTCCATTTCAGTTTGGGATAGATCTAATTGTTGGTGTGTGTGTGTGTGTGTGTGTGTGTGTGTGTGTGTGTGTGAATATTTTTCCTGACATCAAGCCTTAATGTGCCTCTGTAACATCTATCTATTGCTCTTAGTTGTGCCTACTGGGGCCAAGCAGGATACAACAGCCTCAAATACTTAAATGAATCTATCATACTCCCCTTTCTCATCAAAAATTATTTTTTCCTGCAGAGTAAATAACTCCAGTTCCTTCAGTCAGTCTTCATACAACTTGGACTCAAGTCACTTCCCCATTGTGCTTATGTTGTGGATGCTATTCAACTTACCAATGTCTTTCTTAAAGATTGATTCCTAGAATTTAATGCAATTCTTCTGATGTGGTTTGACTAGGGTAGGATACAGGACTCTTGCTTCCTTCTTCCTGGAAACTGTGATATTCTTCATGCAGTTAAGATCTCATTAGTTTTTTTGGCTGCCAAATTACAGTGCTGACTCATCTTGAGCTTATACGACTCCTCTAAAACTTCAAGCTTTATTTTTTGTTTTATTTTGTTTTAAGACAAAGTGTTAACTAAACGTGCTTCCACAAATCCTGTACTTATGCAAGTGTTTCTCATGGCTGGCACTCATACAGTACTTTAAGGTTTAAGGTTTGCAAAGAATTTTACTTAATGTCATGAGCCAATCACCACTTCTATTTGAGTGATCTTTTAGGTTTGGTTTTATCTCTTTTTTACAAATGAGCAAACTAAGGCTCAGAAAAGTGAAGCAAGCATGATGGGCAAAATTCCATCCTTATCCAGGATGGAATCAACTCGGCTGCATCACCAGGGATCCTTAGAGAACCTCTTGCCAGTTCCTCTTACCTGACAGATAAGGCAACTCAGAGCAAGAGAGAAGAGACTCAGTTCAAGTTTTATAGACAATTAAGTTATAGGACTGAGAACTGAGCAAAGCTATTATTCGTTTAAGCCTAGTATTTTCCACATTGCAGAAAGCAGGTTCATCCTTCAATAGAGAGCCTGGTAACATAGTTGCTGAGCCAAAAGGAACTTTTCAAGTCTTCTAGTCCAATGCCCTCACTTTTTACAACTGAGGAAACTGAGATACAGAGAGATTATGCGAGGGAGTTCGTGTCAGAGCTAGACGGTGAGCTGGGCATAGTAGACAGAACACTGGACAAGGAGCCAACAGAATCTGAATTCAAATCCTACCTCTGACATACATTGGTTCTGGACCCTGGGCAACATAACTTCAGTTTTCCACCTGTAAAATGAAGAAAATAACAGTACTTATCATCCAAGGCTGTCATGAGGACCAAAATAAGTCTTAAAATGTAATATAATAGCTAGTTATTATGGTCATTCAAACTCAGGGTTTCCATTTCCAGATTCAGAACTCATTCTGAATCATTTTAAATCATTCTGCTTCCCTGGTCATAAAATCAATCAGCACTTATTAAGTGTTTGTATTGTGTCAGGATCTGGGGGCGTAAAGCCCAAAATGAAATACCCTGCCTTTAAGAAGCTTATGTTCTATAGTAACATGGTTCTAGAACTAATTAGTGTTCGTTATCATCTAAAATCTCTTCAAGACTTCATGATGAAAATCCTTGAGAAAAAGTATCCACAATAGGTATTTCTACTGTTCTCCTTTCATTCTTTTCTCCTTCAAGTGTAGGTCTAACCGTTCCACCCTCCTACTTAGTGAGCTTTAGTGATTCCCTGTTACCTCCAAGATCAAATAAAAATTCCTCAGTTTGACATTAAAAGTCCTTTACTTGATTTCTTCCAACCTTTAGAGTTATTTTATACCATACTCTTCTCCACAAACTCTACTTTTCAGAAGTATTGGGCTAATTGTACCTCCTTGAATTGTAGTTCTATCTCCTGTCTCAGTACCTTTGTAAAAACTGTCTCCCAATCCTAGAAGACTCTGTGCCTTCCCTTCTGCTTTTCCTTCAAAATTCAGTTCAAATTCCACCATTTTCAAGATGCCTAGTCTGGTCTTCCCAGATGCTAATGTCTTCCCTTCTCAATGTGCTTCCATCTACCCATCTGAATTTAGTTTGCTATTTATATGGTGTTTCATTATAATAGGAGATCCTTGCAGACAAGGGAAGTGTGTGTGTGTATGTGTATACATACACATACACACACGCACACACACACACACACACATATATATATATATATATATATATATACATATATATATATATATGTATATATATATATATATATGTTTGTAGGTATATATAGCTTTTATCTGTATTTCCAGTAGTTAAACTAGTACCCGCACCATGTTATTGTCATTCAATCATTCAGTCATGTCTGACTCTTCATGACCCCATGGACCATAATCCATGGAATTTTATTGGTAAAAATACTGGAGTGGTTTGCCATTCGTTTCTTCAGTGAATTAAGGCAAACAGAGGTTAAGTGATTTGCCCAACATCAAATAACCAGTAAATGTCTAAAGACGGATTTGAATTAAAGTCTTTCTGACTCCAAGCCTAACGTTCTATCCATTGAGCCACTTAGTTGCTGACTACCTACACTACAGTAAACACGTTAAAAATGCTTATTTCTGGTTGATCAGTTTGACCTATAAAAAGTAGTTCTGTATTGGCAAGAACACTGCATGTGAAAACAGAAGACCTAGGCTTGAGTACTGGACCTAGCAATTACTAGTTACGTGAGACAAGTCAGTTTCTAGTGCTTCAATTGTCTTATCTATGAAATGTTCATAATCCTACTTATACTACCTTCTGCAAGGTATCGTTAGTCTGAGAGCCTTCTCTTAATCTCTGTTAAAGGATTAAGTAACTGTGAGTAATGTGTATTCTTATTTTCATGAACACAATTTTGGTTATCTAGACACAGGGTTTCATGAAGGTCAACAACTTTTATCATAGCATGTCATACCAACTCTTCTCCTGGATAGTGTCACTGACGAGAAGTCCTCCACTAAAGTCTACCCCTGACACATCACCGTGGGTGGGAAAGCAAACACAGATTCTTAAAAGTTATGGCAATGGATTGCCATGTTCTGACCAGTGCCAAGAAGTCCTAACAAAAGACTGTGTGTTGAATATCCAAGGATGATACTATCTATGATGTAAAAGCACTCATCATCTGAAGGTTGGCATGAGGGTGTGGAGAGAGGAAGGGAGTGAATGTTTTGATTGAAGAAACCCCTGAAACTATTTATTCAACTGGATAAGGTTTAAAAATTGTTTAAGAAGTAGGGCCAACCACTCTGATGAATTCATGGAACCTGGGAATATTGAAATGAGCCAGTATGTGTTAACAGTAAAAGTCCCCTCAATCTAATTCAACTAATGCAAAGACTGAGTTTGAGAGATTATTTGATCATGCATGATAAAACAAAATATTCCTGGTACTAATAAAGGCTTACTTTCTGACCTGCACATAAAAAGCATACAGATCAAGTGACAATCCAGGCTATTAGTCCTCAAAGAACCCCTACAGAGGCAGAACTTTTTTAGAATAATTTTCACTGTGCCAGAAATGCAAATAACCTAAAAGGACCAATGTCACTCAGAAAGCTTGGTCTTCTATAGCTAGCCTTTCTTAGGATGACATTTAAATATGACAGACAATTGATGGGGATGGATGCTTCAGCAAGGTTGACAGAAGGAACAGAATACTTCAAGAAGGGAGGAAACATCTATTGAGATGACAGTAATGAGGAACTATTTGTCTCCTTTACTTTGCATTTTGCATTTTTTTCTATGGGTTGTTCATATATATGTGAATGCACACAAACACATATACATGTATGTATATATACATATCTATGTGTGTATATATTTATGCACACATACATGCATTATGCCTATATACCTACTTACGTGTATGCATATATGCACATATATACAAATTGTATTATATACACATATATATACATATTCATATATGGAAATGTATTCCTATACATGGAAATAACCAATTCAAAATATATAGAGATATGTGTGTTTACTATATATGTTAACTGGTTATTTACCCCTTTAGGTACTTAATAAAAATTAGGCAGTTGTGCGACTAAAATGCACGGCACCATAATTAGGAAGGTATGAGTTCGAATCTTACCTGAAACTCTTGCTATCTGTGTGACCCTGAGCTGGTCACTTATCTTCTCAAACTATTCTTCTATAAAACGGGGTAATAACAGCACAATATGAGGAGCAAATGAGAAAATACTTATATACCTTAAAATGCTATATTAACATGAGCTATTAGTATTAACTAATCCTTCTCTACAGTCCTTGAGAGGAAAGGACCCCAAGTTTTCAAAAAGAATTCTTTTAAAGGGCAATCCCTGGCAGTTTCTACTACCCTGGACAGGATCCAAGGTCTAATAACAAGTTTCTCTGTCATCTGAGGACCATTCTAGGTCTGGGTAGACAGGCTCATTTGGAAAAGCTGGAGCCTAGAGAGATGAATTTCCTTGGCATCTATCAGCCGTGAAACATCTATGTGTGGAGGAATTATCATCTCCGTTGGTGGGGAGAGATCACCGATAGTCATGAAATCATATGAATTTTAAAAGTATAGTCATTACTGCTCCGCTTTAAAAAATACTTAACTAAACAAAATGAAAGTGAAAAAAATAAGACCATATGGTGCCCTCGTTGGTAGAGTGCTGAGAACTTAAAGAAAATACGGAGATTACAGCATTTTTGAGAATACACACAACTAAAAAAAGAGTGACTTTTCTGCAAACTTACGAATGAAGGAATAAATGAATGCATTTACAAAGCAGTTTTTAGAATTTACTAAACCCAGGATGATCCAAGTTCAAATCTGGTCTCTGGATCTAATACCCTGCACCATCTAACTGCAACTATTCAAAGAAGTGACAAGTGGCATAAAGAAAAATAAGATGACTTACCCAATGCCTACAGTGAATTCTAGGGTTTGGTAAGACAGTCAATTGTCCTCCACATCAGCAATCTGTCCATGGGGGCATGCTTTCTCAGTAACAAACTCTCAGGGCTGATATCATAATTAATAGTCTAACTTTCAACATGCCCCTTAGCTTTTAGCACCCACTACTTATTGTAGCAAATGCATAATAATAGATGAAAGGGTTCATTTCTTTGGAATACTTCAGGTGGAAATTTGTCAAATTTGGAGGGCATCCCAGAGCCCAAAGAATCCAACTTAAAGGCCATATTATGCATACAATCCTTTTCAATCCCCTTTCCCTACCCTCCTCCCTCTCATATTAGTAATGTCTCTCTGAGATTTTCTTCCATTCTTATAAATATCTTGTATGCACTGGGTTGCTGTTTTCGTTTTGCATGTTGTCTCCCATATTAGACTGTGAATGTGAGCTCCTTGAGGACAAGAGGTGTTTTCTTCCCCTTATATTCATGTTCCCAGTACTTAGCACAATACTTGGCATATAGTAACCATTTAATAAATATTTGTTGTCTGAAAGATTTTAAAAAAAGAAACAACTTTGTATTCGAATCGGAATTCCTTTTGTTATGTCTCTAACAAATAGTTATCCAGTATCTGCTTTTCTATATTCAGCAATAGGTAATTGATTATTTCCTGATATGATCCATCAGGATGGGATTCTAGGATGGCTCTAACTATTCAGAAGATAAAGTCTATTTGTTTCTTTGATTTTCCTTAAATCAAGCCAAAATTGCTCCTCCATAGTTTTCAGTCATCTCTCCTAGTTCAGTCTTCTTTCTAATGTCAAATAGAACAAGTAAAATCATTGTTTCAGATGAGAGGCTCTCAAATGTTTGTACACCATGATTATGCCTGCCCTTAAGTATTTGCTTCCTCAGGCTTCCTTTGAGTCATTTATCAATGTATGGTTTATGATCTCCTTACTATCTTGATCACCTTGGATGTTTTCTAGCCTGCTAATGTTGATTCTAAAAAATTGCAAGCAGAATTGAAAATATTGATCTTCTTCATAAATTTTTAAAATGTTTACCAAGGTTCTGTTATTTAAAATTTAAAAAAATTCATATATTAATTTAACAGATACCAATTAAGTACTTTCTACATGGAAGACCTTCTGTTAAGTATTGGGAGATATAAAGATTAATAACACATAGTCCCTGATCTCAAGGAGTTTATAGTCTTGTAAAAGAAAGAAGATATGGACATAAATAATTATGTTCATAAAATAAGTATAAAACAAATGAAAATGTGGTTTGTGTGTAAAAACAGTATGAAGTGCTATGAAATCACAGAATATTAGAAAGATGTTACTGTTGTCCAATCATTTTCAGCTGTGTCTGACTTTTCATGACCCCATTGAGATTTTCTTGGCAAGGGTACTGGAATATTTTGCCATTTTCTTCTCTAACTCAATTGACAGAGGAGGAAACTGAGGCAAACAGGGGTAGGTGACTTGCCCAAGGTCACATAGCTAGCAAGCATCTGAGGCCATCTTTAAAAATGTTGCAACCATCCCTTCTAAATTCACTGAGCTTATAAAGGCAGAATGGGGCAAAAAAGAAATAAAAATGGAAAAATATTTAATCCTTATTCACCCTACTTTACACTATGGCCACATAAATCCTTTTTTTATGCATAGGTGATCTATCAATTGATTGATTAGCATTTATTAAGCACCTTACCTATGCCAGGCACTATACTATTGATTTACAAAGGCTGAAGCTAAATGAATCTTGCCTTCCAGGAGCTCATACATTTTATTATGTATATTTGCTCCTCTACCCAAAATCAAACCATGGATGCCCATGTTCTGTCTACTACATCCAGATCCACACTTCCAAATCAGGAATTTAAGGCCTCCTATAATGTGGTACCAATCTACCTTCCTACCCTTATCTCACAACATTCTCCACAATATCCTATGGTCTAGGGAAATTGGACCTAAATGTGTTGCCTTGTGATAAGACTTGGTTCACAGCATTTTTTGTGCTTGGAATGGTTTGCTTGTTGCAATTAAACTCAAATATCATTTTCTTCATGAAAACTTCCCTAATACTATCAAACATTATTAACCTCCTTGACTTCACATGACACTTCTCTTTCATTCTTCTAAGATTTTTAGCATTAATAATATGATATTGGTCATTTATTTTTAAGTTTTATTGCCCTCCTAGGTCTTTGTGGGTAGGATATGTGTTCTCTCTAAACTTTACGTAGTCCCTTCAGTCATAAATATAATTAGCAATAAGTTTATTATTATTGAATGAAAAAATTGACAGACAGATCCTATAGCATTCTAGTCATTTGGAAGAAACCTCCTGATTATAGATCTCACTTAAGAGAAAGGAAATAGATGCATATGAGGTTTGCTTAAATGACTGTCATTGCTCCATTTTGATTGAAAACCATAAATATATACACATATGTATATATTTAATATGTTGATTTTATTGAAACCTATTGCAAGATTTATTTCAATTACATATAATTCACTTATATTTATTGCACTTTTTCATCTCAACCATTTCCTGAAGGAGTGAAAAGCTGATTTCACATCTAAAAGAAAGCTAAGGGTAGTGGTTTTTACTGCATATTATTTACATTGCTAAAATAATATCTTTCTTCCAGTTCAGTGTACTGTTCTCCAAAGTCATCCTCATATTATCTAATACTAGGCAAATATGAATTTGCAAGTTTCTAAAGACATTTTTGATACCTTAATTTTAAAAGGGGGGGCTTTTTCTTTCCTTTTATCTGTTTGTTTTACCAAAAATTACTACATTTTCACTTTTCCACCTCCTTAAAAGACATGTAGTTTCATGATATGGAAAAAAATGTCTCCTATACCACAAAAAAAAAGCAAATAAATTTTTCACCAGGGCTGATATGGAATTTCGTTTTTAAAAGCATGAATAACTAGTGCATTAACCCATCACCACAGATATAGCCAAAGGGTAGTAGAAGTAACACTAGCTTATATGACTATAATGCTTTAAAGCTTCTGGTAGGCTGTTCTCACACCAGCCCTATGGCATAGTTTCCACACACACATTCTCTACATTTCAGATGCATTTCAGATGTGAGTTAGCTGAGGCTCAGAAAAGTGAATTGATCTGCTATTGTTATATGCTTAGGAGATACATTGGCAATAGAATATGAACCCAGGTTTCCTGACTCCAGGTAAGATAGCCTGTAACAATATCCTTTTCATTGTACTTTGCTGCTTTGATTTGGAATCAGAAGACTGATGTTCAGTACTGCCTCTAATCTTAAATAGTTATGGAATAAATGACAAATTTACCTTTTCAAGATTCAGTTTCCTCATCTATAGAACAAACAGACAAACCTGTGCACTACCTATTCACTGGGTTACTATGAGAAACCAATGCAGTGATATACCTGAAGTGCTCTGTAAACCTATTGACACATATAAATGTCAGCTATTATTACAAGATCAGTCTAAATGTTTCCCATGTGATGTTTTCTGTGCAAAAGGGAGTAAGATAAACCCATATGAAATGAACTTGGGCATAACTTACTGTGAGTTTCATTAGAGCATTAAATTCTAATGTGTCAGGGTATCAGTCATAGAGAACTCTCAGTTAATATTCACCCCAACTGGCAAGTACAACACAGCTCAGAATGTAATGTCGCATCCATCTCTGTTAGTGCATCTGTCAGCCTATATTGGCACGCAGATTTTAAAAAGCTAAAAGAAGGTATCAGCAAGATAATAAAATGCTTAGTGCAATACAAATGTAGGAGGAGACTCCTTTCCTTTTCTCAGTTACAAATGAACAAGGCACTGTTCTTCAGTATAAACATTTGTCACCGTAAAAGTCTTAGGACACTAGCAAATGATCAGGAACCTCCAGCTTCAAAAAGCCAAGCTATTTCTTCTATTAGAATTCTTTCCAACTTGTTTATGAATTGTCTCTTCAATATTATTATTGTGTATTTTCTCTCTTCATAAATATGCCTTCCAGCACCTTTAGTCCCACTGAAGCATCCACTCTCATATACCCACTCCAGCTTGACCCACTTGACATGCAAACCTTTACTGCATGGCATAAAGTATAAGGTACAAATTTCTGCAAGAAAAATGTGAAAAACTTCACCTCACCATCAATCATTTGAAAAATTGAATGATGAGAGTAGAAACAGTAGACATCTTGATTTTATATCTTATTTCTATGTGTCAGAAGTAGAATTAATGGGCCATAGAAAGGTGAGATAGATAGAGACAGAGGGAGAGACAGAGAGACAGAGACACGGTCAGAGACAGACGGACAGAGAGACAGAGATAGAGACAGAGCTGTTGATCCAAAATATTCAAACATTTGATAGATACATCTACTTAAATGACACAACTCTGTATAAATTGAATAATGACTTATGAAAATTGCTTGGTGGCAGTTCTGTAGGACAGCTTTAGTTCTGTGCTTTTTATGTTCCTTATTTGACTTCTCATGTTTATAGAAAATTTTAACCCCTCTGACCTAGTTCCTGCCTTATTTATGTATTGAAACCACTTACTCTAATATTTCAATAATTCAAACATCTGTGATTTCATATATAGACAACACAGACTTCTACTATCTCTCCACTTCAATAGATAATATTCATGAGTTGTGGCCTACTTAGAGATGATCCTCTATAAACTTATCTGAATTTATCTTCTGATGCGAGGTATACAAAATCAGAACTAGTCTTCCACTACACCGTTGTCTATGACATCTCTCCTTTAATTTCTCTTCAGTGTTTGATACTAGCACACATGGTGACACTCAACTCCAGATCCACATGGATTTCTGTGAATGATTAATGGATCTCATTTGAATTAAGCCCCCATTCTAGCTCCACTGGGAATCTCTAAGATCATCTAAACTCATTTTGCACCAGGCTAACAGACCAGACAATGAACATGCATTTTAAAAGTAGAACACTTAATCGGGACTAAATTAGCAAAGGAATTGGGAAAACAATCTCTTACACACACTCCAGGGATTAAAGTCTCATTCCCAGACCAATAGTACAGGAAACAATCTATTCCAAGACTCAGGCTCCTGAAATGGATAAAATTGAGAAAATTCTCTCTCTCTCTGTCTCTGTCTCTCTCTCTGTCTCTCTCTCTCTCTCTCTCTCTCTCTCTCTCTCTCTCTCTCTCTCTCTCTTCCTATCTCTGCTACTGCCTCTCTCTATCTCTTGACTTCTTTCAGTCTCTTGCAGTCCCTGTCTGTGTACTTCTGTCTATTTACCAGCCTGCCTTTTTTTCTGTCTGTATGTCTCTCTCTCTTTATCTCTGTCTGTCTCTGTCTCTGCCTCCTCTCTGTCTCTCTCTTTGTATGTCTCTGTCTATGTCTCTCCTCCCTTCCTCTCTCTCTCCTCCCTCCCTCTCTCTCTCTGTCTCTGTCTCTCTCTTTCTCCCCAGATTTAGGTAGGCATGTCCTTAAATGGAAGCATCTTTCCTTAAATACCATATCTGCCAGCATCAAGGGTCTCTAGTTCAGCTCTCAGTATTAGGCACCATCTCTTCTGCTCTGTGGACTCTCAGGAACATGCCAGCTCTCCCAGGCTCTTGACTGCTACCACTGCAGTCTCTCTCACAGTTCTTCTTTCTTCTGAACAGTGTCTATTACCACATATACACAGTCCTAAGGGAAATTAAGTCACGGGAAAGTCAATAAGACCTGATGCTGATAGGGAAACCAAGTTCTTTCTTTGTCTGTGCTCAGTCACCCTCTTCTTCTGGGCCTCCTTAGCAGTCATGATTTTTGTAAAATGATCAAATATTGTAAACCTTGTCCTCATATCTCACATGACTCCTTTGTCAACTTTTATTGCCCTTCTTTCTCTTCACCTCATTCTTTTAATAGCTCCTGAAGGGCAGGGACTTTTTTATTGTGATATTTGAATTCTCAGCCCCATGTATCACACATCTTACTTACTTTATAAAAGTCTGTTGAATTAATGTAAACATTAGACAAATTCTTTTTTCAGTCCTGAGCTCTTTTCTCTTTTCCCCCTGCTCTAGTCACTGGGTTTTTCTTTAGTAATTCCTCAACCTCTCCTTTCCCCACCCCAAGCATCTCCTTCCATATTCAGTGCAATTTTCACTGTCCGGAAGTCCTCATATTTGATTTCTTTTTTTTTTACTTTTAATATAAATTTATTTAACTTTTTACATTCATTTTCACAAGATTTTGGGTTCCAAAATTTTCTCCCCATTGGTCCCCTCCCCCATTCCAGTACACTGAGCATTCTAATTTCCCCTATCACCAATCTGCCCTCTCTTCTTTCATCCCTCCCTTCCCTTACCACATCTTCTCTTTTGTCTTGTAGGGCCAGATAACTTTCCATTCCCCATCACCTGTATTTCTTATTTCCTAGTAGCAAGAACAATACTCAACAGTTGTTCCTAAAACTTTGAGTTCCAACTTCTCCCCATCCCTCCCTCCCCACCCATTCCCTTTGGGAAGGCAGGCCATTCAATATAGGCCATATCTATGTAGTTTTGCAAGTGACTTCCATAATAGTTGTGTTGTGTAAGAATAACTATG
>CM053769.1:144739877-144767555 GCA_028658325.1 Potorous gilbertii
GCAAAATCAAAGTGAGTGTCTCAAAACTTAGATCTCTGTATCGTGAATTTACAATTTCAGTATTCTCAATAACCATGGAGTTGTGACCTTGTGAAGACTACTTCTACAATTTAGGTATGCTGCCACCACATGGTGGTAGAAAATCAGGGTTTTATGGACTTTAGTTTGGGGATGCACTTTTCCTGAATTTGAGATAGGGACTCTGCCCTCCCTCATTTTTTCTTCCTGAAATATAAAGAATCATTAAAATATCAAAAGTCTGTGCAATAAATATATGTTTCAATAAGTAATCAGAACTCGCAAATGCAGAGACATGGAATGAGGGAGAGGGGAAAAGAGAATAAAAGAGCATTTATTAAGCACCTACTATGTGCCAGGCATTGTACTAAGTGCTTTACAAATACTACCTCTTGATCTTTACAATAATCCTGTAAGATAGGTTGTTGTTATAACCCCCATTTTGTAGTTGAGGAAATCAAAGCAGACAGGCTAAGTGACCTGTCCAGAATCACATGACTAGTAATTGTTTGAGGCTGGATGTGAACACAGAACTTTCTGACTACCAGTCCATTGCTCTATTTCCTGCACCATCCATCTAACAAGATAGACAGTCATGTAAGAAGGAACCAAAAAAAAAGGGAGATTTGAAAGTTTTACCTTTTGAAATGTTTTTTCCCCAATTACATGGAAAAACTATTTTTAACTTTCACTTTTTTTAAATTTTGAGTTCTAAATTCTATCCTTCCATTCCTCCCCTACCCTCCTTCATTAGGAAGCCACTTGATATAGATTATACAAAACAATTTTCTGTATTAGTCATGTTGTAAAAGAAAACCACAAACTATGAAAAGAAAATTTAAAAAAATACTTTCATCTGCATTCATATGTAGTAGACTCCATTTATTCTTTTTCTGGAGATAGACAGCATTTTTTTTATCATATCCTATAGAATTGTCTTGAATCATTGGAGCTTTGAGCATAGCTAAACCATCCACAACTGATCATGTACAATATGCTATTACTGTGCACACTCTGCTCCTGGTTCTGCTCACTTCATTTTGTATCAGTTCAAGTACATCTTTCCAAATTATTCTAAAAGCATCCTGCTCATCATTTCTTACCCTGCAACAGTGGTGTATCATCACAATCATATATTGCAACTTGTTCAATGATCTGCCAGTTGAGGGACATTTATTCAACATCCTATTCTCTGCCACCACAAAAAAAAGTTATTTAGATACTTTTGAATGTGTAGGTCCTTTCCCTTTAAAAAAAATCTCTTTAGGATACTAATCTAGTAGTGGTCTTGCTGGGTCAAAGAGTATGTTTGGTTCTTTAGCCCTTGTGGCATAGTTACAAATTGTTTGAACAGAGTTGTTAATTCAGTTTACGACTTCACTAACAGTTGCATCAGTGTCCCAGTTTTCCCAAATCCCTTACAACATTTGTCATTTTGTCATATTAGCCAATCTGATAGATGTAAGGTGATACCTTGGAATTGTTTTAATTTTTAATTTACATTTCTCTAATCGATAATTATTTAGAGCATTTTTAATATGACTATATATAGCTTTTATTTCTCTATCTGAAACAACCTGTTCATATCTTTTGACCATTTGTCAATTGGGGAATGGCTTGCATTCTTATAAATTTGATTCAGTTCTCTATATAGTTGAGAAATGAGGCTTTTATCAGAGAAACTTAACTATAAACATTTTTTCACAGTTATAATTACTGTGTATTTCCCTGCATTCTATTTTTCTTCTCTTAATCTTTCTTTCTCCTTTCTCTCTGAACCTACTCATAAGTGTTTTGCTTCTGACAACTGCCTCCCCCCAATCTACCCTCCTGACTATCAGTCCCTTACTTCTCTTATCTCCTTTTCCCTACTTCCTTATAGTTTTTTTTATTGCTTATTCTTCATTCTTGAAGAGGACCATGAGGTCAGGAAGATGATGCCATGACTTGAAAGTGAGTTGGATTTAAATAAGGGAAGGCTGCTCAAGGTCATCAGCCTTACTTTCTCCTCCAGAGCCATCTAGGTCCAGTGGCAAGATGTATAGATCAAGAAGACTGGAGATGGTCCATTCCCTATAGGGTAAGATAGATTTCTATACCTAGCTGAGTATGGTTGTCATTCCTTCTTTGAGCAAGTTCCAATGATAGTAAGGTTTAAATGATGCTTGCTGCCACCACTATCCATTTTCCCTTCCACAGTAAAAGCTCCTTTGTTCCTCTTTTATGTAAGATAAATAATTCCTTTCTACTTCTACTTTTTCCCTTCTCCCAATGCATAACTTTTTCTCATCCCTTATTTTATATTTTAGGTATCATACCATCATAATTATTCTTTCTTCTCTATAATCTTATGTTTTATAGATATCATCCCATCATATTTAATTTATCCCCATACTTTCTGTCTATGTTATAACTTCTTCTAATAATGATAAAGTTCTTAGGTGTTACAAGTATCATCTTCTGTAAGAATGAATAGTTCAACATTATCTGAATCCCTTAACGATTTCTCTTTCTTGTTTATCTGTTCATGTTTCTCTAGAGTCTTGCTTCTGAAAATCAAATTTTCTATTCAGTTCTGATATTTTCATCAAAAATGTTTGAAAGCCCTGTATTTCATTAAATGTTCATTTTTCTCCCAATGGATTATACTCAGTTTTGCTGGTAGGTGATCTTTGGTTGTAAAATTAGCTCTTTTATCCTCCAGAATATCACATTTCAAGTCTTCTGACCTTTTAATGTATAAACTGATAAATCTTGTGTTATCTTGACCATGATTCCAATATATTTGAATTATTTTCTTCTGACTATTTGCAATATGTTCTCCTTGACTTAGGAGCTCTGGGATTTGGTTATAACAAGCCTAGGAGTTTTCATTTTGGGATTTCTTTCATGAGGTGATCGATAGATTCTTTCAATTCATTTTGATTTTACCCTCTGGTCCTAGAATGTCAAAGCAGCTTTGCTTAATAGTATTTTAAAAGATGATGCTCAGGCTCTTTTTTTAAAGCATGCCTTTTAGGTAGTTCAAAAAAATTAAATGCTGTCTCCTAGATCTATTTTCCAAGTTAGTTGCTTTTTCAAAGAGATATTTTATGTTTTCTTCTATTTTTTCTCATTCCTTTGATTCTCTTTTACTGTTTCTTGATATCTTATAGAGTCATTAGCTTCCACTTGCCCCATTCTAATTTTTAATGAGTTCTGTTCAGTGAGTTTTTGTACCTCCTTTTCTATTTGGCCAATTCTACTTTATAACATAAAGCTGACAATGTAGGATGGCACTAGCTTGTGCCAGGTCTTGAACATTGGAACTATATTCAATACGCAGATTTTTGTGCTTTGTTTGTTTGTCTGATGATTGTTGCAGTTTTGTTCCCAGCAAAGGAGTGAACATGACCAAATCTATATGTGGCAAAGACTAGTTTGGGAACAATATGAAAGTTGGATTAGAAGGAAAATCTACAGAAGCAACTGGGATTTTTGTGTCTCTTTTGCCATTGGCCTAGTCTGCTTTTTAATGTGGTATTTTTTCAGTATATCTTTGAGCTTCTTTTACAAAGATCTTGACTCTTCATTATTTTTCCTCATCACTCTCACTTATTTTGCTAGTTTTTTTCTTTACCTCTCTTATTTGATTTTAAAAATTCTTTTTGAGCTCTTCTAGCAATGTTGTTCATTTGCTTTTTTGTTTGTTTAGGGGAGTGAATCTTTTCGGAAGCTTTGCATGTGGCTGTTTTGACTTTGTTTTCTTCTCTTGAGTTTGTGTTTTGATCTTCCCTGTCACCATAATAGCTTTCTATGATCAGGTTATTTTATTGTTTTGCTCATTTTCCAGGGTATTTCTGACTTTTAACTTGATGTTAAATTTGGACTCTGTTCCTGGAGTAGGGTGAGGCATTGTTTCAAGCTTCAAGCTTTTTTGTACTAGTCTTTTCAGAGCTAATTCTGGGAGCCTATAAGTTTTCAATTCTTCCAAGATGTTATGATCTATGGAGAGGTGCGGTCACTGCTCTCTTGATCTGTGCTTTGGTCTGTGAGTGACCACAAGCACTCTTTTCTGCTCAAGAATTGTGACCAGAATCCCTGTACCCTTACAGCCACCCACTCTACTATACTAGTGCTCCTCTTTGCCTTGGGACTGCTACTCAGAACTGAATATGGGCAAGGCAACAGAGTTCTGCACCCAGTTCAGAAAAGGGTTCTCTGTAATCTCCTTCTGACCAGTTATCCAGTCCCATTACCATCTGTGTTCTGAGAGCCCAAGAAGCCACAGATGATTCAGTCACACCCAAGACCTGCTGGCTTGCTGAAACGTGAGTTGTGCTGGCAGGGCCTGTATCGAACTGTGCTCCACTCTTATCCTAGTGAGACATACCTATCCTGATGACCTTGTAAATTGTCTTAGGCTAGAAAATTGTTTTATGTCACTCTCTTGTTGTTTTTTCCACTCTAGAATTCATTTTGAAATGTTATTTTTAAGGTTGTCTGCAGGCAAATTTGGGAGAGTACAAGAGAATTACTTTACCATATTGCCCCACCCTTACCCAGTTTTATTATTTTACAAATATATACATTCCCAATACCAAAATATTCTTTATCCCATGACTTTTAAGTATCAAAGTCTTCAGGCAAAGCCTGCATGTACTGCTTAGGCTTAAAGCCTCTGGGGTGGTCATGAAAGGAAGATTGTAAAGACATGAATGCTAAAGGGGAGGAGAGGGAGAATATAGCATATCCCAAAGGTCTTAGTACAGTTTTTAGCTTTTAGGCAATTAAAATGGCAATAAAGACTTTTGGAACAACCCATATTTTCAAGGATTACATCTGCTCTTTTCTTTTCACTTACTTACATGTACACCTCCTTAATTCATACTCTAATCTTATATCAGCAAAGATAACTATAAAATCCTCCTTCCAATCTCTGTCCACCGCATCTTCCCAACCCTCTCTCCAATCCATCCTCCACACAGCTGGTGAAACACTCTTTCTACAGTACAGGTTTGACCTTGTACTAGCTCAAATTCTTTGTTGTCTCCCTATTTCCTCAAGAATGAAATATAATCTCAATCTGTCATTTTGATAACTTTGTAATCTTCCCTTCACACACACATACTACATGTATACATATATATGTATATATACATATATGTGTGTTTGTGCATGTATGTGTGTATGTATATGAATATGTGTATATGTATACATACATATATATATAATATAAAACCAAATCAGTCTCTTTACTGTTGACCATAGTCACTTTCCACATTTTTAACTTTACAAAAATTGTCTCCCATAATTAGAGAATCTTGTTCTCCCCTCTGCCTTTTAGAATCTTTAACTTCCTTTAAGATTTAGTTCTGGTGCCATCTCTAAGGCAAAGGTTTTTTTTTCTGTTTTTTTTTTCTCTTTCAGTTTCCTTCTTCAAATTATCTTGTATTTAATCAAATGTTTATATTTTGTATCTCTTAAGGGAATATAATCTCCCTGAGAGCAGGGTGTGTCTATTTTTTTGTCTTTGTATCCCCTGTGGCTTGTACATAGTAGTAGATTTTTGCATATTGTAAATAGATGTATAACAAGCATTTGTTGAATCAAATTATTTAGCATGTAAGGACCATGTCATGAATCCAGATGATATGGAATGAATTGTTAAACTTATAGATGACACTTCTATTCTGATACTTCATTTATAGCTAGAGCTGTTCAGATACAATGCCCTCAGAATTACTGCTTGACAGAGTCAACAGTATTTTATTTACCCTGGGTTATGTGCTCAGCAGTATAGTAGGTGGTGTGAAGAATCCATTTTCATTGACAAATTAGTCATTCAGTTTGGCACTGTCCTCAAGTGGCTTACAATCAGGTTTGGAAGACAGAGAAAATGATGCAAATCTTTTGTAAATGTGAGAAGTACCCCCGAGATTCTGTTTTGCCTAGTAATGTCAAAATGAATTATTCCCTGGCATTTGTGGAAAAAACATTAAGATAACACCTAAAAATGGTATTAAATTGAACCAAATCATCTAACAGGGGGGTTTGTTAATTCTTGAATTGGCATCTGCTTTGCATTTTCACTCTAAAACAACTCCACTCTTATAAATAACCATGTAACAAATGTTTATTAAGCATCTACTGTATGTAAGTTTCTATACTAGGCACTAATTATTGACTGAATAAGTCAATGCCCTGTCCTCATGGGGTTTATAGGCTAACTATGACACCAATAGAAATAACTGTAATATATTATATGACAAGTTCATAATAGTATTGTAAGTAACTATTTGTGTTTGGGGGAAATCAAGGAAGTCTTAGAAAGAAGACATGACACTTGAATTAGTCTTAAAATGATGGTGGAAGCAGGGAAGAAGAAGGAGTGATCTTCCAGGCAGAAGTAGGAGTGTAAAAAAAGTAAATGCTTAATGAGAAAACAAGGGACCATCCAGGGGAATTTTGGCCAGAGGATCAACTATGTACCAATGGGATTTTTGTGTTTTGTTTGCTTATCTGATGATTATTGCAGTTTTGTTTCTAGCAGAGGAGTGAACATGACCAGACCTATACACAGCAAAGATTAGAACAATATGAAAGATGGATTAGAAGGAAAATCTTCAGAAGCAAGAAAACAAACAAAAAGTAATGGTCAAATAAAAAGCAATGGTGTCAAATTCAAATAGAAACGTGTCCACAAAATACTGTAAAGGGATCTTTGAAAGGACATTGACTTAGAAAATTACATATTAACATTATCTATGTTCTATTTCATTTTTACTTATTTGGTAAAAGTATTTCCCAATTACATTTAATTCGAGTTCTGTCTGTAGTGGGAAGACAATGGTAGAGCTTTTCTTACCTCTGATCTACAATAAATATGAGACCTTTCAATTAGGAAGAGAGTACCCAAATGCCACCTATAATATTATCTATTTATCTGTCTATCTATCCATCTATCTACATATATGTGTGTATGTATATACGTATGTATATATCTATATGGATATATGGATAAGTTCCTTAATGCCTCTGAGCTTCCTTTGTCTCTTCATCTGTAAAATCTGACTAGTGTGGCCAATCGTACCTCCCTTAAAAGTTGCTGAGAGGAAGGTTTGTTAGATATTATGTAACTGTAAATCATTGTGTCTCAGAGTCTGAAGGGTTCTTTTAGTGTTATTTCAATCCAATTTTTAGCTATTGATAGTTAGCATTTAATAATAACTGTGACTAACATTTATATAGTGCTTACTATTTGCCAGGCTCTGTTTCAAGTACTTTACAAAGATTATCTCATTTGATCCTCACAACTCTGAGAAGTAGGTATAATTATTAGCTGAATTTTATAGATGAGAAAACTGAGGCAAACAGGGGTTAGTTGACTGATCTGGGAATACCCAGCTGTCTGAAACTGGATTTGAACTCAGGACTTCCTGAATCCATACCCTTATTGTCTAACCAAGCATTTTCCAACTTACCTGCCGCCAGTATTTGAATAATATATGAACAGGAACCTCCTTTATGACATCCTTTTCTTGGAGATGCCAAGTAAGCGAAAACAGTCTGTTTCACTTTTAGATAGTAGTGATTTTTAAGAAGTGTTTCTTTTTATCAAGCCAAAATATGCCTTCCTGAACTACTGTTCTATCTTCTGGGTTCAAACAGAAAAAAAAAAAATATATATATATATATATATACATATATATATATATATATAATCCCTATTCTTTATATCATAGATATAGAACTATAATGGACCACAGAAGTCACCTAGTCCATTCTT
This sequence comes from Potorous gilbertii, assembly GCA_028658325.1. NCBI lineage: Eukaryota > Metazoa > Chordata > Mammalia > Diprotodontia > Potoroidae > Potorous > Potorous gilbertii. The sequence goes on from CM053769.1 coordinate 144,747,664, forward strand.
TTCATTTTAGAGGTATAGAAATTGAAACCCAGGAAAGTTATATTACTTGCTCAAGGTCACACAGCTAATGTCAGGAGCAAGATTTGAATCCAGATCTTCTGACTTCAGAACCAGTGCTCTGTCCACTATACTATGCTGTCTCCTCCTTGTGGTAACTTTCAAACTTTTGATAACAGCTATTATTCTTCACTGACCCCCTCAAACACACACACACACACACACACACACACACACACTTCCTTATTTGACATGGTTTCCAGTATTCTTTCTGTGTGAACCATATTCTTCTCTCTCTCTCTTTTTGGGGGGATTTGTGGGATGGTGGGAGGGAAAGACATTCTTCCAAACCTTGTCAATATCTTTCTTAAAAATGTAACTATCAGAAATAACACAGCAATAAAGATATGATCTGACTAGAACAAAATATGTCAAGAAAAAATATAGCCATAGTCAATACACATTTATCAAGTACCTACTATGTGCCAGGCATTGTGTTAAGCCATGAGGATAAAAATATGAATAAGGACAGCTCCTGTCCCCAAGGCTGGAAGACAATATATTAAAGGAAGCTGGGGGAGGGTAGGAGTGGGAGATGCCAGAGGACATGATGTCTGTAAAGTTGAAACCAAGCAGAGAAGCTGGTGGGAAATGAATTGGCTGGAAAATTTTGAATCCTGCATAAAGGGAGTCTTTGGTAATTGTTTTTACTCCACAGTTTGAGCCTCTAATCAGAAGGCAGGGGAAGGGTATTCAGGAGGCATTGAGTGTCAAAGTGGAAACAATCTCTATGATGATGAGATTTCTGGTGATGAGCTTATTCTAGATAAAGAATGATTTTTTTTGAGAAGTCTAAGAAGAGGTACTGGTGGAAAATGAAGAAGCAACACCCCCCTCATTCTGGACATTATACTTCTCAATGCAACTCGAATACTTGCTCTTTGGGCTACCTTGTAACTGTTAGCTCATCCTGAACTTGTAGTCCACTAGAACCAACAGTGGCTTCTGCTGGTAAAAAGCAGAGTTGAGAACACAAAATAGGAAGGTATTTTAAATTCTCCAGATCCCAAATGGACTAAACAGCAAACTGGGAATTCAAAATAAGTCCTTGACTCTGGTTGCAATCCATGTATACTATCCCACATCTAAGAAAGGGACAGGTTATATAGTGATTTATTATCACCTTTGAATAGTCTTGGCCAAAACTTATTTCCAGCATAATACATGGAAGCATGGAGCATTCAAACTGAAATTGTAACTTTGCCATCAAATTACCTCTATGACTTTGGGCAAGTCAGTGAAACTCTCCAGTTTCATTATCTATAAAATGAAGAGATTGGACTAAATGACCTTTAAGGTTCATTTAACAGGCAAATCTGTGATTTTATGACACAACCAAAGGCTTTCTCCACTCTTGGAGGATGAGTAGTGGAATGACTGTCCAAAGTGGGCTAACTCTATTTAAGACAATGATGCTGCCATCATAGATGGATTCTATAACCTGAAGAGGGGAACCATTTCCCTACATCGAGATTTCTTATAGCTTGATCTCTAAGTCTGTATTACATGGCAAGGTAACATTTTCATGAACAAATCTAGTGTCTGTGATCTGCCTTCCTATGAAATTAGTTCCTTCCCAAATGCCTGTTTTTCCAGTTATTAAATTACTTCAAGTCATGCTCCAAAGCCTATGTCGTACACACTACAATCAAACAGCAACAACACTTTGCATATCATTAAATACCAAATTTTTTCTGATACTCTGGCAACTGAACAGCAGCCAAAAGTGTGTGTATGCTATGGTTCTTTACTATTCTGATTGCCAAGTGAGCCCAGACTGGGAGATATTAGCTTGCCAAGTGTCAGTGCTACCTTAATTCAGTTATTTTTCTCTGGGAGCTAAGTATGTAATGTCATTTCCCCTGAAGGGTATCATTGATGTTGAGACTGACCATACCAATTGGGATAACTACTGCAATGGCAATGACTGACTCCTGATCATCAAATATTTATGTAAGACACAGCCTTTGGCAACCGTGGTAGTGATAGAGAGGTTTAGTGACAGATCATTTGGTTGCATCCTTACTGCCCAACTGAATATTTAATTTGAATGCTTCTCAGCTGCACCTAGGAGTAATGGCAATTTGAAATGCTTTGGATGCTTTCAAGTATGTGATATCAGTGAGGGTGAATGAAATAGTTTTACTGAGTTAACCATTTTCTGCTTGTTTCTCTGCTGTCTGAGAGTATGTACACTTACTTCTCCTGCTTCTGGGGGTTTGCATAAAGAGGCATATCTGACTAAAGAAATAAAATTATTGAACACTTTAGAAGGAGTAAAAGTATGATATATGGGGGTTGAGATTAGAGAGCTGATCTGTGTCATGGGTTCTTCCTGGACTTATGAAATAGAGTGATAATCAGCTGGTGGAAAATATAGAAGAGAAAATTTAGGTTAAGTGACAGGAAGATCTATCTCGAACTAGAATGGGTTGTCTCTGGATATAATGGTTTCCCCACTTCTGCCATTGCCCAGAGACCTTCAAGTGGAGGTTGGATGATCACTTGTTGAAGATATTATTGAGGGAATTCTTTCTTAGGTATGAACAAGATGGCACTGAAGGTCCCTTGAAACTTCGTAATTCCATGATTCTCTAATTCTAACACTTTTTCTATCTGTCTTTATTACTGATTGCCTATCCCTCTATCTCTGTTTCTCTTTCTGTCTTTCTTTTTTACTCTTGCCTCTGTCTTTGTCTCTCTCTCTCTCATCTCCTCTTCTCTATATCTCTCTCTGTCGCTGAATATCTTTCTGTTTTTCTTTCACTCACTGTGTCACTCACTAACTTTTTTTCTCTTCTTCAGCCAAAAATTCTAATGTTTAGAAAAGAGTAACTAAATGAATAATCTGCCCTGTTGTCCCCACAAACTATCAAATTTACTAAAAATTCTAATATTTTTGGCAAATAGCAACAGAAGTAGTAGAGTAAACTTACACTATTATGCGTCAAAAAAAATGAGAGTTATAAAAGACAGAAAAATGATGATTACTTGTGAAAACAGTGTCCTATTAATCTGTGTCCTATATATCTAAAACTGTGAACTTATACAGTGATGACAACTGGCCTTGAAAATTCTAGTCTCTAAAATTGTAATCATTGTCCCAAGTATTAGAATATAATTGCTTGAACAATTTTCACACTTTGGGGAAAAGGAACCAGAAGAAAATAAATTCTGTCAGGACGTGTGCTGATTTGGGGTTCAGAATGTAATAAATGTCATGCTTGAGGTCATATAATGCACCCTGAGAACATAGAACAGATAATCACCTAAACCCACCCCCCACCACTAAACTTTGAGAGTCTTATTTGAACTGTGTGTTGCTCAATCTGAGACATTTCCTTATTTGGTCTTATGTCTTTTGTCCCCATGTATTTCTGAAGGTTTGTTGTCATAGTCATTATAAAACAATACTTTAATTACATATGATAAAAACATAATAAAATATAAGGCAAACAACCCAGTTATAGTAGAGTTCAAAATGCTGCTTTTATCTTCACCCCAAGTTCAGCTTCCATACCCCCACCCTACTCCTCCAAAGAACAAAAAAAAAAACACATTTCAACTCATAACTGTTTCTCCCCACCCATCACCTCTCCAGTCAAGGTCTAGATGAGGGGTGGAGAACTTGTGGCCTCAAGACACACGTGGCCTTCTAGGTCCTTGGGTGCAACCTTTTGACTGAGTTCAAGTTTTACAGAACAAACTTTTTTATTTAGAGTATTTGTTCTATGAAGTTTGAATTCAGTCAAAAGGCCACATCTGAGGACCTAGAGGGCCACGTGTAACCTCGAGGCTGCAGGTTCTCCACCCTTCTTCTAGATCAAGGGATCTATTCAATATCTAGTCATAAATTTCCCAGTTGTCAGATATAGCATGAAATATAGGGAGAGATATAGATATGAGTTCAAAGCTCATAATAGGTGGTCAAATAGAAGTTTCTCTTTGTTCTATTTGTGGTCAGTCCTGAGCACTTATTTCCTTAGATTTAGTGCCTGTTTATTTACCTATGGACCATCCCTTTCAGTGCAAAGAGTCAGTGCTTAGAGGTTTCAAATTAAGCAGTACCTGAAATTCAGTAGCAGGAATACCAACATGGCAAAGCTATCTCAACTCTCCCAAGAATATTCATAGGCAGCTAGGTAGCTTGGTGAATATGAGAACTGAGCCTAGTTCAAATCCTTCATTGAATACTTACTATCTGGGCAAGTCACTGCCCCTGTCAATCTCAGTTTCCTTATGTGTAAAATGGATCTAATAATAACATTTACTTTAAAACAATGTTGTAAGGATCAACTGAGAGAAAATACATGCAAAATGCTTTGAAAACTTAACCTGCCACATAAATATTAATTATTAGTATTACATCTTCCTTTCTCTTTACCTTCAAATATATGAACTACCTCTGAATCAAAAGTCAATTTCCTCTGTCTTCCATTTGATAGTTGACACCAAAGAATCTCTGGAGGCATGTAGGCAGATGGAATTATGTCAGGACATCAGATTCTTGGCAAGAAGAGTATATTTCCTTTACCACATGGCAATAAGGCTACTGTATCTCTACGATATCTCAAATGAGTAGAAATTACTAGGTACTTGTTTTAAAAAAAATTAAATTTATTTGTTTATTTTTAACACTCTTTTCTTCTTAAATTTTAAGTTCCAAATTCTTTCTCTCCCTCCCACCACTCTACCACCCACTGAGAAGGCAAGAAAAATCACATCAATTATACAAGTGAAATCATGCAAAACATATTTCTCCATCAGCCACATTGGAGAAAAGACAAAAAAATAAAGAAAGTGACAAAATTATACTTCAATTCACACTCAGAATTCATCACTTCTCTCTCTGGAGGTGGATAACACTTCTTTCACTCTGAGTTCTTTGGCATTGACTTGGATCATTGTATTGATCATATTAGTCAAATCTTTCATAGTTGATCAGCATTACAACATCGCTATTACTGTACACAATTATCTCCCAATTTTCACTTCACTTTGGATCAGTTCATATAGGTCTTGTCATTTTTTTTCTAGAACCATTCTCCTCATTTCTTTTACAATAGTACTTCATCACAACCGTATGCCACAGCCTGTTCAGCCATTCCCCAAGGATGAGCAAACCCTCAATTTCCAATTCTTTAACACCACAAAAAACATTTGCTGTAATTACTTTTGTTCGAATAGGTCCTATTTTTCCTCTACTACTTCTATCTTTTTCTTTAACACTTTTGGTAATTTGGGGGTTTTGTTGTGTCCAGTTAACATTTTGTCTTGGAGACATTGCTTGTAATTGTTTTTACACCGTTGTCTTCTTCTGAGATTTTACGTTGATTTTCCCTGACACTATCATGACTTTTTATAGTCAACTTCTCCTCTGCTGCTCCTCCTTCTCCTCCTTCTTCTTCCTTATGTCTTCTAACTTTTACAGTCTATTTCTTTACTTTGAACTATATGTTTACTTTGGGCTCCTGAGGATAGGGAGGTGCTGTCCCATGCTTTAATCTTTTTTCATGTTACTATTTTCAGAGCTAGTTCTGAGGGTATAAAACTTTTTCGTGCTTCTAATGTAGTGTGATCTAGCAAAAGTAGTTGCTGCTGTCCTGGTTTGTGCTCTAGTCTTTACCTGTGAAAGGCTCCTGTTACTCTGCAGTTTCAAGTACTAGTGCTCCTTTTGGCCCTGGACTTGTGACCATGCCTCCTGCTCTTCTGCAACTCTAAGACAACTCTTCTCGGCCCTAGGTGCTGGAAGTGTGATTCAGAATTGCTTTTGGAGGCTAGAGTTTCCAATCAGTGGCAGCTGAGGGAAGCAAAGGGTCCCCTATAATTTCTTTCTATCCTGTTGTCTAATCCCCTTATCATCTCTGGGTTAAAAGCTCCTGAAGATGATGTTGATACTGTCACTATCTGCTGCTACTGCTACTGATGTTGCAGCTGCTTCTAAGGCTCACCACCGTTGTTGCACAGTACTCCAAACTGTTCCCATCTGGGTGTCTCAGAACTTTCCTGTCTACCTAAGTTGTCTTAGGCTGGAAAAAATATTTCAGTCTGACCTTTCTTTGGCTCTGCTGCTCCAAAATTTTATTTGAAAAGTAATTATAAAGTTGTTTGGAGGAGAATATTGGGAGAGTTTGGCCATCTTGGCTGACTAGACACTTTTAAACTGAATTCTACACATTCCTGGAGCCACAGGAGGAGAACTGTTAAGTATAGCTGAGTCTTTGGTGTAGGGTACTTCTTTAGAAGCTCAGTGCCTCACTGTGGTGAGAACCTTAGATATCAAGGAGTGAATCTCAAGATATGAAGGGCTAGCTAAAGAGATTCTAAGCATGGGGAATGGGTATCCCAAACCAGTTTGATACAGATTGTCAGTAGACCAATGACAGGCCCTAACAAGTACTCCTGATAAAATTATAATAAGTCAGTGATGGGAACATAATATACCAATTCTTCAAACTTTCAAGGATCTGTAGTTTCATCACTGGGGGAACTCCTTTCCCCAGTACATGTTATAACCTCTCCACCTTCCAAAAAAATTGCTTTGTAAATTGCTGGATCCAATGAAGTAAACAAAACTTATGGGCAATTTTCCAGTGACTAGTTTTTCCATACTTATCTGGTCCATTAATCTGGTTCTTAAACAAAAGACTTAAAATTTCATTAGGCCGCTATTCAGAACCTTTATATCATGGTGGGATTTAATAAAAATAATAAATAATTTAATCATTAAAAACCTATTAGTCATCTGCTAAGTGTCAGGTTGCCCCACAATAACCAAAAACCCCACGGACAACACTGGTATGTTATGGTCTACTAGGTCACAAAGAGTCAGACACAATTGAACAACAACTCATGTGCCAGACACTTTGCTAAATGCTGGGGAGAAAAAGAAATAAAGTAATAATAAATAATGGAATAACACTTCAAGCTTGCAAAACACTTCAATACGTTATCTCATTTAGTCCTCACAATGACCTTGCAAGCTGGATGCTGTTAATATTTTCTGTTAGCATCACGGAAACTAAAGGTGCGAAAGCTTAGGCACCTTGCCTAGAGTCACACAGAAACTCAGAATCTGAGTCAGAGTTTGAATTTACCAACTCCAAGTCCAACAATGTAGCCACTTTTTCACCTAGACAACCTGTACTAACTAGTACATATCATCCATTGACATAGTGTTCAAGAAAAAAGGGTCAACTAAAGGCCAAGAAGAAGCCTCATGGTAGGGCTTTAATGGAAGCATGGGCAAATATGATCCCCAAAACACAAGTGTTTACTTGAGGCAGGGCAATGGTATCAGACTCATTTTCAGTATTTAAATGAAAAAAGTCAGGATGCCATTACCAAGTCCTTCTACCACAGTTGTACCATGAAGGCCATGGGCCATTAGCCTTCATTAGCAGAATCAGGGGCTGGTCTAACCCATGCTTTCTGTCTGATTAGAAAGACTGTGATACAGTCCATGCCACTTAATCTGGACCCAGGTAATAAGCACATCTTAATTAAGATGCCCTGCTGGAAGCCAATTTAATGAAATATATATAATAGGATTTCAATTCTACTTTAAAGCCTTTGTGCTAGATAATAGGGGTGGCTGGAGTAGCATTGTGTCGCTGATTTCACAAGCTGAATACAATCTTAGAATCTCAGCATGAGTATTTTTAAAGCACAGGGGGGGAAAATGAAATAACATCAACTTTTTTTGAATGGTGTAAGGAAAACAGCATTTTAAACTATTTTTCATTCATTGGTCTCTCACTTTTATAGCCTATGTTTAAGTGCACTGATAATATCATCAATCAATTTTTACATGCTTTGTTGCAGCTTTGTATGTGGTTTGGTGTTTCTTGAATTTTTAAGAGTGACCGAAAAAAATGGTTCTCTTACAAAAATCTATGAAGTTTAACCTAAGTCCTGAAACCTCTGAGCTTGAAATAAATTTGTTAGACGTAAAAACAATTAAGCAGCTGATAAGAAAGAATTTAGTAGAAATAAATAAAACTCCTCGGTTCAGTACATCTTAATGCTACTTAGCCCAGGGAGCTGGTCAGTAGCATGGAAATTAATGGGCCACTGGTCCTTAAAAAAATTAAGGGAAGTGTATTTGCCAAGATGCCTGAGTCTCCCCAAAGGCTGACATTTATTCAGAGTCTGCCATTGTCCAATCTGTTTGGTTTTACTCTTCAGTATTGACTACTTTTTCTGTCCCCCACAAAGATTATCTTCTCCATTAGCCTAATTTTTTTTTTAATTTAACATCAATGTCTTAGAATTATAAATGGAAGGGAGTTTAGAAATTAACTAGTTATATGCTCTTATTTTATCAATGAGGAAAGTGAGGCACAGAGGTGTGGAGATAATGTCACATTCTCTCTCCCTACTTAAATGATCATGACTTTAATTATCCTTATACAGTATATCCTCCATTTCCCCTCCACAGTGCCCTACCTCTTTAGAAGATAAACTCCTTGAGGATGGGGATTTAAAAAAAAAACTTCATATATCCAGCACTGAGTAATATATTAAATAGAGTAAGCACTTGATTGATGTTGTTGACTTCAATTTGTTTAGAATAGTACCCTGACTATTTTTTCTGTATTACCCATTTAACTCATCTAATAAAGTCTAACTGGTAACCCACATCCTCTATGAAACTTTCCCTAATGACCACATCCCCTTCATAACAATAGCTATAACTTTACAGATTTTTTGATGTAATTTATTTGTTTTGAGTTTTCAATATTCACTTCCACAAGATTTTGAATTCCAAATTTTCTCCCCATCTCTCCTTTTCCCCTTCCTAGGACAGCATGCACCCCAAACACCCCTTTTCACAATCTGCCCTCTCTTCTATCATCCCCCACTTCTCCCATCTCTCTCCCTTCTATTTTCCTATAAGGCAAGATAGATTCTAAACCCCATTGTCTGTACAACTTATTTCCAAGTTCCATGCAAAAACCATTTTTAACATTCATTTTTAAAGCTTTGAGTTCCACATTCTGCCCCTTGCTCCCTCCCCACCCACTGTCATTGAGAAAGCAAGCAATTTTATATAGGTCATACATGTGTAGCTATGCAAAACATTTCCATAACAGGCATGTTTGGAAAAACTAACCACATTTCCCTCTATCCTGTCCTGCCATTTATTCCATTCCCTCCCTTGACCTGTCCCCCCACAATAGTGATTGCTTCTGATTACCTCTTCCCCTAAACTCCTGTTCCTTCTATTATAATCCCTCTCCTATCCACTTCCCCCCAACTTCATGCAGGTTAACATAGATTTCCATACCCACTTAAATGTGTATTTTTCCCTCCTTAAGCCAAAACAGATGAGAGCAAGGCTCACTTTTTCCCTCTTATCTCCCCCTTTTTCCCTCTATTATAAAAGCACTTTCTTGCTTCTTTTACGTGAGATGCTTTACTATATTCTATCTCTCCCTTTCTCTTTCTCCCAGTACATTCCTCTCAACTCTCAATTTTATTTTTTAGGTGTCCCTCCTTCATATTCAGCTCACCCTGTGTCCTCCACATGCATATAAATATATATATATATATATATAATATACATACATATACATACCTACACATATACTTGCAAATATATAACATACACATGCAGACACATATATGTACATAAATATATGTGTGTATGTGTGTTTGTGTGTGTGTATATAAGTTGCTCAATCCTGTGTTGTCCTGATTGTGTTTCCACAATACTTGGATTGTTTCTTTCTGGCTGCTTGTAATATTTTCTCATTGATCTGGAAATTCTGGAATTTGGCCACAATATTCCTGGGAGTGTTCCTTTTGGGGTCTCTTTTGGGAGGTGATAAGATTCTTTCCATTTCTATTTTACCTTCTTGTTCTAAAATATCAAGGCAATTTTCCTTGATAATTTCTTGAAAGATGATGTCTAGGATCTTTTCTTTTTTTTTGATAATGGTTTTCATGTAGACCGATAATTTCCAAATTATCTGCTTTGGATATTTTTTGTCCAGGTCAGTTGTTTTGCCAGTGAGATATTTCACATTGTCTTCTATTTTTTTATTCTTCTGGTTTTCTTCTATAATCTCTTGTTTTCATAGTAATTAGCTTCAATTTGTTCCATTCTAATTTTGAAGGAATTATTTTCTTCAGTGAGCTTTTGAACCTCCTTTTCAATTTGACCGATTCTACTTTTTAAGGCATTCTTCTCCTCATTGGCTTTTTGGACCTCTTTTGACATTTGGGTTAGTTTATTTTTAAAGGTCATATTTTCTCCAGCATTTGAGCAGTCTCCTTTTGCAAGCTGTTGATTCAATTTTCATGATTTTTTTTGCATCACTCTCATTTCTCTTCCCAATTTTTCCTTTTCTTCTCCTACTTGTTTTTCAAAATCCTTTTTTTTGAGCTCTTCCATAGCCTGAGACTATTTTATATTTTTTCTTTGAGGCTTTGGATGTAGGAGCCTTGACCTTCTGCCTTCCTCCAGTTGTATGTTTTGATATTCTTTATTGTATGAAAATACCTTTTCACCAAGCAATTGACATTTCATAGCCTTATTTTTCCCCATTTTGATCATTTCCCGAGCCAATTACTTGACTTTTGAGCTCTTTGTTAAATGGAGGTTTCAGAGATTTTGTGCAACTGTTTTCAGAGATATCTTTAGGGACCTGTAAATTTTCAGTTTCTCCAAAGTGGTATGATCAAAGGAGAGGTGTTTACCCTTCTCCTGGTGTGAACTCTGGTTTGTGAGCAACCATAAGCTCTCTTTTTTGCCTTGGAACTGTTAGTAAGATTCCCTCTCTACAGCTACCACCAGCTCTGTCATGCCAGTCCTCCTCCTGCCCCCAGAACTGCCACTTAGGACTGTGACCTACTTCAGCTTCCCATTTTCACCCTACCATATGCAGGCTAAGGGCTCCAGAAGCAAACACTGGTGCATCAGTGTCTGCTGCAAATCCAAGGCTAAGGCCAGACCACATTCCTCTCTTCCCTAGATGAGAGAGCTTTTCCACTGACCTTTGAAACTGTCTTTGACTTTTGTGGGTTGAGAATTCTGGAAACCACTACAGTGCCAGTGATTCAGCACCCTGAGGCCTGCTCCAGTCCCATCCGTACTCCTCCTATGCTGGGCTACGCTCCACTCTGAGCCTGGTGCAATCTACCCTTCCTGTTGGTCTTCTGGATTGTCTTGGGCTGGAAATCTGTTTCACTCTGTCATTTTGTGGCTTCTGTTGCCCTAGAATTTGTTTAGAGTCATTTTTTACAAGTATTTTGAGGGTTTTGGGGGGAGAGCTCAGGCAGATCCCTGCTTCTACTCCATCATATCGGCTCTGTCCCCAATTTTATAGCATTTAAAGTAAGGTTTATGATGATTTCATTTCTACCCTATGAAGGAAAAGTACAAAATAATGAACCCCATTTTATAGACAAAGAACCTGGGCCTCAGAGAAGTGAAGTCATTATTTCTTCCTTTTATAAATCCCCAATGATTTCATACTTGGACATAAGAAATATTCCTCTCCCTCTCCCTAGAGTGTACATGGTTTCATTTCCAAACTGTCTGCTGGGTTATACATCCTTCCATTCTTCCGGAAACATTTGAGAATACAAAATGCCTGTGCTGGAGCAAAAAAGGCCTTATTTTCAAATGTGGCTCTGATATGTATTAACGAGGTAATTAAGAGTGAATGAATGACATGACTGAATGAAAAGAGCATGTATTAAGCATTTTCTATTTGTCAAGCACTGTGCTAAACTCTGGAGATACAAATAGAAAAGTGAGATAGTACATGCCCTCAAGGAGCTCTTCCAATGGCAGAGACAATACACATAGGGAAGTGGTCTCTGAGGAGCAATGCTTTCATCTAAGAACCAAAAGGAACAATGGATGGAAGAGTAGGACAGTCAGTTGACACTGCTTTTCAAGAAAGCATCTTTCTAATTCCAAAGTCCGCTCTCAATTCATTACATGACTGCCATATTCTGTACCAAAAATATTGTTGTACTTTCTTGATTTTGCTTCAAAATTTCCTTAAATCCCACTTTATTGCATACATCAGATTTGATAAGCCACTCTTGGTGAGTTTGAGCCTCCAGATGACCAGGCCTGAGTTAGTTTGGAAAACATTGGTTCCAGGGTCCTTGAATATTGCCTCTAGGGACATTTTCCTTATGCCAATGTAACCTATAAGAAAGATCAGTGTGGTTTTTGCTAGTAGGTCATATTTATATAGAAATATTAAATATTAGTGTTGGAATAGGAACCTCTAAGTCCAAGTCTTTCATTTTATAGATGAGCAATTTGAGCCTCACAAGGAATAAGGTGATGCCCCAAATTCACACTGCTGATAGTAGTAATAGCCACCTTAAGTTTAGTGAAACCTAGATTCTAATGCAGGTCTTCTGGATGAGGTCTATGGGACTCTTTCCACCATACTTTGTAGTTTCTATACCTTCCTATACACTTTATACTTGTTTTCTAATTAATTCCTTGCAATGACCTTCTGAGTCAGTCCAGGCAAAAATTGTCCCCATTTTAGATATAAGTAGATTGAATCTTAGAAAGAGAAAATGATTTGCCCAAAGTTATATAACTAATACATAGCTGGCCTAGGATTTGAAGTCAAGTTTCCTGAATGTAGATCTTGTTTCTTTACCATATCTCAGTGTGCCTCCTAAGAATTGTGGTAGATGAGTCAAACAACTAACCCACAAAGAGCCTAATTTAATTAACTACATCATAATCAATTGAATTTCCTGAACCTCTAATACCATTGAACAGAGTACATCAAATTATATCATATTCATCCCACCAAGGCAGCTGCTTTATTTTTTTTTACAGTTAATTGGTACAAAATCCATAATTTTCCTTAGGCTGTTTTGCTTACAGTTATTTAATAAATATGCCCAATTCTTAGGTTAACTAGTGCTAATACAATATTTGTTTAAAAAGGAAAAAAAAACAAGGAATTAATTTCTGAGAGGCATTTTTTTTAACCAAAGAAGTTATATTTGCTACAGCAGAAGATTTTACCACTACAATCAAGAAGTCCATTTGACTATCGTCTTTCTTCCTCTGCTTCCCAAGAGAGGAAACAGAGGTTAGACCAACAATGATAGACTGAGAAAGAAATGGAGGGGTTGTGGAATTAAAGGCCCTAGTGAGTATGAGGAAGAGGATTAGGAGGAATAAGGCATAGGGAGAGTTGGATGATGGGAAGTTGCGATCTGATACAAGAAATATAGTGAAAATATGCTCAATAGGAAAGTATATGTTGAACCTATACAGAATTGTATGCTGTCAGGGGGAGGGAGGGGGTAGGGGGGGAAGGTGTGGGGGGATAAAAATCTTAATTTTAAGGAAGTGATTGTAGAACATTTATAAATAAATAAAATAAAAATTAAAAAAAAATTTCAGCCTTCCAAAAAAAAATTTGAAGTTTTTGATAGTGAAATTAGAATACTTGTGGATGGTGGGAAATGGTGACACTGTGATCATCTCTATGGATAGCTGAGATAGAGTGGAGGACTGGGTCATATATGTGCCTTCCCTGGGAATTTTAACGTTTTTGAATAGTTCTATTGGAGGCTATACAAAGTCTAAGAATTTTTTTTTAATATCATAGGGATTTGAGGTATCGGGCTTCTCTGTGATTGATAAAACTAAAGGGTGTGTGTGTGTGTGTGTGTGTGTGTGTGTGTGACAGAGAGAGAGAGAGAGAGAGAGAGAGAGAGAGGATGGTCCTTTTCTACCAATATTTTTTTCCAGAAGCACTCCTGGGTAATTTGAGTGTGACAGGCTATGTGTTGGGTAGCCCTGAGTTCTGAGCATATGCAGAGTACCTTCTTCTAGTTGAAGATTTACGCCAGCTTAGTGGTAAGATGCTTTGGAAATGACAAAACTTCTGGCTGCTTCCATGCATCCATGTGCAATTCAGTACTGAATGACTCAGGTGCTTTTGTGATGATGAAGCAATCTCTTTATGGAGTACCAAGCAGAAAGGGCTAATGGCTCAGTGGACCTCTAAAAGGGAGAATTTTGCCCTTTGTTGCTATTTGTGGCTACAGATCATGTCATTAAAGCAGCCCCTGAAAAAACGAGGAAAAGAATTGGCTGTCCTACTTCACACTATTGGGAGAAATGGAGACTGCTCCCACATGGCAGCTAAAGCAAGTGGTTGTCTATGCAAACAGCCTAAATGCCCCTCCCCAATCCCTTCCCTCCTGACCCCTGCTTTCTCCTTTGTTTCCTTTCCTGAGTAGAGGTGCCTGAACAGCAATGAGGAGAAGTGTTTCCAGTCTAGAAGGAAACCTTGTGAACTTGAAGTATTAGAAATGCTGATTCATGTGATTGATACCTGAGTGGGTGCAAACAGATCTCTTGCATTGGACAGTACATCACTGATGGGAGATGGACCTAGACTTCTTGATGCAGTTTGCCAGAAAACATCTACCTAAAGGGGGCAGTTTGAACAGTATATAATGTAAAATAAATATAATAAGCCTATGTTCTAATGTTCAAAGCTCAACCCTCTAGAAGAATATTTTTATATTTGTGTATATTATATATCATATATCATGTATTTATAACTTTGATACCATTAATTGCCTAAGTCTAATCAAAGTATGCTTGTGAGAGCCTTTTGTGTTATTTCTTTTGTTTCTAGCTATCCTGCACATGATTTCTAGACATTAGCCAAAAACCCTACACATTAAGTCATTTTCCTGTGGTGTAGTGGGATGGGAGTGTAAAATTCTGAGACAAGGACTCTAACCACTTCTTTTAGGTGATTAGGTGAGCTTGTTCCATTCGCATACATGAGTCTAAATCTAAGAAAGGTTTCCTGGAGGAAAAGGAGAGGGTACATCATTCTAGACCTCTGGGTCCAGTAGCAGCATCTAATTGTCCAATGACTGCATTCACCTACATCAGAGAGTATCTAGTAAGAGGGAGAGATAGCTAGGGAGAAATTGGTGTATTCTTCCAAGTCTCTAGAACCATGGGAAGTGCTGACATGGGCAGTGGGCACAGAATGAAATGATTGGCATAAATGGGACATCAGAATGCAAATTTATCCTGAACCAAAATGATATTGGTAACACAAACATAGCAATATTTCATAAATCCATTATTTACTTTAAGATTCAGTTCCTGTATCATCTTCTAAATGAAAGTAAATGAAGGGCCATTTCCCAGTGCCCCTTCCTCCCTAAACTATCTTGTATTTATTCATATACACGTATAAAGCATACACATATGTACATACATGTACATGTACACATGAATATATGAATACATGTGGTATGTGTATACACCCACATACTATCTTTCCTGATAGAATGCAAGTTTCTTGAGATGAGGGTCTGTTTCATTTTGTTTTCTATCTCCAGTATCTGGCACAGTGTTCAATATATGGTAGGAATTCCTGGTAAATTAATTTAGTTCTTGGATAGTGGTTGTAAGAGGCAAACAGTTTCTGATATCTGAGTTGGTTTGTGTGAGGCCCAAGGTCACATGAACATTGTACGAAGGAAAGTTTCAGAAAAATGAAGGTACCATTGTCTAGATTTTCATTGTAAGCTGTGAATATACCTTTTTAACATGAGAACTCTAGTATGCACTTCCCTCGTGGACCCAGGATGGATGTCTGGTTCCCAGATCAAGAGAATAACCCATAATATCTTCTGAGAGCTGATGTCAAAGGAGGCTGAAGGCAAAATGAGCTGTAGCAGAAAAGAGTTGGCATCATATTCTGAGAGTTATAGAAAGATGTAGTGTGAACAGTATTCTACACATGATGACTGAGAATAGAATTTAATTGCGAACCCCTAGTTTGCAAGGGTCATAATGCCGTCTGACTCTGAAAAGTGTATATATACTCTGAAGTGAGGTTTTGCTTTGGGGCTCTCATCATTGGAAGAGTGTTGGTGTAATTAGACCAGATGAGACTCTGGGTAGCCATTAAGGAGTCCCTGGCTTTAAAAACTCAGATGTTGGTGCTTTTCTCTCTGGTAACCATGTATGTATTGTCTATGATCAGACAATTGGACACTCTGTCTGTTGGTCTTTCTGTTTACAATTTCTGCTTGAAATTTCTGTTTATATCTTTTCTGAAGTTCAGGGTGGTGACTTTTTTCCCTGAACTAAGTGAATGATACATGTATTTGATTGAAGTAAGATTGTTTACTCCTTTTAAAGTTCCTTTCCTTAGAAAAGCAGATCTAAGAACCTGTGCAGTAGACCTTGCTAGGGTACTTGTCATTACAAGTACTGGGGTACTTGTCATTACATGGGTGCACCTGGGTTCAAATTCAGTCACAGACACTTAGTAGCTATGCGACCATGGGCAAGTCCCTTAAACTTTTCTGCTTCACCTGTGAAATGGATATAATAACAGCACGTAATTTCAGAGGTTTTGATAAGATCAAATGAGCTAATATTTGTAAACACTTTGAAAACCTTAAAGCAGCATATAAATGCTATAAGGAAAGACAAAGAAAAGGCAAGATTTTATAAAAGATGTGACCCTGTTCTAGAGCCCACTAATATGGGACTCTCTCCTCATTGGTGCAGATAAAGGCCCTGCCCTCTGTGAGGCGTCAGGATGGCATTGGCAAGGGCAAGAGAGATTCAGTTTTCTTCATTCATTCTTCAAGCTTCAGGAAGTTTTGGGTGGTTCTGGCTCCAAGCTTTGAAAAGGAAAATAGAATCACTTCAAACAACACTTCAGGTTTCCAAAGGAAAAGAGTTAGGGATGACATGAGAGGAGACAGTATTCTCCATCATGTCTCTATCCTGAGCCTGCTACACTAGAAATTTTAGGGGGTTTTCCCTTGAGTGAGATCTAGTACTCTATTTCTTAGGTTATCAAAGTCAAAAAATCTTGATCAAAGAACCTCTCTCTAGGGATCTTTACAATAGCAAAGGGTCCAGTTTTTATCTAAAAGACCTACAAATAACACAATAGAACTTTAAACAAAAAAAATTTACCTCAGAAAGCTTTGCGGTTCTTCAGTCACATTTCATAACCCTTTTTGGGTTTTGTTGGCAGAGATACTACAGTGTTTTGTCATTTCCTTCTCCAGTACACTAACGCAAATAGACATTAAGTGACTTGCCAAGAGTCACACACTGTCTGAGGCCAGATTTGAACTCATGTGTTCCCGATTCTACGCTCAGTACTCTATCCACTGAGCCACTCAGTTGCCTCTATAAGCATAACTACAAATACCCAAACATATCCCACCAACATGTAGGCAGGATAATCTCTCTTCCACCTATAATGCTTCAGACTCTAGGGAGGGGTAAGGGATTAGATTCAGAGTTAGGCTTGGTTCCCATAAAGTATAGTCACAATTCCAAGTCAGAGTTGAAATTCCAGACCTTATGGGGATCAAGACCCAGGTACCCTGACTTCTCAGGGTAACCATGTTGAGATGACTGACTGCTATACCACCTCACCTGCAGTTCTGACCCCAGTGTCAAACTCAAAGTGGCAGTCCAGTGGGAATGACCTCTGGCATCTGAAAATGAAGAATAAAATGAAACAGACCAGGAAACAAACCGACCCACTTCTTGGAGCTGGGGTAAAGAAAGAGGCAGCTGAGGAGTACAAGTTACTTCCCACCTCACAGGTTCAGTTCATGACATCCGTACTGGGAGCAGCAAGTAGCACAGCTGAAAAGATGGTGGAAAGACAGGATCAGCTGAGTCTCATCAGTTTTAAAGATATAGGCAGTCAATCAATGGTGGTTACCCCATCCATTTGCTTAACAATGCAACTTGGCTCTCTTAGGCAAACTCACTATACTCAAAAGTCAGGTTACAAAAGTACTGATTTTTTTCCCTCACTACCACACTGAATAGTGTAAAATGTTAGTAAAGATGCCCTACCATGGCAGATGGACCCTCAGTTATAACATATCACTTGCAGAAAATGCTGCTTTGCACATTCTATGACACACCAAAAATGTTGCAAGGTAAGAACTGGGCCTATGATTTACTGCACAGGAAACTTTTGGATGAGCAAACTCCCTCCACCAATGCAGATTGGTATCTTCTTAAATCATAAAGAAATTAAGTCACCTGCCTAGATTCATAGTCAATACGAATCAGAAGCTATACTAGAAGCCAGGTCTTCCTCTGTTTCTGGCAGGATTTCTATACCATGCTTACTCTTATGTTTCATGTTGAAGGCACTCAAATTTTGGACCACAACAACTAAGTGTATTTAACCAACATTTTAGTCAGTAGAACGTGTAAATAACTCATAGATTTCTATGACCTCAGAAATGTAACCCATTCCAGCCTTTGTTTGAACAGAGAAATGTCCATCATAATATACACACATACTTTTCAATTGGTCATTCAGCCTTTAATGAGGGGGAATCTACTACGAACCATGGCAGCTCATTCAACTTTTTGACAGTTCTCATTATTAAAAACTCTTCCTTATATCTAGCTGAAATTGGCCTCTACAATTAATTCTGCTTTCTAAGACCAAGCTCAACTAGTTTAATCTCTCTTCCATACGTCTGGCAGGACTTTAAGCTAACTATGATTCCTATTCCTCTACCAAAAAAATAAATCTCCATCAGGCTAAACATTGCCAGGTACTTCAGTCAATCCTTTGTTATGATCTATAGAATCCTTAGAAACTTTGTTATCTTTCATTGGTCTGGTTTCTGCTTCTCCATGACCATAATGATGAGATGTGTTATTGGGTCTCTTGATCTATTTTTTAGGCGGGGAGAAGGTATAAGATACTCTTTGTTACATGACAAAGTACACCCAGTGGAAGTCCAGTAGAGATGACCTCTGGCACCTGAAAGTAAGGACAAAATGAAACAGATCAGGAAACAAACACTCCAAGATCCAATGTATCAACCACTACCACAAAGGAGCAGAGAGCTTGGAATATGATGTATACATGCAGAAGATGCATGGGGCTCACAAAAGCCCATAAATAGATGCTACATAAGGCAATCACAGTATTTTCTACATGCCAATGAGTTGTTATTTAACCCCAAAGACACTTTAAGTTCTTGGATGCCCCTAGATGGAAACAAAATTTCTCAGTGTGTCTATGTTGTCTAAATTACCTATTGTAATAGGGTTAAACTGGTGAGGTATAAATCCCTTCACCACCGTACCTCATCATGTTGTGGATCTGCAATGTAGCTATAAGACCCTCATCTTTCTTTTTTAATTTTTATTAAGTTGTATTATTTTTCAATCAGCAAAATCTTCCTTCTCTCCCTCTCACCTTCTCTTACTCCCCACAAATGAGAAACAAAAACACTGTTACAAAAATTTATAGTCAAGCAAAACATATTCCTACATTAGTCATGCCCAAGAGTCTCACAATCCACTCCTAGTCCTCCAATTTTCGTTAAAAAATTATTTTTCAGTTCATGGAACAAAACAAGCATTTCCATAACACATCACAAAAAAAATGATCACACATGAAAGTACAAATCTACCATGTACAACTTGCTATTTCCTTCAAATACAGCAGTCATTACGTAAGTTTCATTTTTTTCTTTTTTTCTTCACTCTCTCCCCACCCTAGAGATTTCTTTTCAAGAAATTGTTAAGAATTATGTGAATTATGTGAAAGCGAAGTAAATATATTTTTAAAACATGATTTGTGCAGATTTATACAAAAATCACCTTAAATTTTCTATCGTAATGTTTTGTCATGAGTGTTCTGGAAATGTTGGTCATTAGTCTTATCAGATTTCCAAAGTCTTTGAAAGTTTTATGCCTTTACAATTTTATTTTCTTTGTATAAATTATTTCCCTGGTCCTGCTCACTTCACTCTGTACAGGTTCATGCAATTGTCCCCAG
>CM053769.1:144768055-144790381 GCA_028658325.1 Potorous gilbertii
AGAGAGAGAGAGAGAGAGAGAGAGAGAGAGCATATAAAGAGACTGAGTTGGTGTGTCAGATTGTCTTTATGCCTCAGGGAATGAGCTCTTCTGGCAAGAGCTCATTCCCTGCGACTCCTAGTCCCATTCACTAGAAACACATTTGTGAAGAAACTAAGTTATGCTTAGTCAACCTCAGGTACATGGTTTTCTATCCCTCGCACCTGCTAGATGTTTTGCATACCGAAAGTGTTTAATCAATGTTTATTAACTAATGCTCTCACTAATTTCATAGACTTTTTGTCTTTCCTATAGATCTTATATATATTGTATATTTTATATATTTACATTGTATATTTTATATTGTATATATTGTATATTTTAGATATTTTTATATTTTATGTTTTATATATTTATATTGTATATTTTAGATATTTTTGCATATATATTCATACATATATGTATGCTTTATATGTGTGTAGATAAGTAGATAGATAAATAGACAGATAGGTGATAGATAGATAGATGATAGTGTTATTTTTCTTTATCCTATTTCTTCCAAGAAAATGTCATTGATCCACATTAAATTTTGCACTCTTGACAACACATTATACATTCTTGCCCAACATAAAAATGAATACCTTTTAATGGAATAGATTGAAGTCAGTCTTGGGGTCAAGACATTTGTATTTGGGACCTTAGTTTTTTCCTCTATCAAATGAGGAGGTTCAAATAGAAAATCCTCAAGGTATCTTCTAACTCTAAAAATCTATGAGTCTATCAGCAATTGCCTTTACCTTGGGCAAAATCACTTAACATCTTTGAAACTTAGCCTCCTTGTCTGAGGCTAAGTGGGGGCAGTGGATTGAGTGCTGCACCTGGAACAAACCTCAGACATTTACTAGTTCTCTGACCTGGGTAAATCATTTAATTTCTATTCCTTTCACTTTTCTCATCTGTAAAATGGGGATTTATATCTTACCTCTTACAATTATAGTGAGGGTCAAAGGAAATAACAATTGGAAAGCCCTTAGCACAGTTTCTGGCACATAGTAAGCACTATATAAATTTTAGCCATCCTCATCATCACTGTAAAATGTGGGTTTTATAGGGTTTTGAGGAGCAAATAAGATAACAGATGTAAACTTAAGAATTTATAGATCCAGGATCTTATCCATGTAGGCAGCTAGGTGGCACAGTGGAGAGAGTCCCATACCTGAAGTCAGGAAGACATCTTCATGAGTTCTAGTCTGGCATTAGACACTATATGTGTGACCTTGGATAAGTCATTTAACTCTGCCTCAGTTTTCTCATCTGTAAAATTAGGTGGAGAAGGAAATGGCAAACCATTCCAGTATCTTTGTCAAGAAAACCCCAAATGGGGTCATGAAGAGGTAGACAGGATTGAAATGACCGAACAATAGCAATAATTTACCTATTCAGGAATGAAATTCAGTGTTATATGCCTGGCTGTACTATGGGACTAGTATCTACATCCTCCCTTATATCTCTGCATGCTGGGGATCTTGCTCTCCTTAGACTGATTGGCTATAGGAGCACATGCTTCACTTTTGCTCCAAGTCTTTTGCAAATTGCTAAGTTCCATAAATGTTAACTCTTATTATATAATTAAAAGCCTGAGGAAGGAATGGATAAAATGGAAGTCATATGGACTGACACTACTATGGAATCAAAGAATTTCTGATTTTCCAGGAGTTCATTGGTCATATAGTCCAAACTTTATATGTCTAGGAAAAAAATCTACAATATCTGACAGTTGACCATTCAGTCTATATTTGAAACCTTTCAGGGACAGGAAATTCATCACATCATAAGTTAATTGACTTTGTTGTCATACAGTACTAATTAATAGAAGGTGTTTCCTCATACCAAGCAAAAATATGCTTTTAATAACCTCACTCCATTTGATTTTGCACTTTGAATCCAAGTAGTACAAGTCCAATGAGTCTTCCAAAAGGTAGAACTTCAAATACCTAAATCATCACTTGCTCTCCTGCTAGATTGCTCAGTGTCATTAGTATCATGCTTCCTGTTTTGAAGTTTACATATACTTGGGTGATAAGTGGGTATGTGAGGCTGATTAAGTTACTTTCCTAACATGAAACTCATTTTAAAAATGAGACTGTTGGAATAGATAGTTTCCAAGATCCCTTTCAGTTCTTAATCCTTTAAAAAAGAGAATAACTGATTTTTTTCCACTCATTATCAGTTCATGAAACTCATAGGGGTGTCAATATATATGAATATGAGAATGTCACTATCACAGAATTTGTGATGTATTAGAGTGATTGAAAAAGTAAACCTTTTTTCCTTTCAAGGAAAATTCACCAAATGTTTATTATAAGAAATTTATACTGGTACATACATTTCCTGGTTATGTAATAGCTATCTAGAGACAGTTAGTTATAGTGAAGGGGGGCAAAATATTAGATTTAGAGTCAGAGGATATGAGTTTAGATATTGACTCAACTAGTGTTGAATCAACCTATGTCATTTTGGGCAAGTAAATGTATCATTGTTTGGGCCTAGGTTTATTTATTTGGGTTTTTGCTTATTTCTAAGTGCTTTGGACCTCCAATGTCCTTTCCAACTTCAAATTTTATGTACTAGAAATTTGCCTTTTTAAACAACTCTAATGCATGAAGATAAATTCTCATGTATCTTACAATAGCTATTTTTTTTCAGTTCCTCTCCTGTAGCTTAATATTCAATTTAAAAAAATATTTATTAAGTGCGTACTATCAGCGTGGTATCATGACTTCAAAAAGAATATAATTTAGATGAAGTCTAGTATGGGGGAGAGAACACAAATAACCATAATGCAAATTGAAATATATTCACAGTACCTGAGATACATAGAAAACTAACACAAACATATGTCTAGAAATAATTTTTCAAAAGATAAGTAGTCTAAAGATAAAAACCAACAGTTCTCCAAAGAAGAATTTAAGCTATTAACAGGCATTTGAAAGATGAATTCAAATCACTAATAACAAGAAAAATGAAAATCTACACAAATCTGCGGTTTAACCTCACATTCAATAAATTGGCAAAAGTGACAAAAGAGGGAATTAGTCAATGTCGGAGGAGTTTTAGATAAATGATAGGTACAGTAATGCATTCTTTATGGGTCTCTGAATCAGACCAATGATTATGGAAAGTGATTTGGAATTATGCTTAGACAAGAAATAAAATGAATATAACCTTTGATCCAGAGTCTTTACTCTAGATCAGGGGTGGGTGTTCTGTGAAGTTTGCATTCAGACGAAGGGTCTCACTTGGTGACTTAGAGGGCCACATGTGGCTTTGAGGCCACAAGTCTAGACACATACCTCAAGGAGGTGGAAGACAGAAAGAAAACTTTCATATACTGTATGAAAATATACACAGAAGCACATTTTATAGTAACAAAGCACTGGAAAAAATGGGGAACACAGAAGCACATTTTAGCACAAAAATGGAATATTAACTGCTGTAAAATTATGAATTTTGTGAATTCAGAGAAGTATCAGCAAATTTATATGAATTAATTGAGAAAGAGCAGAACCAGGAAAATTTTATATATGCATATATATATATATATATGCATATATACACATATATACATATATGGTTACAACAATGTAAAAGGACAGAATAACAACAGAAAGAACAAATGAAACTGAACATTATATAATTATCATGATTAAGTGCTTTTTTCCCCAAATGAACTTTAGCTACAGAACATGGCACATGTTGTCAGACTCCATTGAGGTGTTGACTAATTTTGCAGAGTAGCTTTTTTTTAAATTTATTTTTGGTGAAGTATTGGTAGTTATGCAAGAAAGTGGGTAGGGGTGTATTTGGAAATAAAATACTTAAAACAAAGTGAGTGCACAAAAGAAACACAAAGTAATAAAAGTGACCTGAGAGGAGAGATATTGAAATATTATTTTTTGTTGAAGAGATCCAAGAATCATTCATGGAGAAGATGACGCCTGAAGTGAGTCTTTAAGGATGGTTGGTATTTTAAGAGGGTGAACCCAACTCGTGTGTGGGAGGGATTCATACAATCAAAGACACTGAGTCTTTAAGGATGGTTGGTATTTTAAGAGGGTGAACCCAGCTCGTGTGTGGGAGGGATTCATACAATCAAAGACACTGATGGAAGAGAGGAAAGATATAAAGTGAATAAACCAAGAGTGACCCACTTTGACAAAAGCCTCGAATATGTGAAGATACATAGTAAAACATAAAGTGGAAAAATAAATTGGAGCCAGACTCTGAAGAGCCTTGAATGTCAGGCTAAGAAGTTAGAACTTCTTTCAATAAGGGACACAGAGGTGGTCACCAGAAGTCCATGTTAATATATATGAGTAAGTGTCCTGTTTTCGTTATCTTTCCTTTAAATTAAAAGTGACTAGGTCTAAAGATGTCATTTAAGTTCTAGAGATACATGACCCTCTGCTCCCTATATCTATTAATACATTAATTCTGTCTAGAAGTGTGTCAAATCATCGAGGACAACCCCCTCTCACCTTCCCTCTCTATCCCTAGTACCTTATTAGTTATTTAGGCCAAAAATTTTGTCACCTTGGGGGAGGATGGGTTGGGGTTGCTCAGAACCTCTGACTGAGCTTTTCTATTTTTAGCTGGAACGGTCCTTAGCAGACAAATATATCACCCTATAATGAGATGGTACTCCAAGCCTTTCTCGCTTGCTAGGAGCATCTGAGCATTCACTCACTCATATCTGTACCCCATTAGGTACCAGAGTCTACTATAGGAATGCAATTTTCATTATTATTTTTGAGAGAGAACTTTGTTTGCAAAGGGAAGCATATTTTTCTTCTAAAAGTATTCTTTCCTCTTTCGGATTAGTAAAAGTCTCCTTAGTGCCTTCTTTCTTTACAATAGAGCAGTTTTTACAACACATTTATGAAAATACATATCTCAATAAGGCTTTCCCTGTGGACTTCCTAAAGAGAGTTGGAAATCTTTTTAGGATCTATGGAATGAAGGAAGGCTTCACTGTACGTCAAATTCTATCCGAGGAGCTGGAATTGTTTTATAAACCTCAATTAGACCTCATACCTCCCCCATGAGGTAGTAGAGAAACATTAGACATTTTTATGGAGACATCAACTTAAAACCCATTGAGAGGTTAATCGGCTTGCTTCCAGTCCTACAGCTGGTCTATTGCAGTGTTAGAAATAAAATAGAAGTCCTTCCTAGGGAACAACACCCTCCCTTTGTTTTTTTTCTGATTAGCAAAATCTACAGACCTTCTAAAACTAATGATCAGTGCTCCAGAGAAAGCCCCCCAAAAGATCCGAGTGTGTTTCCCTGTTTTAAGATAAATAAAAAAAAGAAATGTCTATTGCTTTTATATTCTGACAAACCACGCATTTACTGAACACTTAAGTCAAAATGACCCTTTTGGGTGGGATGGGAGGGGATGGAGAGAGGAAAAAAGGAACTACAGAACGATTGAATAATTAGAAGCCTGGCTGTTAGGATATTTCCTTCTGATCTCCTGTATATTGCAACCTGCATAGTTACTGCACACTAGAGGGCACTTGAGGAAGAAGCAAAAAAAAATAAAATAATAATAAAAGAAAGAAAAGAAAAAAGAAAAAGCAAGCCCTTCATCTCCATTGCAACAGGGCCAGTTACCTGCATGAGAAAGAGATGTGTAGAACTAAATACAGTTGCTCAGGCTCCTCTCCTAGCATCTGAGTCTTTAATAAACAAAGAAGTCCTTAACGTATGCAGTCTTTGAGAAAGAAATCCTATTCATGTTTCACTTAATGCAATTTTTCTTTTAGCTCTTGGATCATTTCCTGAGTGCCGTTATCCTAGACTTTTCCTAAATAACACATTTAATAATAACTCATTGGAATTGTAAACTCCTTTCTGGGTAAAATTAAGTGGCCAGGGTGGGAGGATGAGGTGGGCTGGGGTGGTATTTTGTCTTGTACACATCGAATAACTATATGGGTGGTGTGGGAGTAATTATGTTGTATTTTTAAGGTGTAAGCAAATCATCACGTCCTTTTTTTCACAGGCCTGACTTTAAATCTCTGCGACTAGTTGGTAGACATGGAAGCCGCATAAAAGAAGTGATGATGAGGCCCTGGAGAAAACAGCTAAAGGACCTACGGTGACCTAGATGTACTAAATGAACACTTATTCTCGCCTTTACCTGGAATATACACACAATTAGGAATGAGGAGATGAAATCCCTTTCTAGCAACTGTCCACTTAGAGAAGCCTAAAATGCCAGATGTGCTATCCATAATAGCCCAGAGGTCTTCTTTATTTTATTTTCCCCAGCAGGATTACTGTGATAACTTTGTGCCAGTCCATCCTCTTGAGTTTCTGTTGAAGGACTGGGTTCAATCTTATCTTCTCTCCAACACCTGGAAAGATGTCAGATAATGCCGTTTTGAAACTTTTTTCCAAAAGCCTCAATACAGATTTTTTCTTTTTTTAAAATAAAGAATGTTTACTGAAGTCCTAATGTTAAACTTCAGACTAGAAACTACAATCGGTTTTAAAAGATACAACATCTCATCTCCTGGATAATTTATATGCCATCTACCATTAGCATTAACTGGAAAACAAGCTTTAATGTATATATACATTATACATATACATATACATATACATATACATCATTTGGTTTCTCTAGCAAACCACAATTTCTTTATCTTAAAGAAAATACATATGATGTTTAATGCTCAGAGAGTTTAGAGTTGGGAGGGACCTTGGTGGCCTTCTGGTTGAGCCCACCTCTGAAAAGAATGTCCAATATAATATACCTGACAGATAGTAGCATATAATATGTGTTGAACAGTATGCTTTCATTTCCTGACTTTTCCATAGGACCCATAGAAATACAGAGGTATATTATTCCCAGGTTAACTACAAACTTCAAGACAAATTATGGATAAAAATATAAGGAATATTCTAGCATAAATGATATCATTAAAAAGATATAAACTTGGCAAAGGAATTGGGTCAGTCACATGAGATAAAGGAGCCATAACAACTGAATAGTTGAAATGCTACCCAAATATAACCAACATGTTCACAGGAGGGGAGGAATGACCTTCAGTATATCAGCAGAATCTTCAATAGGGAATTAATGGAAGTCCAAGGGCAACAAAAGGCATGGTGGAATCATGATACACATAAGTGGGAGAGCTCTATCTAAATCGTTTTAAAACTGTGCCTTGCTTTCCCTATTACTTTCTATTCCATTATTTATAAAGAAAAAAACAATAGATATATAAGAATATTATGATGATTGCTGTTGTTTGGTTGTGTCTGACTCTTTATGATCCTGTGGACCATAGCACATCAATAATGCCCATGGGGTTTTCTTTGGTAAATATACTGGAGTGTTTGGGCAGCTAGGTGGCACAGTGGATAGAGTACTGGGCCTGAAGTCAGGAAGATGCATTTTCCTTAGTTCAAATCTGGCCTCAATATTAGCTGCGTTATTCTGGGCAAGTCATTTAATCCTGTTTGACTCAGTTCCTTATCTGTAAGATGAGCTGGAGAAGGAAACGGCAAATCATGCCAGAATCTTTCAAAACCCCAAATAGGGTCACAAAGAGTCAGACACACCTGAAATGACTGAACAACAGCTGGAGTGGTTTGTCGTGTTTTTCTCCAGTAGATTAAGGCAAACAGAGTGTAAGTGACTTGCCCAGGGTCACATAGCTGGTATCTGAGGTCGGATTTGCACTGAGGTCTTCCTGACTCCAGGTACTGTGCTCTCTCTGCTGAACCGCCTAGCTGTCATGATGACGGTCATTATCAATAACAATGACATTTACCTAGTGCTTTTATATAACATTGATATAGTGCTTTTATATAACGTTGATATAGTGCTTTTATATAACGTTGATATAGTGCTTTTATATAACATTGATATAGTGCTTTGAGGTTTGCAGAACACTTTACAAAAATAATATTTCATTTAATTTTACAACAACCATGGGAAGTAGTATTCTTATTATTTCCATTTAACAAATGAGAAAACTTAGGCAGACAGAGGTCAAGTGATATATCCAAGGCCACATGGCTAGTAAAGTATCTGAGGTCAAATTAGAACTCAGGTCTTCTTGACTCCAGGACCAGTCTTCTGTCCATTGCAATGTCTAGCATAAAGTTGCTCTGGGACTTGACCTGTGATTATACTGATATAAGAACTCCTGAATGAAGAGATTTTCTTTACAGTTTATGGCCCTAGAATGTTGCCCATGGTAACACAGCAAATTTGTATCAAAAGCAAGACTAGAAGACTGGCCTTCCTTTCTCCAGGACCAGTTTCCTCCCCTATCAGGATTGCCCTGGTGACTATCAATTCAAGTTAATTAACTTCAATAAGCATTTATTATTAAACTCCTATGATTTGGGGGAAAATTCCTCCTTGTAGGAGTTCTCCACAAGTATCAAATCATAGGTCCAGAAGAAAGAAAGAAAAAAGGAAGGAAAGAAAGAGAGAAAGAAAGAAAGAAAGCAGAGAAAAGAGAGAGAAAGGAAAAAGGAAGAAAGAAAAAAAGAAAGATTCAAGCCAATGTAAAGTTTATTAATAACCAATCCCATTGTAAAGTTGAGAAAGTTCAGAGCAGTGTAGCCATTCATTTTCATAGAGTATAGAACAAAGCCAGTCTGGTGTCATGGAAAGACCCTAGAATGTGAAGCCAGAGAGGGAAGTGGTGTTACAATACCTATTCCCCTATATGAAACTTGTATGGCCTCAAGGAATTCACTTAACCTTTGAGGGCCTTATTTTCTTCATCTATAAAATGATGGGTTTAGATCATTTGCGAAGTTGCACGTATCTAGAAGCCCCATGATCTCCCCATGATCTGATGAGCATAGTTGTTTCACCTAAAGTGACATGCTCATGGAACCCATCTGATGTAAATCAATAATGACATCTTGTGGGACACACTTATATAGCAATATTTCCTCTCCTTAGTCTCCCTCTCACCCCCCATGGTTTTCAGGACATAGTCTAATTAGATTGGATATAATCTGAATTGTTTCAATAAAAAGATACCTTGGTAAGGGCGTCAGTAATATTAACATCCTCTTTTTGATGAAGCATTTTCTTCATAACACCTAAATAGTGTTTCCTTACTGAAACAGTAGCCAGACATTTTTGGAAATCAATTGTCTTGAACCACCTCTATTGTATTTGGATGCTAAAGAAATTAGCATCATATTTTCAGTTCCCTTCCCTTCCCTTCTTTCCCATCCCCTTGCCTTTCCCTTCTCTTCCCTTTCCCTTCCCTCCCATTTTCTACCCTCTCCCTCCCCTCCCCTGTGCTTCCCCTTCCCTCTTTTCCCCACCCCTTTCCTCTTCTCCCCTCCCCTTTCCTCTCCCTCTATTCCCCTCTTCCTATCTCCTCTTCCTCTCTCCTTCCCTTTCCCTGCTCTTCCCCTCTCCTGTCTCTACCCTCCCCTCCCATTTCCCTCTCTTTTCCCCCTCCCCTTCCTTTCCCTCCCTTCCCCTTTCTCCCCTCCCTCTTCTCCCTTCTCCTCCCCTTCCCCTTTATATTTGCTTTTTTAAATATTTATAACAATTATCAAACCACCAAATGATCACCTGTCACTCATCAGATCCTACCACAGCTATCTGACAATTCCATCTTCCTTCCCCAACTCTAACTGTGCATCCCTGGGTTTATGTCTGATACATCCTCCAGAACACTTTGGGAAGCATAATGATGGGATCATTTGCTAAATCACCTCATGGGTTAAAAAGAGCCTCAAATGTTAATGAAGATTAGAAATTAATTGAGAGTTACATTTATTTTTCTTCCTAATGTTTCAGGTGTTTGAGGTTTATAATATTATTTAAATGAGATGATTCTAAATACATTTATAACTGAGCTAAAATTCAGAGATCTTAGAATATGGAATATAGAGTATTAGCCCTGAAATGGTCCTTATAACAAAGAATGTTAGATCATAGTACATAGAAGGGAAGAATTCTAAGGAACTCTGGTAGAGTGCAGCACTTATTAGTATGTTAGTGCTTTAAGGGATCTTACAGCATAGAATATTGCAACCTATAGTTGCAATTAATGTCAGAGTTGGAAGGAGTTTGGAGATTATCTCCTCTGGTCCCTTCACGTTACAGATGAGAATAAACAGATCATGGTTATGGCATCAGCCCCTTATAAGATCATTCTCATCTAAGCCATTTCTGTTGATTTTGTATAAGCTCAACAGAGTAATTGCACCACAGAGAATAAAATTTATTTTGTTTCTTATCATAAGGGAGGGGGGAAAGGCAAAGGGTTAGAGGGAGCCCTGAGGAAATCTGCATTTTGATGACATAAAGACATAGGTAGTACTAAAACAAAGAAGGAAGAAGAATTCTTTAATGCGTCTTGCTCTATGAAAGCTTCTAGGAATTATCTGGTTTTGCACTCTTGTCTCCCAGGATTTTTGTTCCTTCAAGTCAGCTGTTTTCCCTCTTTCTGTTGTTGTTCAGTCATTTCGGTCTTGTATGACTCTATATGACCCTATTTTTTAGGGTTTTCTTGGCCAAGATACTGGAGCAGTTTTCCATTTCCTTCTCCAGCTCATTGTGCATATGAGGGACTGATGGAAACAAGGTTCTGACCAGTAATAAGTGTCTAAGGCAGGATTCAGACTCAGGAAGATGCCTTCCTGATTCCAGGCCGAGTGCTGTATTCACTGAGCCACCTAGCTGCTCCTCCCTTCCTTCTGTAGCCAACCAAATTGACATAAACTTCACTTGGATTATTGTCAACAGTAGCCAAAATGTGATCCAAGGATTTAGTTTTATAGGAAATGCTCTCTCTCTCTCTCTCTCTCTCTCTCTCTCTCTCTCTCTCTCTGTGTGTGTGTGTGTCTCTCTGTATCTCTGTCTCTGTCTGTCTTTGTCTCTCTGTCTCTGTCTCTGTCTCTGTCTCTCTGTCTTTCTCTCCCTCCCCCCCCCCATTCCTTTTCTCCTCTCCTCCCTCCCTCTCTGGATCCTTTACTCTGAGTTTATTTTAGAACTTTCCTTGAAAACCAGGCTTGTTTTTGAAAAAGTCTTTCACTAAGACCTAGGGTGCAGACACCAAATACTGTGCCACTTATTTATGAGGGGCACCTAAAGTTATTGTGAATGCCCATTCCTTCTTAAACTAAATATTTAATTATCCACAGGCCCTCATCAGAAAATTCCTTTGGCCTGGTCCTCCCTCTCAAAACTGTAAACACAGAGCATGCTGTTTTTCAGTTGTCCTTCTTGAAAAAGTGTATATAGCTAATAGATCTCCCCAGCTGAAAGAATGTAACCACATAAAGAGGATATAAAAATGAAAACACTTTCTTTAAGGAGTATGCTCTCACCATTAGGAGATTACACTGCATACCATTAAGAGTAGGTGGAACTGTTAAAGAGGCAAATGCCTCCTCTTTCAGCCACCTCATTTATTTTAGCAATATCCTTGTACTGTTTTCTCATGGTCTCAATGCTCTTCCAAACAGCTTACTCATTCTGCCTCCTCCTGTGTATCAGAAAGAAAGAGTCTATGCCTTTTTTCCTTTAAGCAGTGATCAGCAGGTAGAGAGATAAGTCTAGCTCAGGCACACACAGCCGAGGTGAGCCATCCCATCCCTTCCCTCTTCTCTTAGGGAATGAGAGCATCCTTTAAATTTCATCTCACATACTACCTCTTTCAGGAAGACATCTCTGTCACTAATGGCCTTATCCCTCAGTATCAATAAGGCATAAGGATCATAGTGTTTGAATGGAAAGGGACACTAAAGGCCATGTAGTCCAAACTCCTTATTTTACAAATTAGGAAACTGAAACCCAGAGAGATGAGGTAACTTGTTCAAAATCATATATGTAAGAAGTGATAGTGCCAGGATTTGAACCAGGGTCCCCTGACGGAAAAACAAACCAATAAACATCAGAACAAAAAATCTGTTCCATATTATTCAGTATTGCTTCTCTTTGTAACCTAGAGTTAATTATGTGCAATCCTTACTAGATTGTAAATTCTGAGGGCAGGAGTCCTTCCTTATCCAAACTTTTGCCTACCTTCTCTGAACTCTTCATAGGGAAGATACTTGTTACTTATTTGTTGAACTGACTGATAAGGTGTTTTCCTTACAGTCATGCTGTCAGAGAAAGTATTGCAAATGTTTTCACACCCATTTTATGCATGGGAAAACTGAGGTCTATAGAGAGGAAATTACTTGGCCAGAACTACACACAGTTAATAAGAACCAGACAAGGCCTTGTTTTCTGACTGTGCAACCAGTATTCCTTCTACCATGCATAACTTACTTTTATTTAGATGTTTTATTTATTTTTATTGGGGGGAGGGGAAATAGTTGAGCTTGGCATAAAGGCCACTGCTTTTGGAATAAAATGACCAAGGTTTATATTCTGGAAAGAAATTTAGAATTGTGCAAAAGAAGTGGCTAAAATGTCCCAGAGATACCAAAGCTAGGCATATGTACCAAGTTGATCGTTTGCAAAAAGAAAGATGAATATGCTCCAAAATATTTATAGTATCAATTTTGTATTTGCAAAGAATTGTAAACAAAGTAGATGCTTGTTGATTGGGAATGGATAAAAAATGGTGCTATATAAATGTAATGGAATATCACTGCTGTAAGAAACAAAGAATGCCATAATAATAGGTAACTGCTAACGTTTATATAGTGCTTACTATGTGCCAGGCACTGTACTAAGTAAGTTCTTTATAGTTCTTATCTTATTTCATCTTTACAACAACCCCGGGAGGGAGGATTATTATTCACTTTTTACAGATGAGAAAACTGAGAAAAACAGAAGTGAAGTGACTTGTCCAGGGTCACATAGCTAGTAAGTTTCTGAGACAGGTTGCATTCAGGTCTTCTTCACTCCAGGCCCAGCACCCTATCCACTGTGCCACCTAACTACAAAGAAGCTTGGAAAGAATTATATAACTTGGCTCATAGTGAAGTGTACGGACCCTGGAAAACAATATGCACCATTCCTACAAAAACATAAATTGGATAAAAGAGCAGCAACCAAGACCAAGCTTGGCTACAAAGAGGAGAGATGAGAAGATGTCACCTCCCTAGCCTCCTCTTGTAGAGATGGGGATCCATGGACATGACACATTGCATATAAAGGCAGATATTTAAAAATCTTTTGATCATTTTTTTGTTATATTCTTTTTTTTCTTCCTGTTAAAAGAAAACTCCTCTTTGACTCTCCTGGAGGGCAGAGAGGGGAAGATTCAGAGAAAAGTAAAATATACGTGACATAAAAACAATGGATGTCAATGAAAAAAATTAAAGTCCGTGATTAGACTTTTGACTGTTGCCTGGTGTTGAACAAGTCACTTCTCTTCCTTGGCCTTAAACCTTCATCTGTCAAATGCTAGGCTTGCACAAGATGATTCTAAAGTTCTTCCTAGTTTCCATTCATAGTATATATTAATACTGGAGGTCATAGCAATCCTAGATTTTGACCTTACAGATCCACCTAATCCAATCCCCTCCATCCCATCATTCTAGAAGAGGGAATTACCAAAGAGGTGAATTGCCCTGATTCAAAAAGCTAGTAAGTGGGAATGCCAAAATTTGAACTCAAGTTTCCTGATTCTAAGCACAATGTTCTTTTGCTATTTACATATACTATTACTTTCTTTTAACTAGGTCACTCATCAAAGGCAGTCTTCTCCCTCCCTCTTCTAGATCTTCCTTTTTAAAGTTACTCCCATTGTTTAGGTTCTATTACACCTAGTAGCATCAGAGAAGAAATAGCAAAGGAACTATTAGATTCTTTGTTCAAATGAAAATACATCTCCGAAAATTAAGCACACAACCAGAGATGGAATCTATTTCTTGGCCCACTTGGGAATATCTGGTCAAGAACTAGTTATTATTTGATTGAGGGTTGAATTCAGTTCTTATTCCAGCACAGAATTATTCAGTTTCAGATTACTTTGTAAGGAGCCACAGTCTGTGCAAAGAGTAAATAAATACCTATTTAGTGTAGACCAGAGCAAGGCATGTGAACGCCCTCTTTACCTCTTCCCTCTAAAACAATTCAGTAAGCCTTCTTTCTGTGACAGCAAGAATATTTTTAAAAAATAGATATACAGTCAATGTTCTTTACAATGCTTCACAATGAAATGTAGCACAAAAAAATGTCAAATTCGCATAAATATAAGCATATTGTCCTTATTTTCTCATTCTGTTCACTTACTTTCATTTATTTGAGTGAGATCACAAAGGAAAGTCTTTGGGTTTGGTGTCTATTCCCTTCCCCCTATTCCTTTTTCTGAAATATGTCTAGGTGAGAAGCCCTGCCAATTTTATCATACACAAGGGTTAGCCAGGAAGAGCGCTGTGGGGTGCAGAAAGTATGCAGGCACCAGAGTTGGGGGAAAACCTAGTTTTTGGTGAACCTTATATCGCATCCACTCCTAAGAGAATAAAATCAGCAAAAAATGACTTCAGGTTTTTATTTCTTAGAGGGATGATAGAAAGAAGAAAAAAGGATCAAAGTCTCTAATAACTTGAATCGTCCTCTTAGCCCTGGCAGGTATGCCCAGTTGATGATGCCTCTTCTTAAGATTTGGATTCTATTTTGGAGTAAAAAGTAGGAATGTGAACTGAGTAGCATTTCCCAGAAAGTTTTGAAATCCCTGGACTGAAAGTGACAGCTAGCAATCTACTGAGGAGGCCCTAGCAACCAGCTCAGGACACCCTCTATTCCTTACTTCCCAGCCTCTCCAAACATCTCCAGCATTTTCCATTAAGTGGCTTTGAAAATCCTCGATATGTTGGCAAGGGCATTGGAAAGAACTACTGATTTATTTTCATACTGGCCACAGAAAAGGCTCTCCCACCTCCCTATCACTTTGCTCCTGGTAGCTGATTCTTTCACTCATTTTATCTTTCACAATCTCACTTTCCCAAATGGCCAGTGATGCTGGGAAAAGCAAACTTAAAGAGGACATCATTACTACGAAGAGCAAGACCATTCAGTTTCTAGGTCGTCCTGCTAAAGATGTTGTGTGTCACAGTGCTCCCAGGGAAAAAGGAAACGGATAGGAAACGTTTTCAGAAAGGAGTGCCCCTGTCCCATTGCCAACTTATTGTAAATTCTTCCTCCAAAACAAGGCTGCTTCGGGGGTCTATGTTTTTGGAAATATCTCTAAGAGCACAGATAAAAACTCCTCACTGAATCAAGAGGTGAAAGATCACTTTCTTGCTTCTCTCTGTCCCTTTTTCTCACATTGGACTTGAATTGCTTAAAGCCCCATTCAGCCTCCTCCGTGTCTTTCTTTCCTAAGCTACCTTCACCCCAGTGAGATAGTATACTAGATCTGATGGCTCCCCACCAAAGCCAACTCCATGGTGGCTCTCATCTAGGAGCTGGAGCGGGGCATGCTCTGCAGGAATGAGAGAAAAAAGTTGTGGCAGAATTGATAGAGAGAGAGGAAGGAGACAGAAAAGAGGAAAGTCAGGGAAAGAGAGAAAGAGAAGCCGAAGGAAAGGGAGGAGAGTGACAGAAAGAAAGACAGGAGTGAGGAGAGAGAGAGAGAGAGAGAGAGAGAGAGAGAGAGAGAGAGAGAGAGAGAGAGAGAGACCGGGGGTGGGGGTGGGGGGGTGGGGGTTGCTTACATGAATTTCCAAGCGGTAGACCTGCCTCCGAGATCAGCCCAATAAGAGCTGTCAGGGGAGGCTCCCTGCTCACTTTTCCACATCACTTCACAGTTACATTTGGCAGGCAGGCAGGCAGGCAGGCCGGCCCGCGCGCTGGAACGCTCAGCCTCTGAATTAGTGGATTTATTTGGAATATCCCCGCTTCCTTGGAGCTCTGCTGCCGCGGCCGCCGCCACTGATTTGAGCAAAGGGAGGAACACTAACTGCACTTTACTCTGCGGGCTCAGCAACCTGAGAGTGGAAGTACCCAGCCTCTCCTCCAACATCAGCAGCATCAAAAAGGCATGAGACAAATCCGGGGGAGTGTGACCATCCTTCAGGGGCTGGACAATATTCTCCTCTCTCGGAAGCCGACCTAACGCGTCCATTTGTGAACTGGCTGTCATTAGTCATTTCGGGTCCCTGAAAGAGTAAGTATTATTATTTTCTACTTCTTTCCCCCCATATCTGGGAGGAGGGAAGGGGCAAAGGGGATAGGAGAGCCTTCCTTTTCTGCTCTTTTCTTGTTACTTCCTGGACCTTATGCAGGGTTACAGGCTTTACAGGCTACTTCCCTTAGTCTGTGTCCTTAGTCAAGAAATAGGGGCTCTAGGCTGAAATTTCCAGGCTCATTCATTCGCATTCTCTAAAAATCCCTGATTAATGGAGATGTCACAGAGCTGCTGCCAGTCGGTTTTTCCGATCGGTTTCTGCCGGAGGATCAGAGGGAGTTTTGTCTGCTGGGCTGCTACCCCATTTCTGTCGGCTTTCTTATTTAGTCCGAGGCACCTCGGGGGTGCTTTCCTTGGTACATGCAGGGGCTGCAGCCACGCATTGCCATGCATTGCCGTCCCCGTGCAGAGAATAGCAAGCACTCAGCAGCCGGCTATGGAATCATTGGGAGACAAGGAACAGAGAAGGCAAGAGAGGGGAAGCCCCATACATTCCCCCCCAACCCAACTCTTCCCCTGTCTACGGCAGACACTGCTCCCACTTACTTCCCCCGGAGGTGAGTAAACCCGCAGCGGAGGAGAGCCGCTGGCCAGGGCTGGAAGGGGAGCTGCCGCTGGAAGTCATCTGAGGAGCAGGGTTTTCCCACAAGTGGCATCCCCGCTCCCGTGCCCGAGACTCGTGGGGAGACGCGGTGCCCACCTGAAACTTGGCGGCTGTTCCCAGCGCGGGCGCCCGGGCTAGAGGCAGGGAGTCCAGCTTCTTTCACCATTCTGATCGCAGACCTGCGGGCTAACAGGTTAAAACGTCACCCCAGTGCCTTGAAAGAGAAATAGCCTATCTTGACCACTTCCCATCTCAGCCTGGGTCTTTCCCCGTTCCATCAACCGCCACAGCTACTTCTCTAGCTTCCCAGGGCTGTGATGAGGGCTCAGATCCGGATCCCCCAAGGCAGCGCAGTGCCAAAGCCAGGGTCACGTCGCCGGCTGCCCCATCCTTAGGGCACACTCAGGCTCCATCTCCGCCAGGGTAGGGCCACCCCCGCAGGGATAGAAAGGCGCAGCCCCCTGCAGAGACTGGGTAGGCGGATGGGGTGGAGAGAGAGATAGTGGCTAACGGGCAGCCCTGCATTCCGGCTGGAGCGCTCTAGAGCTCTGCCCCGACTTGGGGAGCTAACCTCCGAGCCCGGCTGAGCCCCGGAGCGGCACCAGGCTTCAACGCCAAGGGAAACCTGGGGGCTACTCGGGGCTTTCTCCCAGAGAGAGCTCTTTGGCAGGGGGGAGCTAGAGAAGGTCTGGAGCGAGCCATAGCCCCCTCCACGACTTAGAAAAGAGGGCGCTTTTTTGTGGGTGTTTTCCTGCATATATGTATGTATGTATGCCAGTATGTGCACGCCGAGTGTGTGTGTAACAGGTTTAGTACAATGGAGCCCATATCTCCAGTGTTAAAGCCCAGATTGAGAGACAGAGAAAACGTGCAACCAACAGGGATGCCAACAGGTACCCAAGACTTCCTCTCCCCTTCCCAGAATTAAAGCTACCTCCCCTCTTCTCTCCTATACGGTAGCCACAGCTATAACTTTAACTAGAGCGGACCTTCAACAATTGGTAAATGGATAGGCACATAAATGACTAGCCATTTGCATCCATGGGGTATGGATGCCAGATGTTTGCTTGGGTTGCTGAATGTAAGAAATCAAACAACATTAATTGTTTATTGTTGCAAACGTACAACATTAGTCCTTAATGGAAAAGCAAGCTGGCAGCTGCTCACTTTAGCGCCAATTAAAGGATATAGCTGATAATGAAGGGAGCAGTGGACAAAGGAGGCTTTCAACTTTATCATCCTCTTGTGAAGATTCTGAAAGAGTTTCTCCCTGAATAGCAACGATCAGAAATACCTCCATATGACTGACATTTGAGAAGAGTCCACACAATCAGATTCACGGTCCATTTCCCGAGGCTGGTTAACCAATAAATGGTTGCTTTAGATGGAATTATCTGAAGTTAAGTCAGGTTGGAAAAATTAAGATGTATGCATATGTGTATGTATGCATACGTGCATGTACCTGTGTATGAATATCTGTGTATTCATATAGCCTAAGTAATCCAAACCTCTGATAGCTGTTAAGAGCTGGTATTTGGTTTTGGTTTTTTTTCGCAATCCAGAAGTCTCATCTTTCCCAACACATAGGATGCTTTCTAAGAGGTTACACAGCCTCATCTCCTGGCTTCATGATAGGAGCTTCTCAACAGGAAAACTATAGGTGGGAAATAGATATTTAGGTAATATTCAAGTATAGGATTGTCTCTCCATTCATACTCAAGGCTGTACCTCACTGAATGTAAAACGAGCTATATCTTTCTATTCTAAACACAGCTGGAATTTTTGCCTGGTCATTCATTTAGTGAACTGTGCCCCATTTCTGGGCTTAAATGCAGCACAAAGGGTTTTCAAAGATCACATTTAGAATTTTTCTTTTTTTTTGGGGGGGGGTAGTGTGTTGAAAAGACTCATACATTAAAAGATACTCTGTGAGAGCTGTTATTTTCTGAAAGAACTTGTCCCTTAATTGTCAGAAAACTAGCATTCCTTCCTTCAACCTAACCTCCCTGGAACCTGGAGCAGGAAGAAATTTGGGGGAAATCCCTAATTTACCAGAATGTCTGAAACACAGTAATTTCACTCTGACATTCTATTTCTTTGGGTCTGAAGCCCCTTAGTCTATAGGTACTTCATGTTGGAAAGATCAAGTGTATTAAATCATTTTGACCTTGGTGGGAAGTGGGGGGAGTTGGGAAGGAGAGAAGTAAGGAAAAAACCCATTATAACAACTTGAAAAAGGAATCCTAGCCTCTGTCTCTGGTTACTGCATGCCCAGCATACCATTGTATCTTCACTATTCTTGCTCCTTAATACCTATGGAAGGATTGTTGGAGTGGCCCCGTTAACATTTAAAATTACTTCTTTGCATTTTATGACAAGAAAAGGAAAGACAACCTCTAACAATTTATGAATGGACTGAACTTTGAGTTATAATAGTCATGTTGTAGTTAATGTTCTGGAGAACTGTAACCAATTCCAGGTAAATACATCAGAGTGATCGACTCTGCATTATGGGCTTTTCCCCATCAATGATCTTACTCTAGGTTGAATTGTGAACATAGTAAAAGACCTTTATATGCCTAGTCTTAGGCTTCAGAGCTTTAATTCTCCACATAGACACTGCAAAACTTTTTAAATTCACCTTTTAGCATTAGGGGTACTCCCACTAAACCCTTGAAGGCTTATGAGAATATAATCTTCTGGAAATATACTGATAGCAGTATGGTAACCCTATTTAAGTACCTAAATATCATCTCTGAAGGGAAACACTTTAGCCTCCCCCCCAAATAAAAAAAAGAAAAGTAACTTTGTGTAAGTTGGTCTATGGCAGTATTGTCAAGAAATAGTATTTATCTAGAGCAGCTCCTCAGGAAATAATGGTTGAGCGTGAATTAAGTATTTGATAAAAATATAAAGAAACTAAAAATCATGATTGGGTAAATGAGGTAACCGATTCTGAAGGAGAACTGTGTGAAAGGTTGGGGCATGCGTGATGATATTTGAAATTCATCTAGCACTCTGAGTTTTACAAAGCCCTTGCCTCACCATGGCCTTGTGAGGTAGGTTTTCAACATGATTATTACTATGTCCATTTTATAGATGAAGAAACTGAGGCTCAGAGAGGGAAACTGCATTGCCCATTTTCACGTAGTTGGTAAACTTCAAAATCAGGACCTAAACCAAGATGATCTGGCCCCACATGCAGACCTTTCCCTTACAACAGGATGCCTCTGTACGGACCTGTTCACCCTATATTAACCATATAGCTTTTCATCTTAGACTACACATTACCTTTTTTAGGATTTGGACCTCCCAGCCAATAACACTAATTATTGCATCAAAGAAACACCTTCACATTTAGAAACACATGTAATGATTCAACTAAGGAAATTGTTCTTGACTGCTGGGACTGTCAAGGTAAGTATGATTTTGCTGTTGGGGAAGAGAAGTCCAATTCAAATGGCAAAGTAAATCTTCATCCCTGACTCTCAAACCTGTGTCAGTATATTCTGATTGTAGTGAATTGAAAGGTTTTTGTTTAATGGTCCTTATTTTCCTATGCCTTGTTGCCATAGAAAAGGTAGCAGAGTTTGCAGCTTTATCCACATACCTATTTGAGGAAATTTAGCCTTTCAAAGCTTTGGTGGTGCCCAGAAAAATGACATTCAAATTTACATTTCCACTATTCTTTCCCAGGCCTTCAACATAGTTTTTAGTTTGACAAATGGAGGCAAAGGAGCAAGCACAGTAGCTTTGCAATTACTGGTGCAATTGGAGTTTGTAAGGCTTCCTTTAGAATATATTGTACTCTTTGGGCTCCAAATATGCACTTTAGCCACTTTCCATTTTGTCAAAAGTTAAGTATGTCCAGGAGGGGAGGAAAACAGACATATCACTCTGCACTTTCATTCTCCTCTGGAAAAGATTCACTTTGTTTCTGAATATGAAAGGGAAAGAAGCCTTTGAAGAATTAGTGTTTTGGGTGCTATTGTTTATAAGAGTCAGCATGGATCTATCCATCCATCCATCCATCCATCCATCCATCTATCCACCTATCTACCTTTCTTTCTATCTACCTACTTGTCTATCTATCTGTCTGTCTGTATGTCTGTCTTTCTATTTGTCGGTCTCTTTCTATGATCTGTCCCTATCATCTGTCTCTCAATATTTCTACCCTTTGGTCTGGAAGTCTTCTATGTATCTCCCTTTGTGTATCATCTAGCTAGCTAGCTGTAGTCTATCATCTATCCATTCACCAATCTATCTATCTATCTATCTACCTACCTATCTATCATCTATCTCCCTCCCTCTCTCTCTCTCTCTCTCTAGGCAATTCCTTGAAAATATTATTGGATGAGTCACTCATTCCATAAGTGATTTGTGTCCTAGATTCTTAGCTGACCTTCTTGCCATTATGCTAGCCTAACTAAGATGATTGAAACTAACCCTTTCTTGTCCTTTTATTGTTTTTGTAACTCAAGGCAAACTTAGAAAATTAGGATGGCCTAGGTTTGCTCCAGCAAATCAATGCCTGTTTGGGGTGGGGTGATGATAAAAAGCAAGCTTGATTCTGAGGAGATAAAACCACCTTTGGAGTAGTGGGGTTTAATTAGCCAAAAGGTTATTAGCCTTTTATCATTTCATTCTCAGTG
Source organism: Potorous gilbertii (assembly GCA_028658325.1). NCBI lineage: Eukaryota > Metazoa > Chordata > Mammalia > Diprotodontia > Potoroidae > Potorous > Potorous gilbertii. The sequence continues at coordinate 144,789,442 of CM053769.1, forward strand.
AAAGCTATCATGAGAACTATATTGCTTTTGAACTGTGGGCTCCTGCCTCTGGGATCCTGTTTCGAATATAACCAAGGAGAGAAAATTAGTTGAACTTGGCAACTTCAAAAGGTCAGAAAAGAAATAAGTTTAAGGGATGCCATTTAGTTACTTCTCCCATATGTTGTTGCAAACTAAATCTTCACTGCCATTGTGTGCCCCAAAACTGTTGCTATTAATGTTTCCTTTTGGTGAGACATGAGCTTTTGTTTTCAGAGTAAAAGGCCACATGTAGTTTCAAGTCACAAACAACATCTTTGCCTTTGACTTTTGACTTGCCTTATGTCAACATTAAATATGTAGGTAGAAAAATATAATTCCATTCACAATATAAGTTGCTTCTAAGCAAGCAAATAATTTTCTTGCAAAGAAATTTCAGATATTGAAAAAGGAGTTGGTAACCTATCAACAGATCAGTAAAGATACCATTACTTCCCCTTACTTAGTAGCTCTTGAATATCCGATAACCTCTATCTCAACTAGGGAAACTTTGGGAGTTTTTCCATGCTATATTTTCTTAAGTCTATGGATATATTTTTCCTCTCCATATAACTTGTTGGTTTTTTTTGTTTGTTTTTTGTTTTACTCATCTTACATACAATTAATTTCCCTCTCCTATTCCCTAAACCCATATATATCTCTTTAAAAGTAGAATGGGAATTTTATAATTATGTAATCTAGATAGAGTCTTCTAAAAGTAAGTGGATATCAGAGACTACACTGGCATAAAGGAAAGCTATTGAACTGTATGTGTGTGGTCCTAAGATACATTGGCGAAAAGAAAAATGACATACCTTTGCCTCAGTATACAAGAAAAACCAAACAACTTGAGACATGACTGATTTTCCTGTTCATGACAATGTCTTCTGGGTTAGCTTCCTCTACTATCCCCCTCCCCCTA
>CM053769.1:144790481-144818596 GCA_028658325.1 Potorous gilbertii
CCGAAAATAATGCAAGATGAATTTATGGGAGTCAAGGGCAGGTAGAATGGCATATTAGCTTCAGCAAATGAATAGTTCTTTTTATTCAGACAGAGTAATCTCTGTAATCCTTTTAGTATTCAAGTTGTGACATGGAATTATGTTGCAGTTCACTCATAGGACAGCTACAAATAGGAAAGAAGATGATTTTCTATCTGCAAATTTCAGCTTGGAGGAGAAATACTGGGCCTCTTCCTTTCTCTGCAAAAGTGTAGCTGGGTACCTTTGATAAAATCACTTAACATCTCTGTGTCTGGGTTCGGTTTTTTTTTTCCCTATCTTCAAAGCAAGGATATTTTCCCCCTTGAGATGATTCCATTTATAGGTATTTTGATGGGAGGTGCAAACACACCAGCAGAGGCCTTGATAGTGTTTCATTAACATGATTTCTATGAGATGATAAAATACTGTTTTAGAATTTCTCCAAACAAATTTCTTTCCCTATATGAAGAGTGCTTTCTGTGTGATATCTCGATATTGTTGCTAACAAATGATATACCCATAATTTTTTTCATAGGTTGCTAGAATATGTAGGTGGTATTTTTTAAACTAGCAGCATTTTTTTAAAGAAAAGAATTATAGGTAACATATATGTTTGTAAGGATAGTAACTAGTCAACATTATTTAATAATGAGGATGCTAACTCAATGTATTAGAAGTTTGTACTTCATTTCAAGCTCAATATCTGACTGTTTGACCCAGGATAAGTAATTTAACTGGCTTGGAAAGGCTCAACATCGATAATTATAGTGAATGAAACTATAATTTTATCAGTATAGGGAAATTCCAGGTGAGGTAACATTAGCCTTTTATCAGTACAGCTCAGTACTTTTTCTGTAGCTTAGAGACATAGAGAACTGCCTAAACCACAAAGAGGTTAAATAAATCGTTCAGGGTCAGATAGCCAATATGTGTCAGGTGGGATTTGAACCTAGGTCTTTCTGGCTTTTAGACTGGTTCTCTGTCAGTCAATTAGCATTTATTCAATGCCTACTACGTACCAGACTCTTTGCTAATAAGCACTAGGGATATGAAGAAAGTCAAAAGAAAATCCTTGCTCAAATTAAGCTAAGAGTCTAATGGGGAAGACAATATGCAAACACTACATACAATTAAGATATATATACGGGACATGTTGAGGATCTTCTCAGAGGAAAGACACTAAGATTAAAGAGGGCTTCAACTCACTTCTTGCAGAAGGTAGGACTTTAGCTGAGGCTTGAAGGAAGCCAGGAGGCAGAGATGAAGAGAGAGAGATTGCTGCAGGCATAAAGGAGAGTCAGTGAAAATGCTCGGAGTAAAGAGATTAGTTTTGTGTACGAAAGCAGTAAGAGCTAGGAGACTGGTAACACTGGATCACAGAATCCCTGGAGGGGAGAAAAGTGTAAGAAGGCCAGAAAGGTGGAAAAGAGCACTACCCACTACTCCACTCTGCCTCTGGGACATAAATAAAAGGAAGCAGTAGTACTGACTTCCGTTTCCCGGAATAAAATTAATTAAATTCATAAAAATGCTGAATTCTTTAGAAGAAAAGTGTCATATACTAAATCTCTGGTTGTTGTGATACACAGAGGACCTGTTCATGTTTTTGCCATTAAACTTTCCTTTAAGAGATGGTGTGACATAGCAGAGAGCATTGTACTTGGAGTCAGGAAATCCTAGGTTCAAATCGCATGAATCTGGACAAATTGCTTATTGAGTTTCAGTTTCCATATCTGTATTAGCTGATATAATGTATGTAAAGCCCTTTTCAAATTTGAAAGTACTATATATACACATGTGTGATTTTTACTTGGACCATTGACCTTGTGTTTTAATATTTAGGGGATGCATCACATATGTATCTTTCCTCTGACCAAAAGGAACATTGGATTTGTTAGGACTTTTGTAGCAAGAGGAGAGACTAAGAAATCAGGTTAATGTAGAGAACTTTCGATATCTTGTAACTATTTGTAATACTGGTTAACTTTCTTTCAGTCATGAATTTGATCACAAATTCTTGAATGTAAGCCAATCATGCATATGATGCTATTTCTTTTAGATTCATTTTGGATTACTATACATATATGCATATGCACAGGGGGCATTTAGGTGGCACAGTGGATAAGGTACATGTCCTGGAGTCAGAAAGACCTGAGTTCTAAGCCAGTCTCAGACACTTACTAGCTGTGTGACCTTGAGCATGTCATTCAACTTCTGTTTGCTTCAGTTTCCCCACCTGTAAAATGGAGATTATAATATAGCACCTACTTTGCAAAATTGTTGTGAGACTCAAATAACACAATATATGTAAAGCATTTAGCACAATGCCTGGAAGATACTAGGTGCTGTTTAAATATGTGTGCACAGACATTTGCAATGTACTATTGTATAATTATGATGATAAATATCAATCCAAATAATTATTAAACTAATTACTGAATAATTATTGAGTTAACTATTAATTAAATAATTATTAATTAATACTAACACTATATATTAGCTCTATATTTATGTATAGAATTATATATATGGAGTTTTATTTATTATATAATGTTCTATCACACAGATTTATGCCTAATTGAAATTAGTCAGTAAAATCAAGATTGTAATAGAAAAAGACTTGGTTAAACTAATTAATTGAATTAAAGACTGATAAATGTAAGAATAGTCTTCTGGGTGCTAATTGGCAAATTTAGGTGGAAAATACATTCATTTATACTGATTTGGAGCTATGCTTTTGATTTTTGGACCATGATTTTGAAAATGTGATACAGAGTAGGGAACATCAAATATCAAGTGTAGAATACACCCCAAGAGGACTTAGACTTTATAAAGTAATTCAGTAAATAGCTCATAGACAACATTTTGAGTTCATTAGTTAGAAGAATTTATCTCTTTAGAAAGAGTGATACATCTAGGGGTAGAGGATGATTGCTTCTAACTCTAATAAAATAATGTAGCCTTTGCAAATTTGGAAAAAAAACATAGCAGCTGTGGTAAAAGGCAGTACAGTACAGGAGGGGGTGGAGAGAAAAAAAGCCAAGAATTTGTTGTCCAAATAAATAAATCCCTCCCCATCCTGCAGTCAGACATGAAACCAGCCTGAGTTTTATTGTCAGTACAACTGACAATGGAGAGGGGAGAAATCTCTAAGGGTTCTCAAAAGGGACATTTGTACACCTCAGTAAGCCAAAGGCAAGCAAAAATAAAATTCCCTGTTTTCTGATATTAACAACCACAAGAACAACAAGAAAGAAATCAAACTTCTTGAGCATCTTAAGGTTTACAGAACATTTTCCTCACAACTGTCTTGTAGGATAGTTCATTTGAACTTTATTCTCTCTTTGCACATGAAGAAAATGAGACTTATTGACTTGTCCAAGAAAGGAAGCAAGGATAAAAGGAAGGGAGAAAGGAAAGGAGGCAAGAAAGGAGGGAGGAAGGAAGAAAAGAAGAAAGGAAGGGAGAAAAAAAGGGAGAAAGGAAGGGAGATAAGAAGGTAGGAAAGAAAGAAGAAAGGGAAGAAAAGGAAAGGAGGATTAAAAGAAGGAAGTAAAAAGAAAAGCGCTTATATGACAAGTTCTTTGCAAATATTAGGAAGGGGGGAAGGAAATATCACCTGCTATGTGCTAAGCCCTTTGCAAATGTTATCTCATTTCATCCTCATAACTACCTGTCAAGGAGTTGCTATTTTTTATTACTCCCATTTTATAGTCAAGAAAACAAAGATAGACTGTTTCCAAGAACAGAAAGTTAGAAGTAATCACCATTGTGTCTCAGAGCCTCAGAGGAGTCCAGAGATTATGAACTACACTCCTCTTTCCCTCTGAGAAGACAAGGGAAATTTTACTTTTTTACGGAAATGTAAAGATCAATGAGAATACAGAAGAAAGTGGGTTTTGCATGTGTTTCTGTAGATGATAACAAGATAAGAAGCGATGATATGCTGAATGGGTCTTTGGAGAGACTGGGCTCTGAAGGATTAGCAGTGCTTTTATTTAAGGAACCATTGACGTAAAATTCTCTTTATATCAGGACAGGCAAAAAAAAAGTTAATGCGATCTTAGACTGCATTACTAGAAACAGGGTATAGGAGAAATAAAAGTGATCTCTCCATTGTACTTTGCCTCAGTCAGACAAAATCTTTAGTGCTGAGAGTTGGAAGGACCTCAGAGGTCCTCAAGATCAACTCCATCATTTTAAGACATGAGAAAACTGTTACTCAGTGGAAGTTAAATGAATCTCTAAAGTTCACACAGTCCTCCATTAGAGGTAGGATCTGAAATCAGATCTTTTATTCCACATTCAATGCTCTTCTTACTGTCTAATCTCTGCTTCCACCTAGTATTTTTATTCAGTTTAGGTGCCACATTTTAGGAATTCAGAATTGTGTGCAGAGTAGAATGACCAATCTTGTATGGAGATTGGAAATCATGCAAAATAAAGAACTGGTTTTGTTCAACCAGGAGAAAAGGAGACTGAGAAAGGATTTAAGTATTTAGAGTCTTTAAATATTTAAAGTCTGTGATGTAGAAAAAGGGGTTAGATTCGTTGTGTTTTATCAACAAAGACCAAACTAAAACCAGTGGGTCTAAATTTTAGAGGCTGATTTGGGGTAGACATAAAACTAAATCTTTTGCAAAGGAAAATGGTTCCTCCAATGAAGGAAGTGAAGAAGGAGGTAAGAATCACCATCACAGGGTCTCCAAGAGGAGACTGGATCATTACCTGATAAAGATGCTGTAGAAAGGGAATTCCATTTCATGTATTGGTCAGACCAGTGGGTTCTGAAGTCGCTTCCAACTTTCATATTCTCTGTGAAAAGTGGTCCATAATCTCCAATAAAAGCACAATTTGCTGTCACCTTTAATAATTTAAGGTATGAAGTTTTGAAGTACCAATACAAATCTGGTTTAGACTTAAAAGTTGAATAGATTTGAGTCTCTAATTCACATTGTTCGTGAAGCTGATGGGCCAATATTTTTACATAACTGCACAAACAATCAAGAATTGACTAAATTCACCTTAACAAAATGTTGGGGTCAGCAGAAGTCTATAATAAGAAGCTTCTGCAAGAAAAGGAAAAATGGGATTCACATAAATTACCCTACGGAGGATGAAGTTCTTAAAGTGAAGTCTAAACACATCCCACTGTGTAGGAATTCTAAAGAGATCGTATAATCTCCTCCTTTCACTATCAGGATGTGAATCAATGTTGCAGCATTATAATAAAGTGGATTACTTGGCCAGACAGACATATTGTGGTTGGAAAAAATCTAAAAATAAATTGATTTTTTTTCTGCCAAACTTTTATGACCTTACTCAATTTATTTCTCATTAAGTACAGGTAAGCAGTTTATATGTTCAACTACTTCTTAGAAACTTTATTAATTCTGATAACAGACCTTTTTCATTTCCTTATCTCTCAGGAAACTATGCAAGGTTATCATCTAATCTCCCCAAAGCATTAATTAGTGCTTTTGGTAATGACTTACAAAAATAGAACAAACAAATAAATAAATGAAAAAAAAACGAGCAAACATTGGCTTTCGGGGGCTGGAGAAAGTGTAAAGAAGACTTCATAAAGTCATATTTTTAAGTCAGAAAGTACATACTGTGTGTCGTTTAATCTGACATCCTCATGTTTTAGAGCAGGAAATGAAGGTTCAGGTGGAGGTAACATGACTTCGTCTATTTCCCTCAATTTTATGATAGGACATCTCTGTCAGAGCAGTCATCTGTTGGTGCTTTGTGGACCTCTGCCGTTTATTAATTTGGGCAAGTTACTTTCTTTGGGCCTCAGTTTCTTTATTTAAAAAATGAGTAAGTTGGAGTCACCATCTGTCTCTAAGCTTAAATTTCTTCATCTATATAATGAGGAGGTTTGAGTCCTTTTTCCTCCTTCAGCCTCAGTTTCTTCACCTTTAAAATTAGAGGGCTGAACTAGATGATCTCTCTAGAGCCTTTCCAGCTCTGACATTCTGGGAGGTTGTAATTGTCACTATTAAATCTTATCTTTCTTAACAGCTCAGCCTCAATTCATGAAAGTCAAGTTCTTCTTTGCTATGATGGTATGTGTGGGAATGAGGTCACATCAGCTAGCAATGCAATTCCCTCAAGTGCTTGAAATAATGCAGATGGGAGAGATACTGTCACTGATGGAGTCCCAAATGTGACAGCACTTACACTGAGTAAATACTATTGAAATGATTGCCCCAACTTATTAAAGGATTCCAGTGAGCCAGGGGACATGAGCTCTTATTGGAGTGCAGTCAAACTAGCCATATGTTGTTGGATAAGTCGCTTAAACCTTCAATTCCTTTATCTGTAGAAATAAGAGGTTTGAACTACATCAGGCACTCCCCAACCTTTTTGTGAGGGAAAGCCACTTTTTAATTCCTCTCAGTATCTTGCAATCACTGCAATGTGAGGGAAACTAATCAGAACGATCCTAGGCTATGTGGGGACACATGTTCTAATGGCAGTGACTCCTTTACCAATGGAAACCCTGGGGAATCCAGGGTGGAAACAGAAGCATGGCAGTAGCAACTAGAATAGAAATCTACTTAGAATGGCTCTGAGATTTACAAATGCATTCTCACATACTTTTAGGGGGAGGCTCAGATGAAATGACCTTATCTTCCTGTTCCCTATTTCTATGATTTGAGGATAGCTGTGTTGGAAACTTCAAACTTATAAATGGATATATGCATTTGAGTATGTATGTGTATAAAAGGGTGCACACATGTTTTTTGCATGTAGTTTAGAAAAATTGAAATAATATTGGACTTTTGAGGAATTCCAATCTTAATTTATAGAATAGCCTTGAAAATTCACTACCCATCTCTGGTCCTTAGTTTCTTTATCTGTAAAATGAAGGGCTTGGATTTGATGATATCTCAGAACTTGTATAGCACCCATATTCTTTATTCTAAGGTCTCTTTTAACTTCAGTTTGACCATTAAGGATCAGAGACAAAGTCACGGGAGAATTTACCTCCCTACAGTTATATATTTATGGAAAATATTCAACCTATGCATAAGTGACCTGCCAGTTCCTGACATCTTCAAATGTCAGAGTCCTTGAAACCTTCAAATGATTCAAATATCTGAAATAATATGCTTTAATTAATGGAAATGACACTAAAGAAGATGTATCACTATCTGACTTGCCACTATACCCTAAGGACTAATAAATCTATGATTTGCAGTTGAACCCTACTATGTATATTATCTCCCATTGTAATGTCAGCTTTAAGGACTGTCCCACTTGTCTAATTTTACCCCAGAATTTAGCACAGTGCTTTGAATATAGTTAGTGTTACCCTAACACATTTTTATTCATTCATTTATTCCTTCATGCCTGTTAGCATACAAATCAGAACATTCTATGTTCTAAGGTCCCTTTTAAATCTAATATTCAGTGTCCTGGATTAGGATTAAGACTGTAGCATTGTGTGGATTTTAACATCCCTTCCCCTTCTAACATTTCATTTTCTGAGATCGCTCTTTAACATTTTGGTGTAAGATATCTTCCTGCTCTGTCATTCTATGATGTAAGGTTCTTATTACCTCTGATACTCTGTTTGGTATGCTTAACACAAGATACTTGCTTAATAAATATCTGTTGGTCAATTAATTCTAAGGTCTCTTAACTTTATTTAACAGTCAAGTATATTCTAATGTCCTTTCCAATCCTGATGTGATAGACCTCATTTCAAATCCCTGCTCAACTACTTGTAGTTGAATTAACTATTTTTTCTGGGACCCAGTCACTTAATCTCTTTAAGCCCCAGTTCCCTTATCTCTAAAATGGGGATATTGATATTTATATTTGGGGTCAAATAAGCATATGGTTATCAATGTGCTTCATAGCATAATCAAAACTTATACACAGGCAAATTTTTTTACTTTAAAAATAAATAACACTTATGAATTTCCTTTTAGTTCTTTAAAAATGAATTCTTAGAGTCATCTACAGTAACTGGCTAGCCAGACTGTTCACATGCAAATCCAAGGCTATGAATTAACACCTGAAAGGAAAGGAGAGGATGGCAATTGTGAATTTCAAACTTCCAATTTTCAGAAAGATAACCACTTTCTCTGAACTGTGCTTTGGGGGGGAAAAAGGAATGGGATGGCTAGCCCCAGGAGCTGTCTATCTTTTCTATGAGAGGTTTGCCTTGCTTAGAGCCTCCTCAGAATGTCAGTCTTATGGATAGATTGACCTTTTGAGGTGAAAGGTACTTCAGTTCAACCTCTGAGCCCATGGGAAGAGTGACAAGAGGGGTGATTACAGTGGTCATCTTGTTAGATTAGAGACAGTGCCTTTATTTGTAGCAGAATCAGCCCTAAAGCAATCTGCTCCTTTCACAAAGGTGGCTAACCAGCTCATCTAAAGGTAATGACTTTCTATCACTACATTCCGGGGTCAAATTTGAACTGGTGACCTAAAAGTGAAAGGTTCCCTATCCCATTAAGGATTCCCTGAGTCAACCAGTTCCCTATAGTTTCCTAAATAATTATTTCCAAATTTAATTCAATCTAGTAGGATTTCTTCTTAAAAACTGGAGTGATTGTATATCCTATTAAAAAATGTACTCTTAGGAAGAAAGAAATATATTTTTTGCCACGCAGCAGGTAAGCAAAAGAAAAAAATCTATTTGACATCTCCAGTAATGGGTTTTTATTTTATTTATTTTATTTTGGCCATCCATTTCTGAATCTTCTCAGTTGAAAAAAAAACTGCATTTTTAACACATTTTATTCCCAAAGGAAGTCTTTTTTTTCTTCCATAATTTAAACCTCCTGCTCAACTGTGCATTTAATTTGGGAGCCCTGGCATGACCTTGATTATCTCTGTGTACAAACTGGACACTATAGAATTTCTTCTGGGAGCTTTCTAATTTTATTCAGTCACTATTAGTATCATAATGGAGAGTCACATTTTATAGACTGAATAGGAACAACTTTTAAAAAAGTGTGTGTGTGTGTGTGTGTGTGTGTGTGTGTGTGTGTGTGTGTGTGTGTGTGTGTGTAACAGCAGAAGATTTCAGTGTTTGGAGTTTTTCCCTTTTTCTTGAAATCACAGGCGACTTTTCTTTTACTTTGACAGAACCAATCTCTTTGTCCGGTTTGCCTAATGGTAGTAATTGTTCCCATGAAAATTGGGAAATAATGTTTGAATTCTTATGAAGAAATAAGGCTACAATGGTTTCATTAACATCCATGGAGGTTTGCATTTCAAAACCTTGAATTGATTTGTCTTCCCTGGGAAAAAAAAATGTGAAAAGAAAATAATTCCCTATTACAGTTCTTGTTAATAAGTAGTTCATGAAGAAGAAAGATTAGGCTTTAGTTGGAACCAGAGAATTAAACTATGAACATTGGGAAAAGGCTACAAGGATGAAAATTTTAGCTCAATATTAAGAAAAAGAAATAATTAAAACTGTCCAACAATTGACCGTCTTAATCTATGGAGGGTTATTTCTATGTCACTGGAGGTCTTTAAGCTGAGGCTTCATGACCAGAATATAAGAATTTTGGAACTATAAAAAATCCTCAGAGGTCATCTAATCCAATCTCTGCCTGACTATGTAAGCTATCTCTCTTTTTAAATTTGTATCCCCAGTGCCTGACATATAAGAAGGTGGTAAATAAATGCTTATTGATTGATCAATAATCCCTTTTACCATAATGCCCAACAAGTGGTCATCCAGGATTGACCTGAAGACCTCTACTGAGGAAAAACTCTGTTGCTTCTGTCAGCAGGTTTTAAGGGGTATTCTGGTTTAAGTAGGGCAAAGTTTGATTCCTTCCAAATGATAAGATGAAATGATGTCATTGTAGAAAGTTAATACTTGCAAATTCCATTAATATGATACTAATATATATTCACTAAATACTGCTTTTACCTGAAGAAACTGGTAAGCTCTTAAACTGGTCAGTTAAAAATTTTTAGTTAATCAATTTTGAATGTGACTTTTTATGAAGTGTTTCCATGTATTTTTTAGCTAGTATTTTCCTTATTTTGGCAGGAGTCTTCAATGACCAGGAAATCAAATGGATTGTGGTCTTCTACTCTGAGTGATTTTTATTCATGTTTCCTGTGCCATAAACGCCTGGTGGAACTGTAAATGAATGTTTGGTACCACATGATGAATTGGATGGCCAAAGGCTGGAAGCAGGCAAAATAACTATTTCATTTCTGCGGCAATTTGCTTAACTGGGGGTACAATGCCAGAACGCCTAGCAGAAATGCTCTTGGATCTCTGGACTCCATTAATAATCTTGTGGATTACTGTTCTCCCGTATATTTATATGGCCCCAATGGCCCCATCTCAGGTTTTACCAAGTGGATCCAATTTGGGACTAAATGTGGTGAGTGAAGAACAACGAGTTTTGAACCGCTCCAAGAGAGGCTGGGTTTGGAATCAAATGTTTGTCCTGGAAGAATTTTCTGGACCTGAACCAATTCTAGTTGGCCGGGTAAGCTTGGGTTATAAGATAATAGCTTACTGGTCAATCCATAGTATTTAAGTCATTGACACAAAATCAAGGTTTTGTTTGTTTGTTTTGATTTAGTGGGATTACCTATTTAAAAGGGTCATTTTTAGTATTTTCTTAATAATTATAGATCACTTCAGTTGGGGTAGTATGTGCCTTCAATCCCCATCAACAGGCATTTGGAGGCTGGTGGATATCTTCAGCTTGGGACTTCAGGATGTCAGTGGGCTAAGCTGATTGGACTAAACTGATCAGATTCCCTCACTAAGAATGGAATCAGGCTGTGGGAAGGGAGCTAATCAGCCCAGGTAGAAAGGCAGTAAGTTAAATCTTTAAGCATTAATGGGCTCACCACTGTGAATAAACACTGTACTTCTAGTTTCAATGAGACAGGGAGATAAAGAGGAAAATTCACATGCATGGTATGATTTCCTAGCAATTTTAAATAGAACTAAGAAACTACAAAACTCCAGCTTTGTAGTATCCAAATTACACAATACCTTGGAAATATGACTTATTTTTCCAAGTTGTATTTTATTAGATATATTAATCTTTATAAGAACAAAAGGGAATAACAATTATATTACTAAACTCCTGTTTATATAGTACTTTTCAGCTTTCACTGTTTTTCTCACAACAATCCAAGGAAGCTGGTAGTACACGTGTTATATACCTTTTATAAATGAGAACATTTGAGACTCAGGAAGATTAAGTGACCTAAACACAGCTAGCAAGTGTCAGATCTAGATTTAAACCCCAATGTGTTTTTTCCCCTTCTCTATTGATAGAGACTGACCCATTTGTTCTCAATGAAATTTAATTCAAAACAATTCATCAAACAGTTTCTAAGTGCCTACTATGTGCCCACTATTGTATCAGGCAGAAAGGACACAGACGAAAAAAAAAATGGCCCCTGGCCTATAGGAGCTCATATTTTCCCTTTTCCCTAGGTTATTCCTTGTCTAAGGATTGCATCTCTGTTCATTTGTTATCAGTTACCTAGAATGGATGAGGTCCCTTCCATTCAAATCTCAGTTGGGCAATGTATTTTACATGTTTAAGGACTCGGTGTCCTAGTCTGTAAAACAAGGGTATTGGATCATCTAAGATCCCTCAGAGCTCTAAGTTCTGCAGTTTTGTTAACAATGAATTTATGCCAATTTCAGAAGTAATTGTAAGTAGTGGCAAAGACAGGGTTAAGTAGCTATGTATTGTGAAATTCACATTTTGATACTAATTTTCTTTACGGTGGGGTGCATACATGAAGGAAAATTGTAAGATTTAGGGTACTTTCAGAACTTTGTTTTCTTCGTATGTGTGTGTGTGTGTGTGTGTGTGTGTGTATGTGAATGTATATATTTGCCTGGATAACATATAGTTGTTATCGGCCTTTTGCATCTTGTCTGGCTCCTTTTTTTTTTCTTTCCCTCAGCTAGGATTGTTTTTCTCAATCAGCATTTTCTGGGCTAGAGTAGTGATCAGTAGAAGTGTGCTATCTCCTCGCCTAAATTACACGGAGCTCTGCTGGATGCCATAAATGCCAGACAGCTGCTCCGCACTGTTCTTCAATCTCTGTCCAAATGCTCACAAATCGAAAGCTCACCATGATCGGAGGTACTTTACCATGGCTTATTTTCCGATAAGTAAAATCTAGATGTGACTCCGCCGAGTCCTTGCTTTGAAAGGGTACTGTTTCAAAGGGCTTCAGTATCCTCATCAAAGAGATTAGTGCATTTTGAGAGTTTCATTAGGTCTTCCAACTTGATGAGGATATTAGAGTCATAAAATCTTAAGACTTGAAAAGGACATTAGTGAGCATCTTGTTCATTTTCCCCTGTTACCCCAAGGATTTTAAAGAGGCAATGCACTTCGAGAAAGGGATTTATTTATTCTTTTGACCTAAATCAGGTGTCAGAGTGAAGGGAGATCACAGGATCTTAGGATCTGGAAGTGGTAGGAATTCTACTAAAGATTCTTGCTCTAACCATCTTATTTTACAAATGAGAAAACTGAGGCTTAAGAGAGGTAAATGAACTTGTCCCACAAATAATAAATGGCAGAATCAAAAACTGATGTTTTCTGGCTTTGAATTTTATATACTTTTCCATCACACTACAATGGACCTCAAATCCAGGTCCCAAAAAATAACTCATAGAATAATTTGTACATAGAATTATTGTTGGAATTCAAGCCAACATGAAAGTATCAAACTCCATTTTATGTGGGATTGCTAAATTAGATTAATAATATAATCATAATTAAGATTTTCCTCAGTCAGCCCTTAGTGACAATCAGAGTCAAAACCAAGGCTGGGCAAGATATGTAAGTATCAAGTCTAGCAAGTGAGGGGTTGCTAAGATGAGATGGAGTTATAGAATTGTAAATGCAAGGGACCTTAGAGATCATCTGCTTTCTTTTACAGATGTGACAACTGAGGTACAAAGAAATTAAGTGATTTGTCCAAGGTCACACAGGTAGTATGTGTCAATAGGCATTCAGACAGATCCTCTAATACTAAATCCAACATTATCTATATTGGAAAAGGTATAGTTTATATATATTACACATTTCAGGAACATATAGGAAAATGATGGGGGTGAGCGAATAATTTTTAAAGGTCATTTTAAAAAATAATCTAGCATTTTTCCTCACATCTTTTGGGAAGGAAGGAAAGGTAAAAGGAGAGAAGGAAGAAAGAAAGAAAGAAAGAAAGAAAGAAAGAAAGAAAGAGAAAGAAAGGAAGAAAGGAAGAAAGAAAAAGAAAGAAAGGAAGGAAGGAAGAAAAAGAAAGAAAGAAAAAAGAAAGAAAGGAAGGAAGGAAGAAAAAGAGAAAAAAAAGAAGGAAAGAAGAAAAGAGGGAAGAAAGGAAGGAGTACAAGAAGGAAAAGAGGAAGGGAGGAGGGAAGGAGGAAATGAAGGAAGCAAGGAGAAAGGGAGAGAAAAGAGAGAGGAAAAGAGGGCAGTTAAAACATACTTCACATCAGTCACATCCAAAATAATATTTCTTATTCTACATATTAGTCTATCTTCCCTCTGTCATGAGATGTGCAGCATTCTTTCTTATCAATCCCCTGGAATCAGAGTTGGTCACTTAGCTGGTTAAATTTCTTAAGTCTAGCAAAATTGTCCATTTTTATAACACTAATGTTATAGTACAGATTGTTCATTTCATTTCATACAAGTCTGTCCATGTCCCTTAGAAATAATCTTTTCCCCCATTTCTTACAGCAAAATAGTATTTCATTGTAATTATATTTCACAAATCATTCAGCCATTTCCCAATTGCTAAGCATTCCTTCGGTTTCCAGTTTCTTTTTTTTGCCACCCCAACAGAAGTCACCATAAGGGCTTTTTATTTCTTTTTCTTTGATCTCTTTGGGATCTTTTATATCTAGCAGGGCTATAGCTAGGTCAAAGTGTATGCAATGCTTGTTAACTTCTTGTGCATTGTACCAAATTGCTCTCCAGGAAGTTCTACCATTCAAAATCCCAGGTGTAACAAGTGGTTGACAATAATTTTTTAACCTGCAGTTACCAAGATCTCTGTGAAATGTAACAAAAGACCTGTTCTGGATCCATGGACAATTTGGGTGAAAAACACACTTAGGTATGATAGATAATAGAAAAGAAAAAAGTTGCTGTTCTTGAACTTAGCTCATATAGTAGAAGAAACACATACATACACACATATATGACATAGACCACTAACAATGTAATAGAACAGCAAACGAAGGAAAAATGAAACCAAGGAAGGAAGGAAAGAAGGAAGGAAGGAAGGAAGGGTCTGCAACTCAAAATGAAAAATGAATGATTCTTTGCTCCCTAATCATCGGAAAGTCCAGCTGTCACTGTTATCATATGCTATCTCATTTGATCTTATTTAGGCTATATCATTACATTGCTCTTTGGAGACTGGAAAAATGGTGACCTGGGATTCAGTAGACCTGAATTGTAGTTTATGCTTACTAATGAATACCCATCACGATACTTGCAAAATCACATCTTTTCAGGCATAAAAACAAGGGATTGGATTAGATTGTTCTTTACTGATCCTTTCAACTTTCACATTCTTTGTCCTCATAGTCCATTGTCTAAGGCAACTTCTAAATATGATACTCCATTTTAAGATTCTTTCTAAATGTAATATTTGATGATGGTATTCTTTGTAATTTTGACATTACCCTCCCCATTCCATTGTATGTCTCCCCATGATGGAGCATTTCTACATTAATAAGGATATCTGGCATTCTTGTAGTATTTTATATAGTAATGAAAGTAGGACCTTGATTCCAGGTAAAGCAGTGCATCCACGGTTCCATTATACTTCCAATGGGTCCATAATCACGTTTGCTATTCATGCATCATAGACTTCTTCCACTCTCACCCTTATGCTTTTGCCTAAATATAGTGTTATTACTTATTCTATTTCTTGAATGAGGCATTGGCAACACAGATTTGCTATCTAAAACCTAGATGCCCTCTCCCTATTTGTAACCTAGGAACCCCGAATATGTCTTTGAAAGGAAGCTATCATATCCACTCATTATTAGTTGATAAACAACAAAATAGCTAGAAGTTGGGGGAATTATTCCTATAAAGCATGACACATCCTAACCTTTTTTATAGGAGAGTTAAATTGATTCTAAACTTGAACTTAGAGAGAAAAAAACTTTCAAAAAGCACTTCAAATAATTCCTTTTTTTTCTTCTCAAAGAAAACTGCTCTTGCACAGTTCTACTGTAGTCTTTGTGGAACTGAATTGTAGCTAAGTCAAAAATACATTTCAGGTTACTGCTTCAGAATAAGAGGCAGGCTAAGTACTTGAAGCAATATGCTTTTGGGTCCTTACACCTTCTGTAATAGCTTTTCCCCCTCCTTCTTGCATATTATTCTACTTTCAAAACTTTAATCCAATTCACTACTGAGCCTCTCCATAAGACCAAGGTGAGAAACACTTTATTTGTTTATATCACCAAAGCAGGAATGTTTTTAAAGTGTTCTCACATAAACTATGGAGGTATTAGAGCTAGAATGTGATGGAAGTTGAGTTTCAACTTCAGGCTATATCAAGATTTTTAGTTTTATTGTTTTTTTTTTAAATTTGATCTCAAGAAACATGGAATATAAACTCTTTGAGATGTGAGAGACCTTAGAACATAGGATAATAGAATCAGATGAGTTTTTAGCATATACAATATTAGAAAAGAGACTATAGAGTGATAGAACAGAGAGTAAAAAAATGTTAGAATGGGAAGAAACCTTGAACATCATTTAATCTTATTTCCTTTTTAGACAAAAAAGGAAAATGAGGCCAGGAGCAGTTAAGTGACTTTTCAAGGTAGTCCTGCTAGTAACTGAGAGCAAATTGAACTAATTTTTCTGACTGTAAGCCCAGAGCTTCTTCCTTTAACAAGGTGTGGCTCCCATGAATGTCCTTTACTTTCAAATTGTTGCTGGACAAGGACCACAAAGAACTTGATGTAGTCCGTTCGTTTTTTCATCTTTGCCAAGCTCAGTGATTAATATCACATAACCAATATCATTCAGCATCATTAAACTAACTAAAAGCCTTGGAGGATGGGATTTTTACCTTCTTGCCCCTATCCCTCATTAAAGATTCTCTAAAGCAGTTAAGTGCTTCTCTCCATCACTTGGTTGTTCTCCCTTTTAGTGTTAGATTAAGAATTTCGCAGACCAAAAAAAGAAAATAAAGCCAACAACAAGAAAAAGAGAGTCTAGTGGGCACTATTTATGTGGAGACAATATGAAAAGCACCACTCTAGTTAGTCATACAAATCTTTGTTCATGAAGCATCTTTGAAAACAGATAGCAGATTTATTAAGTACTGAATATATGCCAGACACAAAAATGAAGCACAAGTTACAGCGCTCGATTAAATTAAATTAAAACTCACTGGTGGCAGAGACCAATCTAAATTGCTACAAATCCTTACTTTTGTTTTTTTTAAATCTTGACATGTCAGAGTTAGAAGAAATCTCAGAGGTTATTTAGTTCAACCTCCTATTGAGATGTAGTCCATGCCCCAAACATTCCCTAGTGAGTGACAGTCTAGTCTTTACTCAAAAATTTTCACTTATGGGGAAGTCATTCCTTCAGTTAGGCAGCCCATGTGCCACTTTTGGACAGGTCTAATTGCTAGGAAGGTTTTTTTTCCTCCTTTGATGTTGAGCTGAATTTGGCTTCTCTGAAACTTTCTTTAACGGCTTTTTAGTCTTGCCCTCTGGGGCCAAGCAGAACAAGCCTAATCTCTTGTAATAGAAAACTAGAAATATTATTTTATCACTTTCAAATACGTACAGTAACTCAAACTAGGTTAAAGGAATGTTTCCTATTAAGTGTGGTTTAATTGATAGATGGGGATGCTTTCTAAGAGCCTTCATTAATTGTTATAAATAGAAATGAGGATTTCCAAAAAAGTGTGAACACAATTTGTTCTCTCAAGTATTTTGAAGGTTCTTCTGCAATTTTGTTTATACTATTAACTTTAATTTCTGGGAAAGAAAAACTTATCAGAAAAATGTTAAATGCTGGCTCAGTTCTTGTCCAAATTATCCCAAGCTCAAAAGCCATGGAACATAAATTGATGAAGCATTTCTCCATACATGAATGAATATGTGTGCAAGATATATGACATGCAGAATTCTTTTTTTAAATGACTGTCTTAAGGGCTTAACAACATTTTATTAATGGAGTCAAGGGGGAAAGAACTAAGTTCCAAATCTCTTTCTGCTCCAGTCCAACTCCATAAAATCTATTGGAATGACTAAGGAAGAGGAAGCATAGGGGAGGGGTGGGGGAGACATGCATTCTGTGTCTTAACATCTGAAGAATTGTTATGTGGAAGAGAAAGTAGGTTGGTTTTATTTGACCCTTATGGTGAGAACTATAGAGAGACATACTTAGCTCACTTTAGGGGGAAACATGATAAGAGTTAGAACTGCCCAAAATAGGAAGCATTCAGATTTGGAGGGGGTGGGAGTGGGGAGGGGCTCTACTAGAGTACTGCTTGCTAAGGAATGATAGAAAAAGATTCATACCTCTGGCAGACAGTTTGATTACATGACTTTTAGGTTCTTTACCTCTCAGAGGAACCCTGATTTTACCCACCACCCAGCTCCAGATCCAGCTGAATGTTGCCCCCTTGGAATTCAGAACCTTCTTATTCTAAACTCTTTTATTTCATTATCCTATCTCTCTCCTCTTTTTCCTCATTATATTTTCCTCCTACCTGGTCCTTCCCAATGATTCCTTATTTGGATATAACTCCTTCACTTGTGATGCCACATCTATTTATAATTCTATCTCCCTCCAAGGCACTGACTCATTTTCTCTCTTTAAATTTGACCTTTTAACCTTCCTCCTTCGCTTTAACTGGCAAATCATTTGGGTAGTGCTTTATATGAAGGACACGGCATACCAAATAATTACCCTGTATTATGGTATACAGTGTCAGTGGCTGCTGAGAAAATTACACTTGACATACCATTATTTTTGCTGGCCGTTTGCATGTTAAGTGTACTGGGCCAAATAGTTGGAGTAAAATTGTATTCCCAGTCTTGTGAGTACAATTCATTTTCGGTTCAGTGAAGCTCCTGCCTACTCAGTGTTGGTGCGCCAGCCAGCCAGTCAGCCTGTTTTCAGGGATTGCAAGTCAGCATCCTCCCCGCAACTCAGGACTCTAGAATATCTGTCTCTTCACACCTGTGAGTCACCCACTGCCTCACTGTACCACAGGGGGAAAGTAAAAAGCAAAAAAACCCAAAAAAACAAAAACAAGAGTCTTAATACTACTGGAGATTGCTTGGTGCTAAATCTGATTAAAATCAATGGAATTATGTCAGTTACACAAATTAGCATAGGCTCAAGAGCCCCAAACTCAAAGGAAATTAGTTAGGCCATAAAAAGAAATTGTACTCTGAAAAAGTAAAGTGTAATAAAACACACAAATAGCCATTTGAAATCCCAGCTCCAGGTAATAATGTTGATTGAGAGGCATCATTATATAGGGAGAAGAGTACTGAATGTGAGTTCAGTCACCTTAGTTCAAGCCCTATCTCTGAAAATGATGAACAAATCATTTCACCTTTCAGTGCTTCAGTCTCTTCATTTTTAAAATAAACATATTAGGGTAGGAGATGGTTAAGGACAGTGGAAAGAGTGCTGGAGTTAGAAGAAAGGGATGAAGTTCTGATCCCAGTTCAGATAACTACCTGGGAAACCTTGGGCAGAAACCAGTTCTGTTACACGCTACCCGTGAAATCTGGATTCTTAGGTCTTCGGTTTCTTTATACGTTGAAAGGATTGGATGAGATATCTCTGCAAAGATTCCTTCCAGCTTTTACATCCTATGATTCTTTAGCTGCTAGAGATTAGAATTAAACTTTGTGTGGCTCCCAGATGTGTGACCACATTTCACTCTCTGAGCCTTAGTTTTCTCAGCATTAAAATAGGGACAACATTAATACTTAAACTTATCCCACTGTCAGACTCATGGAGAAAGTGCTTTGTAAATCTTAAAGGGTTATATAATTGTTTAAACTGAGAGATCTTTCAGAGTTAGAGACTAGGTTTTTATTTGTCTATATGTATTCCCCAGGCATAGCACAGTGTTTGGCACATAATAAATGCCTAAAATGTTTTTCTAAATTTATTCATTCAATCAATTTTGAATTATTTCTGATATTCTGAACTTTCTTATGCATTGAACTATCTCAGATCTGGCAAATGCTTCAGAGGTCATCTAATTCAACTTCTATCTCAAACAGAAATCCTCTTCATAATGTTTCCTATAGTTGGTTAAAAAAAATCGTGCTGATACCCAGTGTTAAACAAATATAATGATGATAAGAAATCTTATCTTAGGGAAATATGAACTTTGCCCTATTCTTGCCCTGAGGTTCAAAGTGAGTCATTTTATCTCTATATGCCTAAATTTGCTCATGTGCTAAATGTGAATAGCAATATTTATACTGGGCATCTAGCTGGTGTAGGTGAAAGAGCCCTGGCCTTGGAATTGGGAAGATTCATATTTATAAGTTCAAATCTGATCTTAGACATATACTGTCTGTGTGACTCTGAGCAAGTCACTCAACCCTGTTTGCCTCAGTTTCCTCATCTGTAAAATGAGCTGGAAAAGGAAGTGGTAAACTATTCTAGTGTCTTTTCCAAGAAAACACTAAGTGGAATAATTAAAAAAAACACTACTAGAACAATTGAATGACAATATTTGTCTGCCTACTTTATAGGGTGATCAGGAGGACCAAATGGAAAAACAAATTCCAAAAGTGTTTTGGAAGCACAAAGTGACGTGTCAATGTCAGTTTTAATTGCACAATCTTCATAGTTTGACATGGAATAGACTTGGAAATCACTTAATCTACCACTTCATTTTATAGATGTCTTGAGCACAATAAAGGTTAGGTACTTGACCACAGGTTACACAGACAGTAAGTGCTACAATGGATTTTGAATTCCGGTCCCCTGATTTGAATCTACTTTAATTGTTTAATGACTTCTTGAGTTTACATTTTAATATATTCGTGAATTAATGATGATTGGGCCATAGTAAATGTAAAGACTGCATTACTGATTTTTTTAATGTGGTGGACACAAAGGGAAAGATACCCAATAAACAGAATTTTCTTTTAAAAATCTTACTTAGAATTTTAAATGAATTTCCATAAGACCTGAAGAACTAGTCTCATTAATCACCAAATTAAGATGTCACAAATGCATTTCAACAGGCTTTATAATGGAATTGCTCAGAGAAAAAGAAATGTTACATTTCTGTAGCATTTGTAAAAATATGACATGTCATTATAGAATGAAATGCCTATAAAAAATTGACAGAAATTCAATGTTACACAAGAGACAAAAGGACTGTATTTCATGGGTCCTAATGACAGAAAGGTTGAATTTTGGCACAGAAGAACCTTATGATGATCTATAAAAAGAGTGATTATTAGTACTTAGGTATATACTTTATATTACATATATATATATAAAGTATATACCTAATATATACACATAATGTATTCTCTGTATAGACAGATTGATTGATAGAAAGATAGAAAGTACTAGTGCTATACTAGTACTCTACTGGTAGTGACTGGAAGGTCAAATATCCATAAACATTGAAAGTGTGGATTTCATATGAAAGGTCATTTGCCTAGACAGAATATGTTAAGACATATGTGAAAAAGAAGAAGGAAAAAAATAAAAAGAAGAAGAAGAAGAAGTGGAGGAGGAGGAGGAAGAGAAGAAAAGAAGAAAGAAGAAGAGGAGATTTTTGAGGAAAAAAATTTACATGCTAGATCATGCCCAGCAGGCAGGATAATGAAGATCCTGGAGTTAGACCAACTTGATCTGACTTTTACTAGTCAGTTTTCATTAAGCTCCTACTATGTGCCACATTCATTAAGCTCCTACTATGTGCCAGGCACTGTGCTAAGTATTGAGGATACAAAGAAAGGTAAATTACACTCCTTTATCTCAAGGAGTCTATGATTTAATGAGAAAAACAAATGGGAACAACTCTGTACAAACAAGCTATATACAAGATAAACTAGAGATAATCAATAGATTAACTAACATAAAGGGCAATCAGGAAAAAGTTCTTGCAAAAGGTGGAATTTTAACTGAGAAAGGAAGGAAGTTAGGGAACTTAGGAGGCAGAGATGAGGAGGGACACTATGCCATCCAGCATCTATTGAAAGAACTAGCTGTGTGTAGTCTGGAAAAGAGAAGATTGAGGATTGTTGCCTTCTAGTATCTGAAAAACTATTGTATGAAAGAATTAAGCCTGAATGGTTGGGAGCTGCCAACTAGCAGATTTCTGCTGGATCTAAGGGGAAAAAAAATCCTTAACTAGGAAAATAGTCAAAAATTGGAATGCTTGGTTTTATTAGGCAATTCCATTAGAGGAATGAAAAGTGGAGGAAGTAGAATGATAATGTGTAAGGATGCCATAGAGAAAATTCCTGTTTATCTGTGAGTTAGACTAAATGACCTTGCGGGTTCTCTGGAATTCCATGTTTTGTTTTGTTTTTTTGATTATATAAATAAGTTTCTTGTAGAATATTTGCAAATCTGCTCCTTTGTATTACATGGATCTATGAGGTTCTACAGTAGGCAAGATTTCATCCTATCAATGTTTAAACATCTCCAAAGGTCCTCTTTAGTTTCCACTGCTGCAAAGTGAGTAGAACCATATATAAGGATCTCTGTAGGTCATATGCTGACTTAGTAAATGAAAAGTTAACATTGTCTATGTTCTATTGTATTCTTATTTATTTTGTCAAATATTTCTGAATTACAGTTTCATCTGTTTCAGACAGTATTGGAGAGTGTGTTGCACAGGTTGCACATTTCACATCACTGGACTAGATAATCTCTAAAGCCCTTCTGTAAACATAGCACCCCAACATACACAGGAGGGCCTGCTGTGCAGGTTCTTAGATCTGCTTTTCTGAAAGGAAGGGCAACTTTTGAGGGATTAACAATCACTTTAATCAAGGATATATGTCATTCACATATAGCGTTCAGGGGAAAACGTCAGCACCTTGAACGTTAGAGAAAGTACAGAGAAATAAAGATTAGCAGACAAATATGGCTTCCAACTGTCTGACAGATCAGCAGACAGATGACTGTCTGACCATACATGCATAGTTACCAGAGAGAGAAGCACTGACATCTGGGTTTTCAAACCCTTATTAGCTTCCCAGAGCCTCATCTGGCCAAACACTTAAAATGAGTAAACCCCAAAGTAAAATCTCAGCTCAGAGTATTTACGTACTTTTCAGAGTCACAGGGCATCATAACCCTAGAGAATCAGTGCCTCATTAGAAAATTAACAAAAAGTATTGAGGCCTATTATTGGGCGGGGAAGATCTTTAACTCTTTCCCCTCTACCATTAAGTTTAAAGTATCGTTACACCTTCTTATTCCACATTCTTAGATTTCTTCCAACTCAAAATCTTAGGACTTTATGTAGGGCTCAGAAAACCATCAAAATTTGAAAGGGTAGCATTTCTTTATATTCAGTTTCTTAATCACTAATTCTAATACCTATAGGATTTCCTTTCATGCTTTTACCCTGGATGGAAAAGAAAAAAAAGGAAAAAGAAAGAAAAGCCTTAGGAAGTGATGAATTCTCACTCCTGTGCTGTAAAGACCTAAATTGATTTTTTTAAATAAATAAAAAAAAATCCAGCTTGCTTGAAAAGATATTTTTTTCCCCTGGCCTCTATATCTTGTGATTTCTTTCTTTTGATTCATATATTGACAAGTAGCAGGGTCAGCGGTGATCATTTTTCGAAGTATTGAAGTAGAATTGGGCCCAGGGGATGCTCAGGAGATATTCAATGAAAAGCATACTGAATGCAGGAGTTAAATAGATATGCTAATTGGATGTTTGCTGTGAAGTTTCAACTTGAGTATGCCTAGTAAGGAAGAGTAAATGTACAAGTGTCACCTGGGTCGAGGGAGAGAATATAGAAGAGGGGGGAAACACTACCCAAGTTCAGTACAGTGGAGGAACAGGGGAAAGACTGTCAAATTGTTTTGAATTTTTTTGGGGGAAAATTTCAATTCAAAGAGGCACAAGAAGACAGGCTTAAGGAAAGGTTATGCAAACGAAGGAGGGTCAGGTGAAGGGTCTAGGGTAAGGTAACACCTGTGATCCTGAATGGTGTTTCAAGTTAGTGGATAAAGTCCTGGGCCTCAAGTCAGGAAGACTTGAGTTCAAAATCAAATCTCAGACACTTATAGCTGTGTGACTGTGGACAAGACTCAAGTTTTGTTTGCCTTTATTTTCTCATCTATCAAGGGGGGATCCTAATAGCACCTATCTCCCAAATTTGTTGTGAGGATTCAATGACAAAATATTTTTAAAGTACTCTGAGAAACTTAAAGCACTAAATAAATGCTAGTTATTATATAAGTATCCATATTCCCTGAAAGGACCAATAGAACTGAGACTTTCCTGAATGCGCTCTGGACCCTCTTTGTCTACCCTCACTAATGGTGAATTAATGTTACATCAGATACTTGTGTCATAAGTGGTTGGAGTGATTCAATGCCTGCCAGGATATGACTTTGAGAAAAGAAAGCAGAGTTACCACAACGGACCACATCTTTGCTCTTTTGTAAGCCTTGGGTACTTCAGGATGGAAGGGATGGCAGTAGCTCTTTGGGGTAACTGATGATCTCATTCAGCTATGGAGTGATGTGTTGTGTGACACTGTTGACTGTCCCCATAGACTTGATTAGTCAGAGGGAACTTTTACGTGATATATGCCACTGAGTGTTCTCTGCCTCCTTGGTCTGCATTTACAACTCCATGGCAGATGTGCTATGAAATCTGTGGTGTATCAAATGTCACTGTTCTTTCACTGAGACAACAGGAGAATTCACAATGAAGCTGATAATAGAGCTAAGAAATATGAGGCACTGTAAGATAGAAACAAAAGTGTAGATGTGTCATTGTTTTTTCCATGTTTCCATGTCAAGGAACCCAAGTACATATTATGTACACACTTTTTGATGTAATAAATAAATGGGGGACATCATGGAATGAAAGACACTGGTAGGTGAAATAAAGACTCCTGAAACTAGCTAATTTTTCCATTTTGGAACAAAGTATTATTTTCCATGATTTCCAGGCAGAAATGTAGGCTTGTGTAACTCACAGCTCCTTCTGTTAGTCACTGTTTTTGCTTTGTCTCATTTGTACTTAAGTTGACAAAGTTATATGGCTGGGTAGAAGTTGTAACATTCATACCCTGTCTCCTGGGTTATGCACAGCCTGCTATATGGAGTATATATACCCTATTTTATAGAGTATTAACATAGTACCCTATGTATGAGCACCCTGCTTGATAGTATATATACCACTTACCTTTAAAAGATTTCCTAGTAGTGCATGCCTCACAGGGTATGTGTGGTGTGCCTTGTGGGGATATGTGCACCTTGAATTATGGATCATAAGCTCCCTTCCTTATGAGATATGGGTATTTTACCTTATATGGCATGCATAGCCTGCCTAAGGTATGTGAACAATTTTCTTTATGGAAGTCTGAGTGTGTGAACATCCTATTTTATGGGATATGTTTTGTTATGAAAACTTGCCCCATGGGTATCACCCAAAATTGCCGATTAAAGCTGAACAGTTTTCATCTTAAACTAGGCCCTGTTTCCATTTCAGCCAAGGATCAAAGAAAGGACAGAATGAAGATTCCTAAATCTCCTGAGTTTGGTCTGAACAAAATGAAAAATAAAATCCTAAACCAAAAGATAGGAAGAGGAGAGAGACAACAAACTCTTCTTCTACAGTTGCTTCAACTAATTATTTTGAGGTTAAATAATTTAGTAACAACTCTTCCTCCCAGAAAGAAACCTGTTCAAGGGTAACTCAGGTTGATGAAAGGCAGCATTTGTAATCTCCAATACCCTCTGGTGCGTGTCTCCAAAAGTCCCATGGCTCTAAAAATTCCTTGTTGCCTACCAAAACAAAAATGAATTCTTAACCTATTCTGTACTATCATTCCTTTTGTCAAAAAGAAAGTGCTTAAGATTGACATAAGGCCACACTCTGTTGATGAGAAACTTAGGTACTCTTTAGGTAGCAGGAACACTGGACAGGAGGTTAGAAGTATCTCAGAGAAAGTCGTTCATGTGGATAAGTAATCAATAGAACTGAACAAGTGCTGATCCCATCTCAGCACAAAGTAGGACATATCACACTGATACTTGAAGGCTTTATTTAGAGTATGTAGGTGATATTTACAGAAGAGTTTTTCTTCTCTTTGAATTATATCCTCTCCCCTCATTTACTCATGGAAGTGAAAGTATAAATAAATTTCTCATTTTTTCCCTCATTTTTTTGTTTTTGTTGTTGCTTTATCTTATTTTTTTCTCCCTTTAGAGTTAGAAATCATTTTGGTTTGGTGACATGCACAGATTCACCTCTAAAAAAAGTAAATTTTTTTTGTTTGTTAAAAAAAGGTAAATTCAGTTTGATTGTAAACTTTTCCTAGGAAAATCTATTTTTGGATGACTCTAAGGAAGTTTCTCCTGACAATTTTAAATTGTACTTTATAAACAGTATCTCATTTGGTCCTAAAACATTTCTGAGAGATGAGTAATAGAAATATTATTGTCTCCCTTTTACACATAAGGGAACTGAGGCTGAGAATGAATGAATGAATGAATGAATGAAAAAGATATCCATTAAATGCTTACCATGTGCACTGTACTATATACTAAGCATTGAGGATATAAATTCAAAAGAGAGCCCTCAAAAGATCTCAGATTCTAACAGAAAACAACTCATAAAGGGGGTAATAGCCAGGAAATGATGTCCTGATGTAGGAAGTTATAGAAATGGAGAATGGGACAATTGGGCCATCCATGGTCACTTAGTTTCCAGAGACCATGATAGTGCTCATTTGATGACATTTCTCAGAGCAAGATTTGGGAAAGGGAAGGTAGTATGTGCAATATGAGAAATGGAAAATATCTTGGAGCTAGAGGGTGGTGGTAGAATGGAAACAAAAGGAAAATGAAGATTCATAGTCCAGTGCATGGTCCCTATTGGCCCACTATGGAAAGGAGGGCAGCACAGGGCAGGGCATCAGTGGCAATGGAAGGACATAAAAAAAGTAAAAGTCAAATAAGATGTTCAAGGTCATAAGATTTTAGTTGTGACACTCCCTGTAACAACTCCAACCTGTGCACCTGTGAGAATGGGAACAATGTCTTCCAAGATAACTGTACTTTGATGTCAATCGGTCCTTTATGCAAACTGTCACCATGATCACACTTAATTTTTTTTTTGTTTATTGCCCCAAGTTAAAAGGAAAAAAAAAATCTTGGTTTTGGGTTCTGCTTCTCTCACCCTCACCCCTTCCAAAAACGAAACAAGAAAGCATTTGAAATTTCCTTATTAGGCCCAGCCTGAATTTTTTTAGGAATCTGGCCTAAATATAATGAATAATTTCATGGCAGTTCTGATCATGAATGGTCTGTTTTTCTGAAAAGGAGAATTCAGGGCCTGGCATATAGCATTTGTTGAATAACTCCTGCTGGCAGCCCTCAGAGGATGAGTCAGAACAATTTGAAGGAACCTGCAAACACGATGGTGATTTTTTCCCCTCAAATTTTCCCTCCTTAAACTTTTCCAGGGAGAGAACAGCAGCTTTTAAAATGACGTTCTTGCTGGGTAGGAGCCAGAAACTAGATCATGCACATTTTACCTTAGGTCACATCTGGAGCAGAGTAGTCTGACATTGTCTCATTAAATAAAGTTATCCCAAGGTTCAAACTTATCTACCATGACATTAGCTTATATGGGGGAAAGAGCGCGTTGAAACCCACAGATTTCTCCCAAAGCAACCCCAAAATGTTGGAGCAGTTTTTGGAATAGTTGAAGGAGAAATAAATAAGGTGTTTCATTAAAGTCTGCAATTCCAGGCTGAGGGCATAGTCATTTTTGTCTTTTGGATTTTTAATACTCATTTAGAATGATCTCAATGTCAAGACAGGTAGTGTGGTGACTAAAATTATGTGTGTGTGTGTATATGTGTATGTGTATGTGTGTATATATATATATACACACACACACATATAACACACATATATACACACACATATGTGTGTGTGTGTGTGTGTGTGTAAAATATACATATATAGTTTTTTCCCCCTACCTACTCCCCTTCCCTTCCAAGGACATACTGGGAATGCATTCAAAAGAATGTATCTTTTTCTACAAGGATACATTACAGTAATCATGATCTTTTACATTGTCAGTCTCAAATTTTCCTTAGCACAGGAAGGTCTTTACAATTATCTCATGAAGGAAAAAGGGAGGGAATAAGCATTTCTTCAACATCTACAATGTGACATATGATATGCTAAGTGCTTTTCAAATATTTTCTTTTGTGATCTTCACAAGAATTCTGTGAGGTAAGTACTATTATAATTCCCAATTTAGAGTGAGAGAAACTGAGACAGACAGAGGTTAAGTGAAGTGCTCAGGGTCATAAAAGTAGCAAGTATCTGAGGCTTGATTTGAACTCAAGCCTTTCCAACTCTAGACCCAGTGTTTCACCAGCTGCACAAATTAGGTAGCTCCAAGAGAAGTATAGGATTTGCAACATGGAAAAGATGTAGAAATAACCTGGTCCAGTCCCTTAGTCTTACAACTGAGATTACTGAGACTGAAAGAGGGAAGGGATGTACTCAGCATGAGCCCAAAATTTGAGTGCAAAAGCAGATAGGACCAGTGCTCCGGTCTTCTCATTTCCTGTCCAGTACCTTTCCACCAAACCATTTATCACCCACATAATTGTCCCTGTCAGCTAGGTAGGTCAAGTATCAATATGTTACATTAATTTGCCAAGGATATGGGATTTATCAAGTGTGATAGCTCCCTCTACACACTTAGAAGCTTTCACAACCATCTGTCAAGTCCACAAGTATTTCTTCAGTGTTTACTATTAGCCAGGAATGGAGTAAGTAAGTTTTAGTGAGTGGTCTGAGGATCAGAGTGATTCAGAAATTTGATCATAG
>CM053769.1:144819096-144837159 GCA_028658325.1 Potorous gilbertii
TACAGAGAGACACATTTGTGTCTAATAATAGCCATCTCTAGGGTGGGAGATGGGAAAAAATAAAAGAAATTTATGGGATTATTATATATTTAGGAAGATTGGCAAATTGTACACAATAGCTTTACAGTTTCATTGCAAATCATCTTTTTTTATTATACTATGTTATGAAAATTCTTGTCTTATTAATTAAATCAATAATTTAGTTAATTATTAAACTATTAATTTAATTAATTATTAAATTAAATTAAAAATAAATTAAATTCAATTAAATATTAAATAAATATTTTATTGTATAATAAAAATACTTCTTATCAATCAATACATATTTATTAAGTGGCCACTATGTTACAGGTACTATGTTAAGTGCTAGGGATACAAAAAGAGGGAAAAGGCAGTCAATGTCCTCAAAGAGCTAATGGGGGAGACAGCAGGCAAACAAAAATACACAAAGCAAGCTATATATGGCATAAATAAGAAATAGTTAAAAAAAGGGATAGCCCTGGAATTAAGAAGGGTTAGGGAGGGCTTTCTATAGAAGGCAAGAATTTAGTTGGGACTTAAAGGAAGCTAAGAAGGTCAGTAGTTGAGGAGGTAGAGGATTTCAGGTGTGGTGGAGAGCCAGAGAAAATTCCTGGATCTGAGAAGTGGAATTTTTTATCTAGGGATAGACAGGAGGCCAGTATCTCTGGATTCAAGAATATGTGTTGGAGTGTTGAGAAATAATATTTAAGAGGACTGGAAAGGTAGAAGGAGGCTAGATCACAAATGAGTTTAATACCAGACAGAGCATTTTGCATTTACTCTTGGGGGTAATAGGAAGCCACAGGAGTTTATTGAATAGGGGGTGAAATGATTAGATCTGCACTTTATGAAAATCACTTTAGTGCCTAAAGGGAGGATGGATTAGAGTGGGGAGAAATCTAAGACAGGCAGATCCACCAGCAGGCTATTATAGTAATCAAGGCATAAGGTGATGGAGAACTATGCTAGAGTGGTGGCAGCATCAGAGGAGAGAAGGGGGCACATTGGAGAGATGTTGCGAAATTGATAGAAATTGTGAAATTGACAGATGTTATGAAATCAGCAACAATTTGGATATTGAGGGTGGGGGATGTGTGATAGATAGTGAGAAATCCAGGATGACTCCTAGTTTGTGAGCCTGTGGGACTGGGGAGATGGTGTTGTCCACTACTAGGGAAGGGGGTGAGTGTTTGTGTGTGTGTGGCTGGGATTTGAACATATTAAGATGTCTACTGGACATGCAGTTTGTGGTATTTGAAAAGCAGTTGGAGATGTGAGATGGAAGTGGGTAAAGAGATTGGGACAGGAAAGATAGCTTTGAGAATCATCAGCATAGATATGGTAATTACATCCCTGAGAGCTGAAGTAATATAGAGGGAGAAAAGAAGATGTTTCAGAATGGAACCTGAAGGATATCTATGGTTAGAAGATGGGATCTGGAGGAGTATCCAGCAAAGGATGCAGAGAAGAGGTCAGATAGGTAAGAGGAGAAACAGAAAGAGTGGTGTCCCCCAAACCTAGGATTTTTTGAAGACAATATAAAGAGAGATCACTAGCGTCAAAGGTTATAGAGGAGTCAAGGAGAATGAAAATTGAGAAAAGGCTATTGGATTTGGCAGTTAAGAAATCGTTGGTCAATTTGGAGAGAGCAGTTTTAGTGTAATGATAAGGTTGGAAACCATATTATAAGGTGTTTTAAAGAGAGTAAGAGGAAAGAAAGAAGAAGCACCTGCTGTAGATGGCCTTTTTCAGGAGTTTAGCTACAAAGTGCAAAAGAGATATAGGAAGATAGCAGGGGTGGAAGGATAAAGTGAGGGTTTTGTTTTTTTTTTCTGAGAAGTAACATGGTCATGTTTGTAGGCAGTAGGAAATGAACCAAAAAAAAGGAAATGATTAAAAATAAGTGAAAGAGTGGAGATGATAGGTGGGTCAATCTATTGGAGGAGAAGGGATGAAACAGGTTCATTTGAACAAGTAGAGGGATTCACCTTGTGTATTGCCCAGGCAATATTCACAGGCCCGAGGACTGCTATGAATATGCTGGCATAGTTCTGAATCACAAAGACTCTCCATATAGAAGGTAGAAGAAAAACATTTATTCAGACACCATAAAGCCAAATCCTAACACCATAAAGTCAAATCTATCATAGTAGCCAAGAAGTCAATAAACATTAGCACTGCTGGGGACAAAGGTATTTCCAATCCTTCCCACAAGCAAACACTCATGAGCCTCCAACTGCTCTTACTAACTTCTTCCTGGTTCTGCTCCACCTTTAACCGAGCTCCTCCCACCATGTGTGACTTGGACTTCCAGGAGATTTAAGCAGGTCACATGGGCCTATTAATGAATGGGGAAGATCTTCCCATTTAAATTGCCATTACACTTTGGTAAGGAGGAAGGCCACCTCAAAACATGAAACAGGGGTGAAGAGGAGACAGTGGCAGAAAGCACCTGAGTGATAGGAGATGAAGAAGAGGAAAGAAGGAGTTCATGGCAAATGGCTTCAGGTTTTTTTTCTGTAATGTATGAGGCAAGGTTCCCAGCAGAGAAGTGCTAGGGAGCCATGGGAGGAGGGCTGAGTTGCTGTGGAGAGTGTAACAGTGATTTGATAGGGGAGATACTAGGGATTGCCTAATACAAAAGAGGGCTCAGTTGAGTTTATGTAAACATTTTTAGGGGACTCATTCAAAATAATTGTGTGATTCTTTTTCCCACTTTTGATCATCAGCAATGCAATTTAATAAACAATTATTAACACCTACTATGTGTCAGGCACTGTGGAAAGCAACTGTGGAGGCACAAATGCAGTGATTGGTGGGAGTGATCCAATGCTGGGACTTGACTCCTTGTGATATGATAAGAAAGCTATAAATTTAAGAAAAAATGACAGTGGTAGAGTTGAATTAGTTCACCAAGGAGTCAAGAGGAGAAAGTGGCTAGTTCAGGGGAGATGGCATGGGAGAGATTTGAATGGTCAAGGTATGTAAAATATTCATGGTTCTACTATTTTTCAAGTTGTTCTAAATATATAATTTGCACTTAATAATAGTAGTAGTACATTTATATAGAATTTTAAGGTTTGCAAAGTCCCTCTTGCCCATAAACCACCTAGTTTTCCTGTGAGGTAGGTTGTTCAAGGGTATTATCTCTTTGAAGAGAAGGAGACTGTAGTTCAAAGACAGCAATTTGCCCATAGTCACAGTCCTACCTATGTTTCAGAGTACACTAGTTTCCCCAAGGATCATGCACAAGTCTTGATCTCCCCCCTCCCTTTCCTTACAGTAAGCTGAGTAAAAGATCTTGAGGGATAGAGTAGGGAGGCAGAGACAGAAGAGGAAAATATCAAACTATTTTTTTTTCATTTCTAATCCAGGAAGGCTTCCATTAAAAAAAAAAAAGAAAAAAGAAAATTCTCAGTTTTCCAGGTAGTTGTATTTCTATTAACTTTTCAGGAACACTAAATATAGTCTTTGAGCTTATTGGAAAACTTGGCAATGCTATTGATACCAACTTCAGTGTTTTGTTCAGTACACTTCTCTGTCTTGCCTTACAGTGCTTTCATTCCTTCCTTCCTTCCTTCCTTCCTTCCTTCCCTCCTTCCATCTTAATTTGTTTTCCCCTGTAGCTAACACACATGGGAGTGGAGGATAGGTAGTTCAGTGGACAGTGTGGGCCATGAAGTTAGGAAAAACTGAGCTCAAGTCCCCACTGATGCACATACTATTAATTCTGTAATATTGGATAAGTCACTTCTCTCAGTTTCAGTCTCCTCATCTCTACAATGAGGAGACTGGAGTTCTTAACTTCTCAGTCCCCTTCTAGCTCAAAATCTCTGGCAGTCTAATATTTTACCAAGTAGTTGTATCCATTAGGAACAGCCCTAAGATTACCCCTTCATTTCTTTGGGCCACTGAGCAGTCATAGAAGCCCTAACCTCAGCCAAATCCCCACTGCTGGAAGGATGTGCATGTATCTGATACTGAGGCATTTAAATGACACCATCCTATTAGTCAGCTTTTGTAGTATCTCAGAAAGCCTGGAAGCATTCGGGATCCTCATTTAGAATGCAAAAAAAAATGTGTGATAAGAATTTTGAGGAATGATTGTCGAGCTTGAGTAAAAATTAAAGAATGAGGCTTTCTGAAGCTGGCCCAGTGTGTAGGCTGTGTTTCAGTCAGCTTGGTGGCACCTGGAGAGCACAGAGTGACATTGTCCACTGGACCTGGGGACTACAAATCTGAGCCTGCTGTTTTTGCTCTCTAGTTAATGGTCCAGAAAAGGCTGCACAGTTTAATCTTTGTATGGGAAGTGGTCACCAGCTTAGCTGTGGGGGAAAAGGGAAAAGGCAGTAGTGGCAGCAGGAGCCAGTGCCTTGGCAGTGAACTACTATATATGTGTGGGAATGGGATTCCTAGCTGGAAGCTAGTAGAAAAATAAAAATGGGCATCTTTAAAGAAAAGGAGGAAAAAGAAGAAAAGAAAGCAGGTTCTACAGAAATGTAAATGAGAACCTCCAGTTCCAGAGAGGAGACCTGCCAGGCTAGGTTATTGCAATGGATAGGGAACTTTGGGAGACATTGTAGGAGAGGATTCTACATGGGAATTGTGGGCATTTGGACTATGTGGATTCTAAAATATATCTTTACTCTGTGGTTCATTCACGCTACTTGTGTCCCTTTTGCTAAGCTAAAACCATGATAAAGACTGTACAGCTCAAAAGCTACCTTCGGTCAGAAAATGTTTTCTCTTTTCCCTGAGTCACTGCCACCTCTCTTCACCTTTTTTTGTCCAAACTTTCCCCCTGCCAAGCACTTCCTTCCCTCCTTTAACCCCTTCCCTCCATCCACTTCAAATCTCCCAAGGGCTCTTCCTCCCCAACTCCAATCCCCTGCTTTGCCCTCTTTTCTCTTCTCCCTTCACCCTCCCTAATCTCACTTTATTTTATCTTCCTCCACTCCTTAATCTTTTCAAATCACCACCCCATCTCCTTTCTTTCCCTTCCTCAGCTCTGCTTCTTCTCCTTTGTGATCCTATTTCTTTTTTCTTCCCACTTTCCTTATCTTTCATTCTCCTCTTTTGTCTTCCATGCCCTCCTTTCAATCTCTTCTTTTCACCCTTTCTCCTCTCCTTTCTCTCTGCTCTCCCTTCTTTCTTTCTTCGACTTCCTGTCTCTTTCTTCCTCTCCCTCTCACATTTTCTCCACCCCCTTCCTTTGCTCTTTCTCCTGTTACTGCAGCACTTAAAAATACCAAGAGTATTGGTGAAAATCAGTTGCCCAGACTTCCTCCTTGCAGCCAGGGACTAAGATTTCCATGAAATGCCCCCAGCCGCTGGATTGCTAAACTAAAATCTTCATTTTGGACCCCCTGCTTGTTATAAATTCCCATTTACAGAAGCCCACATGTAGTGTTCTCATCTAAACTCGGTTTGTCTTTCCTCAGACATCCACTATGGTTGCAGAACCAGCTCTGCAGGTGTGCACACACACATACACACATACACACACATGCACAGGTATTCTATAGATGATCCTTAGCACAAGAGGGCCCTATGTGTACCATAATAAGTGTCTAAGACTCCTTTGTATTTCTTTGTAGTTGTGACCCCAATGACCTCCCTGCTCTTCCTTTTCTCTCATGGGGTGAATGTCTCATGGAGAATATAACTCACTCTAATAGAAATCACCCCAGCAAATCAGGAGAAGAGTGTTCTGTTTCCATTACTTGTATCTTTCTCTAAGAATCTTATTTCAGGGCTGACTTAAATGGAAACCAGTTCTGTGCCTCAGTATTTCTTCCCCACTTAATAGAATAGACCTTCAGATTGTCATTTTCTGGTTATTTCAGTTTTCTCAACTGTAAAATGAGGGAATAGGACTAGATGTTCTATAATTTCCCAGCCAGTGCTAAGATTCTGTGTTCTAAGATCCCTTCTAGCTATACAATCCCCAATTTTGTGCTCTAAGGTTCTCTGTCCTAAGACCCCTTCCGTTTCTTATTTTTGGCATTACATGTTTGAAGATTCTGTGTTTAAAGTACATTTCATCTTTGGAAGTCTCTGTCCAGAGTTCTAAAATTCTTCCCTATGCTTTGACATTCTGTGTTCTGTGGTCACTTCCAGTTTTAACTTTCTATGATTTTATAATTCTTAATCATTCAAATTTACAATGAGCTCAATTTAAGGGAAAAATAAATCTAGTGCAATGAAGAACTTTCCTTCTTAGTTTGCTTCCCCATAGGAAGGCATATATTTAATTATGTGTTTAATCGTTTCTATTCATCAGTTGTGAAGGAGATTCAGAAAAAAAGACAAAGGCAGAACAAAGACACATAAATAGTCATGCAATTGAAAAAATGTCACAGTGTCAAGAACACCAAGTAATATCTGTGGTAGGGATTAATATTTTAAGAACTACCCCCTCAATGAGTAACAGACCTCAGCATCCCGCTGAAGGTCACCTCCCAAGAACTCATGGACAACAAAGGATCTTTTATTTGAGTTGTGTAGGAGTTAAAATTATTCCCTACTCCTCTCCCTGTCCCCTCCTCCAAAAAAGGAACCCAGGTATTATGGAGTATTCTTGGAAAATAAATACAAATCACCACTATCACAATAATACTAATTACAATGAAATGTATGAATCTATACAGCTTTGTAAGAAGGCTGAAGAAAGGGAGCAGCCTACAAAAACACACTTCAAAAAGCTATTACATCTAAATTACTTTAAAAAATACTGCCTTCAAAAATTCTCAAAAAAAGAAAACCAAATACCTCAATCTGTTGAGTCCTTCAATATATAGAACTAGAGATTTGGGATTCACTAGAATCATCTTTAAATACAGTCTGACTCCATACCTGCAGATTACTTAGATAATTGAGGTCAGATAATACTTATTGGACACAATTATCTCAAGTACATTAGGCAAGGAATTTTATTTTATTTTGTTTGCTTTTAATTTTAACAATTATATGATCTCATACCCATGTGTATTATTGGTCTGAACTATACAGACAATTTTAGTCACAATAGCATTCACATTTATACAGAGCATCATACTTTGCAAAGTGCTTTAACTGCAATATCTTATTTAGTCTTCATAACAACCCTATAAAGTATGTGCTATTATTGCCCTTATTTTACAAAAGAGGAAACTGAGGCTTACAGAGGCACAATACCTTGCTCAGGGTTATAGAAGTGGGATTGGATCCCGGTATTTTCTGAGTTGATTCCTGTGTTCACTATGAAGTGCTGTCTTTTGAAATCAAATAATCAATAAACAAGCTGCGGTATATGATTATGATAGCATGCTACTGTGCTATAAGAAATGATGAGCTGGTTTATTTTAGAAAAGAAAACATGGAAAGACTTGCATGAAATAATGAAGGGTGAAATCAACAGACTCAAAAAAACACTGTATTTAGTAACACAATATCGCTCAAAGAATTAATGTGAATGACCAAGTTATTCTGAGTATTATAAAAACTCAAATCAATTACAAAGTACCTATAAAAGAAGATGTTATCCACTTCCGGAGAAAGAACTGATAAATAAAAGTATGCATAGTATAACTTTACATATATTTATATATTTGTGTCAAATGATGGCCTTCTCTACTGTAGGGTGAGGAGAGAGAGAGAAACTTAAAATGTAACAAAAATGCATTTTTCAAAAAGAAAAAAATCTGCATCATTTTAAAGAAAGAAACCAATTAATCATAAAATCATATGACCAGGAATAAACTAGTCAAATATAAACTTGGATTCAATTTAGTTCAATGACACATCATTTAGTTCAAATGCAGTCATTCATTAAGCACTTATGTGTAAAGTAATAGAAAACCAACTCTGTCCTCGAGCAGTTTATAACCTATTTGCATGGTAAAGGGGAAGGTAGAGGCCATAGCAAAAGTAAGTAAATAAATGAGCATGATGGAATTTGAGAAGGAGGAGAGCATTAATAATTTGGAAAATTTGGTACGACTTCCTGAGCAGGGTGGCACATAAGTTGAGCCTTGAAAGAAACTAGGAATGCTAAAGTGTACAAGTGAGAATAAAAGAGATCCTAGTCATAAGGAAGACATGTAAGTTCGTGTCAATTTTGGGCAATAACAAGGACATTCTGGCTAGACAGAATTAGTTCATGAAGGAAAATGATTTGAAATACATCTGAAAAGTCAGTCTGGAGATGAAACATGAATAGATTTATATACTAAACTGAAGAGTTTGTTTTTTTTCCTAGAAGTAACAGGGAGCAGTAGAAATTTCTTAAGGAAAGGCATGGGATGGTATAAACAGATAGATGGCACAATAAGTAGAGCACCAAGTCTGTAGTCAGGAAGACTCATCTTTGTGAGTTCAAATACGGCCTTACTTGCTCTGTGACCTTGGGTAAGTTATTTAACCCTGTTTGCTTGGGTTCCTCCTCTGTAAAATGAGCTGGAGAAGGGAATGTCAAATCATCCTAGCATCTTTGCTGAGAAAACCCCAAGTGGGGTGAGAAAGAGTTGGACATGACTGAAATGACTCAGTAACAATAGTGCGATAGTAAGACATGTTTTGATAAAATATTTTGGCAACTTTGTTGCCAAAAAGATAAATTGGAGACGGGTATGATTAGAAGAATGCAGTTCCCTCATACCTATCAGATTTGCAAAGTTGACACAAAAGGAAAATGAGAAATATCGAAGGAACTGTGGGGAAATAGGCATAGTGATATGTGGTCATTGGAACTGTGAATAGGTACGACCATACCAGAAAGCAATTTGAGATTAAACACTACAAAATTACTTTTTTAAATGTACCCTTTGACCCAGTTACATCACAGGTGGTCCTATAACCAAAAGAGGTTAAAGAAAGATGGAAAAGTCTTTATTTTTGATTTCTATTTTTTCAATTATAACTTTTTTCAATTATAAGAATCATGATTAATAAAATGACCATTCATGATTCAGAATGCCAATGATATGCTATCCATTACAGAGAGTTAACAGCTGGGGATGCAGAATGAGACATGTATATTTTTGTGACCAGTCATAGGGTGAATTTGATGTACTTGACTGTTAATATTTATTATAATAAATTTAATTCCTTTTTTTTCTAGAGTGGTAAGGATGTACTTTGCATGTGAAATGTTGCTGCATGTACTTTCAGATGAAATCACTGTATTATTGGTTTTATTTTGTTCTAAAATAACTTTTAGATTGTGGGATTAATCTGCAAGTGTATATAGTGTAAAAACAGTAGGTATCAATATAACTTTTCAAAACAGTAATTAACCATAAATACAATGGAGTCCAAATGAAAATTCCATTTTCACCATCTTTGATAAATTAAGGGCTACCATGTTAATCTAGCCTTTATTTAAACACTTGTACATATGAGGGATTTCAATACTTAAGAAGCCAATCCATTCCACATCTCTGTAATCCCATTCCCATTTAATCTTCCTTGCTTGTGTGATTTTCAAAGAAGGAGGAGGAGGATGAGAAGAAGAAGGAGAAGAAGAAGAAGAAGAAGAAGAAGAAGAAGAAGAAGAAGAAGAAGAAGAAGAAGAAGAAGAAGAAGAAGAAAAAGAAGAAGAGGAGGAGGAGGAGGAGGAAGAAGAAAGAGAAGCTTCAAGATGGCAGAGAAAAGACAGCAACGCACCTGAACTGTCCTCCAAATCCTCCCAAACACTTTTACATAATGCCATAAAACTATTCCCAGAGCAGGACAATACACAAAAGGAAAGGGTAAAACAATTTTCCAGTCAAAGACAAAAACAATCAACAGGAAAGGTTTGCTGGACCTTGGTGAGAGTGGAGCACAGTTCAGTGGAGCACAGTCCAGCCAGAAAACCAGGAGTAAGCCTTGGGAGCTACTGAAACAGCAGCAGCAGCAGCTGTTTCTGGAGCTCTCAGCCCATTCATGGAAAGAAGGTCAAATAACTGATCAGAAGGAGATGACAGGGGTCTTTTCAATGGCACTGGGGAGCAGAACTCGGTTGCTTTGCCCATACTCAGATTCCCACCCCAGTCATTGGTGGCAGTCCCAAGGTCAAAAGGAGCACTAGCACCACCAAGCTTTCAGCTGCTGTGGAGCAGGGGACCTTAATTACAATTCCAGGGCAGAAAAGAGTGCTTGTGATCACTCAAAGATCAGACCACAGGCCAGGAGAGTAGTAAACACATATTTCCTTAGATCATACTACCCTGGAAGAACTGAAAATGTACAGGTCCCTAAAAGTATCTCTAAAAATAACTACATAAAAACCCTGAAGCTTGGGACAATGTTCCCTCCACCCTGGAAGCAGAGCTCTACTTTAGCAAAGAGAAAAAATAGGCTGGGAAAATGAGTAAACAACAGAAAAAATTCTGACAGTAGAATATTACTGTGGTAACAAAGGAGATCAAAACACACATTCGGAAAAAGATAACAAAGTCAAAGCTCCTGCATCCAAAGTCTCCAAGAAAAATAGTATGAATTTGTCTCAGATCATGGGAGACCTCCAAAAGGATTTTGAAAATCAAGTAATAGAAGCAGAGGAAAAATTGGGAAGAGAAATGCAAATAATGCAAGAAAATCATGAAAAATGAATCAACAGTTTGGTAAAGGAGATACACACACAAAAAATACTGAAGAAGATAATACCTTAATAAAATAGACCAGGCCAAATGGTAAAAGAGATGCAAAAAAGTCAATGAGGAGAAGAAAACCTTAAAAACAGAATTGGCCAAATGGAAAAAGAGGCACAAAAGCTCCCTGAAGAAAATTAATTCCTTAAAAATTAGCAGTGAGCAAATGGAAGCTAATGGATTTATGAGAAATCAAGAAATAAGAAAACAAAATCAAAAAACTGAAAAAAAGACAATATGAACTACCTCATTGAAAAACCAACTGATCTGGAAAAATAGATCCAGGAGAGATGATTTTAAAATTCTTGGAGCACCTTAGAGCCATGATAAGAAAAAGAGGCTAGACATCATCTTTCAATAAATTGTCAAGGCAAACTACCCTCATATTCTAGAACCAAAGGGTAAAATGGAAATAGAAAAAATCCACTGATCACCTCCTGAAAAAAAGATCCCCAAATGAAAAGTCCCAGGAATATTACAATAAATTTACATAGCTCCCACTTCAAGGAGGTAATATTGCAAGCAGTCAGAAAGAAAAAATTTAAGTACCATGGAGCCACAGTCAGTGACTTAACATAAGATTTAGCAACTTCTATGTTAAAGAATTGGAGGGCTTGGCATATGATATTCTGGAGGGTAAAGGATCTAGGATTAAAACCATGAATCACCTGCCAGGACAACTGATGATAACCCCTCAAGAGAAAAAAATGGATATTCAATGAAATGGAGGACTTTCAAGTATTCTTTATGAATAGATCAGAGTTGAATAGAGAATTTGCATTTCAAATACAAAACTCAAAAGAAGCATAAAAGGTTAAACAGGGAAAGGAAATCATAAGGGACTTACATTCCTACATGGGAAGCTAATACTTGTAAGAATTTTCTTATTATTCGGGCAGTCAGAAGGCACAGATATGTATTGAATATGGAGGAATGGTATCTAAAAACATAAAATTAAGGAGTGAGAGAGTAATGTACTGGGAGAAAGAATGAGGCAAATTATCTCACATAAAAGAGGCAGGAAAAAGCCTTTACAGTGGAGGGGAAGAGGGAAGAGGTTGGGGGTCGGGGAGTGATTGAAACTTACTATCATTAGAATTGTCTCAAAGAGGGAATAACATGCACATTCAGTCGAGTATAGAAATCTCTTACCCTATAGGAAAGTAGGAGAAAAAGGGGATAAGTAAGGGGAGTGTGATAGAAGGGAGAGCAAGTTAGGAGAGGGAGTAGTCAGAGACAAATCACTTTTACAGAGGGATAGTGTGAAAGGAAAGAGAGAGAATAAATGGAGGCAAATAGGATGGAGAGAGATAATATTTCGCAATAGTAAAGGTGAAATTTGTAAGTATACCCAGATTTTTATAGGCATCTATAGGGTACAAGGTGCGTACCCTTTGACCTAACAATGCCCCTACTAGGTATGTATCCCAAAAGAGATAAACAGCAAAAAGAGAAAGGACTTATATGTACAAAAATGCTTATAGTAGCTCTTTTCTGGTGACAAAGAACTGGAAATTGAGGGGATGCCCATCAATTGAGAAATGGCTGAGCAAATTTTGGTATGTTATTATAATAGAATATGATTGTGCTATAAGAAATGATGAGCGGGATGCTCTGAGAAAACCTGGAAAGACTTAAACGAGCTGATCCAAAGTGAAATGCATTGTGTATAAAGTAACAATAATTTTCTAAGATAATTAGCTATGAATGATTTAAGTATTATCAGCAATATACTGATCCAAGACAACTATGAAGGACTTAGGATAAAAAATGCTATGCGTCCCGAGAGGAAAACTGCTGTGTCTGAATACAAACTGAAGCACACTTTTAAATTTTTTCGTTATTTTTCTCGAGTTTTTTTGTCTATGGTTTTTTTTTCCGACATGACTAATGTGGAAATGTTTTACATGACTATACATACATAACCTATATTGAATTGCTTGTCTTCTCAATGAAGGGTAGTGGGAAAGGAGAGTGGGAAAGTATTTGGAACTCCAGATTTTAAAACCAAATGTTAAAAATTGTTTTTACATGTAACTAGTCAACAATAAAATACTAAATAAATTTAAAAAAATAAAAGAGAAGTCTACTAAAATTAGAGCCCAAAAGGGTTTTGGTCAATTTCATTTAGATTATACAATGAAATTATCATATATCATGAACTTATTTACTGTTATTTTCTATTTTTTCATGAAGGCTGCGTGTTTAGTAAATAATTTGTTCTCTATGATATATAACTTATTCATTACTGGACTTTCAATTGGTTTCTAAGTCTCTAATTTAATACTAGTTTAAGGATAGTAGAACAAAGAGAGTCCATTGAGAAATTTTTACATTATGTTATTTTGTCAAAAATAACAAAGAGCAATCTTCCTTAGAGATCATTGTAGCATTTTATTGTAAGTCTAAATACAGAGTGTCAGTTTTTGCACATCTGCCTTGCAACAAACCAAGTATCATCTTGACTGTTCCAAGTTTCTGGTGTTCTACTCATCTCCCAATGCACTCACAATTCTACTTTGATACTTCTCTTGCCCAAAGATGGAAGGACAGCTGTCACATACACTAAAGTTATTTCTCACCATTTTCAGTGTTTTCTTCTTTCAATCTCCACTTCTCCCACATCCAATCCTTTACAACACTGCCAGACAAACTTTCCTTACTGATATATCTGGTTGTATGATAACCCTACTCAAAAGTGTTCAGGGGTGACAGCTGAATCACAGAATGAAAGTTGGCAGGGACCACATGAGTCATTCAATCTAACTTATACATGAAAGGATTCCCTACTGCACTTATTTATCATGTGATGGCCCACCCTCTGCTTGAAGACTTCCAAGGAGGAAGGGAAACAAAACCCAGTAGAGGTTGTTCTTCCATTTTTGGACAACTCTAATTGCTAGAAAGTTTTTTTCTAACCACTCCAAATTTTCCTTTCTATGAGTTCCCAGCTGTTTTCTGAGGCAAATAAATAAATTTAATAATCCCTTCAGTTAATTAGAGACAATCATCATTTCTTCTCCATCCCTGAATTGTCTTTTCTTGGGGCTAATCACCTCTAATTGCTTGAACAGATCCCTGTCTAATGTGAACTTGAGTCCCTTCACCATTTTGGTTTCCTTTTTCTGAACACTCTCTGGTTTATCATTGTTCTTTACTACAAAACAAAGTTCAAGTTGTCTGTCAGTCCAAGCCTTTCACAACCTGGTGACATAATCCCTTCACAAAATTTTCCCTTATTTTGTCCCCCTAAGTACTCTGCAAGCCAGTCCAATAGAGATAGTTCCTATTCCACAACAAATATATTACTATTTTGCCTCTGCACCTTTATTCATTCTGCTTCCTATGCTTAGAATGTCTTCATACCTTAATCTGTTGCATTCCTTTTAATTCTTCAAATCCAATTAAAATTAAACCTCATATAGGAAGCTTTCTTTTATTTTTAACTAATTACCCCTCCATTGTATACTTTATGTAGTACTTAGCTTTACACCCATCTAATGAACTTATAGCATAGAATTTTGTGTTGTGATTTTCTGTTAAAATTTTGGTCCTTAAACTGGACTATATGTTCCTGGATGAAAGGCAAGATATCTTATAATTTTTCAATTTGTAACACAATGCTCTTCATATAATAAGTGTTTAATAAGGTTGCATAGCACAATGACTAATGCACCGACTTTGGAGTCA
The DNA here is from genome assembly GCA_028658325.1 of Potorous gilbertii. Classification (NCBI taxonomy): domain Eukaryota; kingdom Metazoa; phylum Chordata; class Mammalia; order Diprotodontia; family Potoroidae; genus Potorous; species Potorous gilbertii. Next base: position 144,833,421 of record CM053769.1, read on the forward strand.
GGAATACCTGCATTATAATTTTGCTTCAGTCACTTGCTAGCTATGTGATCCTGGCCAAGTCATTTAACTTCCATTGGTCTTGATTTCTTAATTGATAAAATGGTAATAAAAATAATACCTTATGGGGGTGTGATGAATTTCAAATGAAATAATTTATATAAGACATTTTGCAAATGTTAAAGTGCTGGGTTAATTATAGCTGTTAGTTACTACTGTTAATAAGTGTATTTCAACGAATACATACAAAAATAACCCAACACCCAGTTCAGTCCCAAGGGTCACTGCCGTCAATCCCTTTCACTATATGCATTATTAGTCAAAGTTTATGAATCATAATCAGTCTGAATTTAGGGAGTTATCCCTAATACTTCTTCATGGGGCACATCGCTTAAAGCTAGTGCAACTTATCTAGGCAAAGAGAGAATCACTATGTAAATCATTATCAGGGACAAGTTAAGCCCGAAGTGAAAAGCAGAATGTATGTTTTGTGTATTTACCTCAGGCTCATTGTCTCCATGGAATAGTTGTTTTTTTGTTTTTTGTTTTTTTTAAGATGCAGATATCAGATGGAGATTCACATGTAAAAATAATATTCTTCTGCAGGGTAGGTCTTGGATTCCTTATGGAATAGTCAAATTCCAATTCCTTCAACTATTCTGAAGTCCAGTCTACTTTTCTCCTTGCCATTCTTACGCAGAACTGTGGGGCAAACAAGATGGCTAGAACAATGCATCTTAAAATAGTTACCATCCAGAAAAATGAAAATAACACATACCCTTTTAGCTAAATAGAACAAAATAGGTTTGGGGTTGATTTATTCTCATCATTTTATCTGTTCATGCATGAAAGAAAAATCTGACTTTCTAATGACTTCAATACATTATCATGGCACACAGATTACCTTGGGTCCTTAAAGGTCATACCAACAGATTACAATTCTTCATGATTTTACCAAGCTTGAAATTCTTTGAATAAGATCAAGGAGTATGTGTATGCATATACGCATACATATGTTCATATATGTTTATGCACTCATATTTTCTGGTCATAGTAACTTACAAATGCTTTACTAAGCACACAGAGGTTGTGATTTGCATTGTGAACACATTAAGAGCAGGGATTATTTCATTATTTCAAACCTCAGCAACTAGCACAGTGCTTGTCATATGGGAAGTGTTTAATAAATATTTGTTGATTGTTTGATTAGAAGGAATACCCATATTGATTAAATCATAAGTGCTTCAAGTATTGCAGAAAATGTTGCCTATATAAATCAGACATTCACTTTTATTTAGGTAACATGGACTATCCTTGTAGAGTAACCCACAATCTATTCAAGAATGAGGTGCAAAATTATAGAAGTTTAGAGTTGGGAGAAATCTTAGAGGTGAGCTAGTCTAAGCCTTACCTGAAAAGTGGATCTATTTAACTATGTCCAACAAAGGATCAGCCAGATTTTATTTAAATAACATTAGTAGCTAGGATGGTTTTATCTCCTTAGAAAGTCCTTATCATATTGGATAGTCCTAATTGTTGGAATGTGCATTTTTATATTGTTTGGGCATTTGCAGTCTTCTTGAAACTTTCAATATGTCAGCACCATGGCCAGTTCATGAGTGAAACAGAAAGCCGTTGAGCTGAAACAGCATGAGCTGCTTTAGGCCACCACTGCGGGGTGGATAATGTCTGAGTTTAGAAAGGGTATTTAAGGAGGAGGAAAAGTGGACTTTGCTGCTGGCAGTTAGATGACTGCTTGAACTTCTGAAGTATTATAGTAGTTTGGCTTGCTTTCAGAGTTATTAAGACCCAGGCAAGGTTTTGGGATTATAAAAGGGCATGAATGCATTGGTGTGATTTCTCAAAGCTTTCCTGTCATTGGTCTGTCTCTGTGTCTTTCTTCAAACATGCCAATCCTCAGAAATTTAGCCAACGAAGTTCTCTCTGTGCGTTTTTCTTACATAGGATTTTATGCGATGTGCTTATGCTTGGTTCCTCCCCAATGTTTAGGGATAGACCTTCCAGTATAAAGTGAGTCATAATAAATTTTTATGAGACAGCTTAGGGCTTCATTTTTCATGTGGTGCTGATAAAATCTAGGCCCCATCAAACTTTATCATAATTTGAGAATTTCAAATGTAATGTAATCGCAGGTCCTGGTTCTATGTCTTAGGGCTAATTTCAAAAATTTTCCTTTTTTTCTTTTCATTTCATCCCTCTCTTCCCTTATCCCCATCTTCTCTCTTTTCTTGTAGGGCAAGATAGATTTCTATATCCAATTATCTGTACTTCTTATTTCCCAGTTGTATGTAAAAACATTCCTCAACATTCATTCCTAACACTTTGAACTGCAACTTTTCTCTTCCTCCCTCCCGACCCATCCCCACTGAGAAGGCAAGCAATTCAATATAGGCTATATATGTGTTGCTTTGCAAAAGACTTCCATAATAGTCATGTTGTGTAAAACTAACTATATTTCCCTCTATCCTATCCTGCCCCTCCCATTTATTCTATTCTCTTTTTTGATCTTGTCCTTCCCCATAAGTGTTTACTTCTAATTACCCAAGCATCACACAGCTAGTAAGTGTTTGAGGCCAGATTTGAACTCAGAAAGATAGGCCTTCCTCACTCCTCATTGGGTATTCTATCTACTGTACCACCTAGCTGCCCTGGTGGTGCAGTGGATAGAGCACCAGTGGAGAAATCAGGAGGACCTGGGTTCAAAGCTCCTCTCAGACACTTGTCATTCACTAGCTGTGTGACCTTGGGCAAGTCACTTAACTCCAATTGCTTCATCCTGGGTCATCTCCAGTCATCCTGATGAATATCTGGTCACTGGATTCAGATGGCTCTAGAGGAGAAGTGAGGCTGGTGACCTGCACAGCCCTCCCTTACTCAAAACAAAACCAAGTGCAAGTCATGTCATTATTTCTCTGATGGCATGATCTTCTTCACACCAAAGGATGAACACACACACAGTACTTCTAAGTATTCCCTTCTCCTATTTGCCATCCCTTCTATCATCCCCCTCACCCCACTTGTCCCCTTCTCCTCTACTTTCCTGTAGTGTAATATAAATTTTTATACCAAATTGAGTGAGCGTCTTATTCTCTCCTTAAGTCAAATGTGAAAAGAGTAAGCTTCATTTTTTCCCTCTCACCTCCTCCCTTTTCTCCTGCATTGAATAAGCTTATTCTTATAATTTGCCCCATTCCATCTCTCCCTTTCTCCTCTTAATATATTCCCCTCTCACCCCTTAATTTTTATGTTTTTTAGAAATCATCCCTTCTTAATCAACTCACTCCTGTGCTCTCTATTTATGTGTGTGTGCGTGTGTGTGTGTGTGTGTGTGTGTGTGTGTGTGTGTGTGTGAGATCCCTTCAACTATCCAAATACTGAGAAAAGTCTCAAGAGTTACAAATATTGTCTTTCCATGTAGGAATGTAAACAGTTCAATTTACCTTTACATGCTCCTCTTGATTCTTTTGTTTAAAAATCAAATTTTCTTTTCAGGTCTGGTTTTTTCATCAAGAATGCTTGAAAGTGCCCTATATCATTGAATGACCCTTTTTTTCCTTGAAGTATTATACTCAGTTTTGCTGGATAGGTGATTCTCGCTTTTAATCCCAGTTCCTTTGACTTCTGGAATATCATATTCCAAGTCCCTTAATGTAGAAGCTGCCAGATACTTTGTTATCCTGCTTGCATTTCCACAATACTTGAATTGTTTCTTTCTAGCTGC
>CM053769.1:144837659-144857146 GCA_028658325.1 Potorous gilbertii
AATCTACAACCTTATATGTTAGGTATGTGCTATGTACCACACATTGTGCTAAGTTCCAGGAATACAAAGAAAGGTTAAAAAAAAAGTCCCTTCTCAAGGAGCTCACAGTATAATGAAGGAGAAAAATGCAAATATTTATATGTAAGCAGGATATAAACATGGTAAAGTCTATATCATCTGAGGGAAAGATCAGAGTATTAAGGGATATTGAGAAAGGATTCTTTCAGACATTGGAATTTTAACTGTAACTTGAAGGAAACATGGAAGCTAGGAGGTAGAGAACAGGAGAGAGAGAATTCCAGGCATAGAGGACAGTCTGAAAATGACCACAGTCAGAAAATGAAGAGTCTTGTGGGAAAAAATGCTAACATCACTGAATATGAGTATGTGTATGTGTGTGTTGTGGGGCAGGGGGTGTCAAATAGGTAACGTATAGTAAGTCTGGAAAGGTAGGAGGAAATACATTATGATAGCCAGGTATAGGTGATAACAATGAAAATCCTCTTTGCGGCATCTTAAGTGAGCATTTACATTAACTATCTCGAGTTATTAGGATCATTTATTAGGTAGCATTCAAGTTGTCAAACTTTTATGAGGCACCTACATCTATGTGCAGAAAACTATTCTTTATTTTGGGGGTAGATAAAAAGTTACAGTGAGACAAGATCTTTGCTCTCATTAAGGTTAGAATCCAGGCTGAGCTTGTGAAACATAAACATAACTATAATACACTATAACACATGCTAAGTGAATTATGGTATCGTGAACAAAGTTTATGGCAAAAGGTCATGTCTTACAGCAGTAGGGTGCTGATGGAAGTTTCTGGACAAAAATTCCTGTTCTCTGCTTCAAATACATATCTTATTGTATTTTGTCCTTAAGAATTTTGATCTGATTTATCAATAAATGAAGGTACGATTCATAAATATCTAAAATTGAACGAAAAACAATTTGAGATCTGTGAGAATGTCTTTTTAAATCTTAATCCACAATTGATGAAGGAAGCCCTAGTACTAAAAGCCAACTACACAATCAACATGATGAATTTCCTATCTTCCAATTGTAATATTTCTACTGCTTTTATCCAAGAAGTATTATAGTAGCAGGGGTGCGGTTGATGTTTTGATTCTATGTCCATATCGGGGCTGATATCCTCACACTCCAGTCACAAAACTGGACTCATAGTCTCTGTCCTTTTCTCATAGTGGAGTTGAGGTACTATGCAAAAGTTGCTACTCAGAGCTATATAATAAAAACATAAAAAAGTAGCTGGCATGCATATGATGCTTGAAGGTTTACACGGATTAATTCATTTTACCTGCACAATAACCCTGGGAGGTACATACTATTCTTATCCTCATTTTACACAGAAGGAAACTGAGGCAGAGAGCAAGAGACTGTCCTAGGACAAGTCATATTGAAGGCGGCATCTAAGAACACACAATGCAGGGAAATATATAAAAGGATGGTTTATTTTGTTTTTTGGACACATTTTTTTAGAGTGCCAACAAATACTCCCCTTCAGCAGCAGTATTTGGTGATGAGTTAATGACCTTGGTGACAGCAAAAATAACAATTAAAAAAAACTATTTTCATGTATCTATCTTTTTCAGCCTTATTGTTACTCACCTTCCCAAACAGTACACTTCACCCAAAACAACCTTCTTTTTTCACTCAAATGGTACCTTATACATAAAGCCGTTCCTGATCCCCTAGCTGTTAATGTGACCCCCATATCAAAATGCTTATATTTACGTATTTAAATGTATTATATTAATATTTAACATGTGAACATTCATTTTATTTATTTTGTATATATTTCTCTGTTGTTTCCCTGATGGAGAGTTCAATGAGGGCAAGAACTACATTATTTTTGTCTTGTATTGCCCGTACTTAGCAGAGTGCCTGGCACATAGGAAGCCCTAATGTTTATTGATTATTGATATCTATAACAGTTTAAGAGTTATATAATATTTTCTGCATAATAACTCTGTGAGGAACAATTTCTTGTAATAATTATTAGATTTTCTGAGCTATAATATACAAGCAACACCCAGTATGGAAACTCCCTCCACTAATGCAGATTACCACCTTAGGCATCTGCCTGGGTCACTGAGAAATCAAAAGACTCATCTAAGGTCACAAAGTACTCGAGGTCACCAAAGAAAGAAACAAGCATTTATTAAGCTTCTACTGTGTGCCAAAGACCATGCTAAGAACATTAAAGTTATTATTATGTGGATTCTCACAATAACCCTTGTTGAAATTGAGGCAGTTAGTAAGTATCTGAGGGTAGATTTGAACTCATGTCTTCCTGACTCAAGGTCCAGCATTTTATCATCTGACAGCCAAATGTGGTTCAAATGCAAGACCGAACTCAGACGTTCCTTATTCTAAAACCAGTTCTTTATCTACTATGTCACATGGCCTCCAATGGGAGAGCATGTACATATCATTATATCCATTTTTTAAATAAATCCTCTTAATGAAGAGCTAGAAAAGTTTTCAGTGTGCTTTCCTCATATCAACTTTCTGGATATTATGCCATTTTCTTCATTTTAATATCAGTTTCCATGTCTACAGCAAAGTTTACAAAGCACCTGGCCCACAGAAACCCTAAGAAATGTTTATGAGGATTAGTTCACCCATTTTGTAGATGAGGAAACCGAGCTTCAGAAATGCAAAGAGAATTGCATAGTAATCAATTGTGGGAGCTGGGATTCAACTCTAGGTTCTCTGGTGTGGGATCTGCCCCCCTTTATATAGCGGGAAGCTCAAAGACTCTAAAGCCGGGAAAGAGGTCAATTTCACATCATACCTATGGCACACAAAGTTCTTTTTCTGATGCAGAACTCAATTGTTTCTCAGTTGAGGAAGAAAGTGGGGTGGGGGAGAGAAAATTAGAGACTCAAAGAATTTGAGTGAAAGGTAGAGAGACAGAGACAGAGAATTCATGCAAAAACATTTCTTAACACTTAATCTCTGGGGACATATCAACTGCCACTATAATTATCCAGGTTTTGGCCTAATTTTAGCATGGCAACTGTAGTGTGACTTGCTTTCTGCAATAATGGGAACAGCCCTTTATGTTTTCTTCCCCTGGTCTGATGGACTGCCTCTAGGGTTTGAATATAATGTATGGTCTTCTTCAAGGAAAGTATTATATTGCACAGGTGTCAAACTCAAATAGAAATGAAGGACACTAAACTGTATATAAGGATCCCTGCTGGCCACATAGTGACAGTTTTAAATTATCGATGCTTTATCATATTTTTATTTATTTTGTTAAATATTTCCCATTTGCATTTAACCTGGTTTGGGCCACGAATGTGGGGTCTTAGGTTTGAAAACTCTGTTGTACTACATGCAAACTTCATGTTAACGTTGAAAAATAACAGTAGCAAAAACAATAATAAATGTTGAGGATACTTCAAAATTTGCAAAATGATTTGGAAAAATAACAAAAAAAAAAGAAAAGCAGAAGAGATGGGTGCCAATTCTAGTGTGCATGCCCTCTCTGTGTATGTTCCAATATACTAAGGAAGTCACTTTTAAACCACTGACTGGCATCAAACTAGAATTGCTGAGTAAGTCAAAATGAAAAGTCTTGACTTGGCCTTGATCTTTCTGAGTTTTTTTTTTCTGTTATCTGAAGACAACTGGATATTGTATGTTAGACTGCTTACACTTTTCCACATCTCCAAAATTCCCTGGTTTATATGGATACAGATGTCCTCCCATCCCCCCAAACCACTTTACTCCCTGATTTGACCCTTTTTTATAAGAAGTTTCTCTCTGGGGCTGACTCCTCTAAATGCTGCTTTCCCCACTGATTTCTTATTTCTCTTCCCTTATTCTCAATAGACAGTGGGACTTGATTTTTCTCCATTGTCAGATCAGGTTATTCTGAGGAAGGATTTGAGGTGAATGGAAATTGAAAAAAAAATACAGTAAAATCTTACACTACACAACACTCTTTTTCCCCAAGGTTCTTTAAAGATAGTATCTCAGCATCACTCTAACAGAAGGGTACAGATGAGAAAAATGAACTAAAACACTGAAAAGTTAAGTGAGCTGTCTCAAATCACACAGTAAGTCAGTGATACATTCTGTATGAGAAAGGTCTCCTGACTCCAATTGCTTCATACTGTTCTCTCCAATTCTTCCTTCTTAAAATATGCCGTTCTGAAGGTCATTGATTGCATGTGCTATTAGGTATGCTGAAAACTAGTATTTTAACTGGATGTCTGTATTCCAGTTCATTTTCTCCAATGAATTAGTTTGAATATTTTCTAAGACATATTTGAATTGTTTGCTGCCTAGCCGTCTCCTTGACAAAGGTGCAATGAGTAGCATGGACATGAATGACAAAGAACTAGTCTCAAGAATAGTTTAACTATTTATACTCCTTCTTAACAAGATGTGGGTAACTTGGATAGTAACATGATGGAAAATAAAGCCATATAAGAACTGGGGAAGGAAATGAGGGTGTTTGCTATGTATCTAAGACTGAAGGAGGGATGTAATAAATGCTTGAGTGAAGGTAATGTTTTTGTTTTGGTTTGTTTGTTTTGATTTAATAGTATGCACTATAACATAAGGGCTTAGTAAATGCTAATTGATTGAATGAGTAGCAAATTTGGTCTTTTTTAGTTAGAGAGATCATTTAGGGAGTTAGCAGAAATAGCTTGCTTGTGGAAACTACAGGAAAGTATGTACACACACATATACACACATACACACATACATGCATACATATATGTGCATATATAGACACACATACATACATATATGTATATATGTGTATATACATATACACACACACATATATATATGTATATATATATATGTGTGTGTATTAGTTCCAAGTATAAGAACATGGGGTGGGGAAAAAGATGTCTAACAATGAGAATAGTCCAAAAGTAAAATAAATTGTCTTAGAATCTAGTGAACTCTGGGTTTCTACAAGTCTTTGAATAAAGATAAGAAAACTACTTTTTTAGTCTGGTGTTGGCTAAATGACTTCTGACGCTCTTTCAAATTCTGCAATTTTTTATGATTATGTTTGCAATTGAGATTGTCCTTACTCTCCACTGCATCAAGAACTTAAATGTTCCCTGTGCTTTATTCTTTCAGCAAGCATTGATTAAATACCTACTATGTGGTGCTTAGGATACAATTTAAAAATGAAACCTTCCCTGCCTTCTATTGGAAGAAAACAAGCCATATCCGAAAAGTAAACAGAAAAGATGCACAAAATTGAAACAATAATTTCTGGATGAGGGGGCTGGTAGTGAAGAAAGCATATTAATAACTTCAGAGACCTAGGTAGCTCTGATGCAGAATATAATTCTGGAGTTTACCTTTGAAAGGAGCTAGAGAATTCTATGAATCAGAGTTGAAGAATGAGAGGCAGTCTGTAGAAAGGTATGGAGATGAGGGGAAACATCACCTGTGAGAGAGATAGCACCTATATCCATTTGACTTGAAGCAATGAAGAAAGGCAAGAAACAAGCATTTATTAGGCGTCTGTTACACGCTACTAAAAGCTATATGAATATTACCTCTTTTAATCCTTACAACGACCCTGAGAGTTAGTTAATGTTATTTTCCTCATTTTTCAATTGTGTGAACAGAGGCACACTGAGGTTAAGTGACTTGCTCAGGATTATACCGCTAGTAAGGGTCTAAGGCTGGATTTGAACTTAGATCTTCCTGATTCCAAGCTTAGCTCTTTATCTACTGTGTCACCTAGCTGCTGGTAACATTCAATAAACCTTGAAAGAGATACAGGAGCCAGATTATGAAGGGATTTAAAAATAGACACTATGTTTTGCTAGAGGCAAGCATGAGTCACTAAAGCTTTTTAGCATGGAAAAGATATGATCAGACCTATGTTTTAGGAATATCAATTTGGCAGCTGTATAGATGATGGATGGGCAGCTAGGTAGTGCAGGATTCAGGAAGACTCATCTTCTTGAGTTCAAATCTGCCTTCATACACTTACCAGAGATGACCCTGGGTAAGTCACTTAACCCTGTTTGCCTCAGTTTCCTTGTTGGTAAAATCAATTGGAGAAGGAAACGGCAAACCATTTCAGTATCTTTGCAAAGAAAACTCCAAATGGGGTCACATAACTGAAAAATAACTAAACAACAAAAGATTATGAATTGGAAAGAAGAGAGGCTAGAGACAGAGAGATTAATTAGGAAACTATTTATAGTATAAAAATATTATAAAGGTATCAACTAGAGTGTTGGTCTTTTGAAAGGAGAGATATAGTGAAGGAAGACTTGAGGAGACTTGGAAACTGATTGAGTATGTGCCCATGAGAGAGCATGAAGAATCCAGAATTACCCCAAGATCATGACCATGTGTGACTAGAAAGTGGTAGAGCCCCCAAGAGGAAAAGATTTTTAAGGTGGCATGGTTTGGGGATAAAAATTTGAGTTTGTTTTGGACATATTGAGTTTGAAAGCCTATGCAACATCTAACTCTAGATGTACAATAAGAAATTGAAGAGGAAGTGATAAATAAAGGCATCATGGTACAATTAAAAAAAAAAATCCCTGGATTTGGAGACAGAGGACCTGGATTTAAATTTTACTTCTGAAAAGGACCTTTTCTACCTTTGGCATATCTTTGAATGTTTCTATAGGCAGCTAGGTGGCACACTGGTCCTGGAGTGAGGAAGAACTAAGTTCAAATTCAGTTTCAGATATTACTAGTTGTGTGACTCTGGCCAAGTCATTTCAACTCTGTTTGCTTCAGTTTCCTTATCTATAAAATGGGCACAATAATGGCATCTACCTCATAGAATTTTTATAAGGCTCAAAGGAGGTAATATTTATAAAGCTCTTAGCATGGTGCTTGGCACATAATAGGCACTATATACATATTCCATCCTTCATATCAGTTTTGTCATCTATAAAATGCACTGAATCAGGGGTTCTAAACCTGGGGGTCATTTAAAAATATTTTGAGAATTATCTTGGAATGCAATTAGTGGTTTCCTTTGTAATGCTATATATTTAATTTTATGAATTTAAAACGTAATTTTAGGAAAGAATCTAGAGACTACACCAGACAGACAAAAGGGGTCCATGATTCAAACAGAGGTTGAAAATGCCTGAACTGGTGGTCTCTGAAATCCTTCTCTCTGATTTTCCGTTTCTATGATGAAAGAAGAAAGTTAGAAGAGAGACCATTACTTAATACACAGACTTCAGGCTTGTCTGCATAGTTGTGATAGCTGAATCCATGAAGGTAAGCCAAGTTCACCAAAGGAGAAAGTGCAGAGAGATATGAGAAGGCCAAGGATAAAGCTCTTGGGCACACCCACACAAAGATGATGGATACAAGTTATGATATCTAAGAGTGGAGAGGGTACAAAGTAATCTGATGAATAGTTCCAGGAAAGAGCAGGGTCAAGAAAGTCTAGGGACCTTAGAGAATCTAGTAGGTGGGATGAGTAAAAGGCTTGAATGATGTAAGGCCCAAAATGCTTAGGGCTAATAAAATATCATCAGATTTAGCAATTAATGTGCAACTGATGACCTTGGAGAGAGAACTTTACTTTAAGGATAAGCTCAAAAACAGTTTGCAAGGGAGTGAGATGGGGCAAGGGATGAAAAAGTAGAGGTCAAATGTAGAAAATTTTTTCAAGGAATTTTGCTGTAAAAAAGGAGAAAAGATCGATGATGAGAACTTGAGTGAATGGTAGGATCAAGTGAAGGGTTCCTACCCCTTCCCCCCTCCCCGCCTTTTCTAAGAATGAGAAATCTGATTCTGTTCTTGAGCAGAAACAAAGAAACCCTTGGATAAGGAGACACTAAAGATTGGAGAGAGCAGTTATAACTGAAAGGGCAGCATGATAGAATGGAAAGTATACCAGTCTCAGAATCAGGGTTTGAGTTAGTTCCCATTTGCGACCTTAGGCAAGTCCCGAAACATTCCTAGGCCTCTGGAATGTTTCTTCATCTGTCAAATGAATGGCATTGGATGGTCTCTGAGATCCCGTGCAGCTCTAGATCCATGATCATCTAAGATATAGGACAGAAATTATAACAGCTAATCATGGCCAAGATTTATATAGCACTTACTATGTGCCATGTACTGTGCTAAACACTTTACAATGATCATTTCAGTCAATCTTCGTAAATACCCTGGGAAAACTGAGACAAAAAGAGGTTGACTTGCCCAGAGTCATACAGCTAATAAGTGTCTGAGGTCATACTTGAATTCAGGCTTCCTGACTCCAGGCTTAGCCCTCTGTCCACTGAACCACTTACCTGTCCCTATGTGATGTATATGATAAACGATTGATGCAAATTGAAGAGGGTTCTGAAAAGACGGCAGAATAAGTCAGACAATTCTAAGCTTTCCAAATTTCCTCCACAAACTGACAGATAATTACCTCTAAATAAATGTAGAGAGGCAAAAATCAAGGGGTAAAGCAGTTGTGTTCCTGGAACAAATCATAAAAACCATGTTTAAAGCCTCTGAGGGTACTGGTATTGCTCATCTGGTCACTAGTCACCCAGTTTAGATATAGAGTAATTGTCTGAGCGATGTGACAGTGGTGTGTTGTGTCCATAAATCTAGGATCTTCATGACCTTATTATAGAGGAGTAAAAAAGAAAGACTCAGAGAGGGCAAAAAAATGACTTATCCAGGGTCATGTAGAGTCTGTTGAGGTGAAATTCAAACTTATATTTTTCCTGACTCCACATCTACTCTCCTCTACTATTGCATAGCATCTTTCAGGATATCATCAGTATTGGTATTTAGAGGATGAGCACCATTGTTGCATTGGTTGATAACTAATCAGACTAGAATGGAATTGAATTAACCTCCAATCCGAGTTTCTGTCACATCTCTCATTAGTACCAGTAGTATCTAGGCCAGACTGTTTACTTATAGTTTATTCCAAAAGCAATGAAAATAAGACTAAGGCATATTTCAAAGAAGGGCACATTATAAACTCTGTGTTTCATAAAACTGGGCCATATAAGATCTCTTTCCCTTCATTCTTATCCGCCTTCTCAAGGTTTGATGACTTTCTATCATTCCTTACTCCCTGAATCAACTTCATCTCACCTGGCTTGTTGAAATCCCTTCTGGTCTCAAGGCCTAATTTGATTTTACAACTTCTTTGAAACCTTTCTGTAACGTCACCAGATGGAAGTAATCTCTCCCTCTTCAAATGTCTTAAAGAATTTTGTTTAGCCCTCTCCTTTGAATGTACCTCGTTTTCCCTTGCTTCGTATGCCAAAGTCTTATCTCTTCAATTTGACTCTAAGTTCGTTGAAAATAGAGACTATGTCTTCTTTCATCTTTTCATTTCTAATTATTACCATGAAGACTTATTCACACTAAACTGTAATGGCAATTATGAGAGTTAAAGATCTTACCCATCCATTAATGGGACTCACCATTAAAGGAAACTTGATTGGGAAGACCCACACCTTTTGTTAATTTCTAATGCACTGGTTCTCAAGGGTTGTAATGCCCTCTGGCTTTGAAAAGTGTATAAATACTCTGAGCTGAGGTGAGATTTTACTTTGGGATTTACTCATTGGAAGTGTTTCTTTGTCCAGATAAGACTCTGGGAAATCACTAAGGAGGCCTCCAGCTTTGAAAACCCAGATGTTGGTGCTTCTTTCTTTGGTAACCATATATGTATGGTCAGACAGTTGGAAGCACTGTATGTTGGTTGATTTTTGTTTCTCTGTGTTTTCTCTGAAGTTCAGGGTGTTGACATATTCCCCTGAACTAAGTGAATGATATGTGCGCTTGATTAAAGTGATTGTTGACCCCTCAAAAAATGCTTTCCTTTTAGAAAAGCAGATCAAAGAACCTGTACAGCAGGCCTTCCTGTGTATGTCAAGTCCTTGCTGATACATAAACCCAACAAATGTTTGTTAAACTGAACTGAGTTGCCTTGAATTTGACTTTGGGAGATAGCAGAGGATAGAAGGAACTATGTAATATGGTCCATACAGTCATGAAAAGTTGGATACAACTGATTGACTGAACAACAAACAACAAGAAGCCTTGAATTTTTATTTTCTTTTTTAATTTTTTTATGTTCAACACTTATTGCAGGATCCTTTGGCCTCTGGTGTATTCTAGACAACCTTATAGACCAAGAGATAGCTTTACGCCCTCATTTTGATTACCTAAAGAAAAGCAAAGGGAATGATGGCTCTTCCTGGTTCTCTCTTGCTTTTCCTCCAGCAAATGAACTTCTTTGCATGACACTTATGACATATATACTCGATATCTTTTGTTATTCTTATCTTTTATTTTTTAATTTATTATTCTTATTTTTTATCATTTTTATTTATTTATTATTCTTTTCTTTTATTATTCTTAGGTCATATACATCTTTCTTCTCATAAAAAGAGTCATTCTACAAGCATTCACTCATTTCTCTTAAGGTCATGTCAGGAAGAGTAATAGACTTATTGTCTATACATTGTGTGAAAAAATACAAAACCTTCTGTTCTCAAACCTTTCATATAATCTTATCAGGAAATCAGTGTGCTGATGGGACACAAAGGATATAGAGATTCAGGGAACTTCAGTGCACTTTGCCATCTGCCCAAGCAGATGGAATTGGCATTTAGAGCTCTCTATCTGATTTCAGATCTGGTGGGCATTATCATCCTGTATGTCACAACTCCTGGAATTACTGCCTATGATAAAAGTACTACTTAGAGCATTTGAGTGGAGTACATTTTGTCACTTGCTCTGGTTAATTTTTTTGTGTTCAGGGGGCATTAAAAGTCTGTGAATAGTTATGTTTTTCATTCTTTACATAGAGTCAGATAAAATTAGAATAACTGGAAGATGTCTGCAGAATGGGCATAAAATTCTATATAGGAACAGAGATATTAACATGCAATCCGGGAAAGACTAGGCTACAGTTTTTCCTCAAGTCTCATAAAGTTCTCATAGAAGTGCCTTCTGGGTACATAAAACAAGGACACTTTCTGGCCATGGGCTATACTTCTGAAAATATCATGACCTAGAAAAATCCCCTTCTGATCTGGAGTTGTAATCTCATGTTAGTTTAGGGGACATAGAAGAGAGGCAAGCAAACCCTAGCTGAATTAGCATATTTACTCCTCTCTCTGTCTCAGACTCTTATTAGAGATGTGAGGACATATCTCTGATAAATGTGTTAGGGAAGATGAATGATCTCTGTACATAAATCCCCAAACATATACTTTAACCAATGCAAAGCCATGTCCACTTTTCGAGGGGTGGTCCTAATTCAATTTATATGTCCAAATCCATAGCTTGGGGATATTAAATTAGTTACTAATGAATAATGTTTATTACAAGTTTGAGTTCTTTTAAATCAGGAGCTCTTAACTTGGAGTTCAAAGAATTCCAGAAGGTTGTTCAACATATTCTGACAGTTCCACAGATTATACAAAATGTTTTCTTTTAATAGTTTGATATCTACATTTAAGTTAAATTAATTCCTACTGCAATCAATTTTATTTTGTGCATTTAAAGTCATAATTCTTAGAAGGGATTCTTACACTTCATAAGATTGACAAAGGGGTCTATGACATAAACATGTTTAAGAACTCCTGTTTTAAATTATCTTTCCATTTGGTTGATAAGCATTAACTAAGCAACTATATGACAATCAATGTACATGACAGTCAATGTACTATTGATTAGAGATAGAAATAGGGATGGAGCTAGACTTTTGACTTCTTTAATGAATGGGATTTTGAGATGAGGAAAATACCTCTACTGATGAAAGTCAGTAACTTCTCTTCCACCTAAAGTCTCAAAAAACTTCCTAGAGCACTTTGAAGTTAAAAGTCTTGCTCAAGGTTATAGTGAGAATGTCAAAAAATGGGATTTGAACACAGGTCTTCCTGGCTTCTTTATCCCTCATGCCATACTCATACACTGGAAATACAAAGACAATAATGAAATAGTTCTTCCTTTAAGGAATTTAACATTCTACTTAGAGGAAACAAAATGTACCCAGAAAATGAAATTCAAAATATACACAAAGTAATTTCTATGAATGTTGGGAGTTTTGAACTGAGTTTTGAGGAAAACTAAGCATTCTGTTGGGTGGAGGTGAGGAAGTAGTAAATTCCAGATATAAGGAAAAACATGTATAAGGAAATGGAAATGAAAAATGGAATGTCATGGACAGGGTGCAGCCAGTAGACCAGCTTGTCCGGAAAGCAGACTATGTAATGGTTACTGGAGACAGATTTTTCAGGTCATTAAAAGTCAAATGGAGGAGTTTGTATTTTATCTTAGTATGAAGTAGAAGTCATTGGAGTTTTTTGAGCAAGGAGCAATGTGGATGTACTTATGCTTTAGAAATTTCAGATTTGTATCTCTGTGGAACATGAATTGGAAAGAGGGAAGAAGCTAGAGACAGAGAAATTTTTTAAGAGATCATTGCAATAATCCACACCAGAAATGATAAAGGCTTGAACTAAGATGCTGGCCCTGTGATTGGAGAGATGACAATGAATGCAAGAGATATTATGGCGGCACCATCAGTGAGATATGAAGGAGGAAGGAAAGAAGAGTTAAAGGTGACTCGGAGGTTGCAAAAAAGGTGGCTGGAAAGATGGTGGTACTCTTAAAAGTGAAGGGAAGTTAGGAAGAGGGGATGGTATTGGAGAAAAGATAGTGGCATGTGTGGATTGGTTGAAGACATTTATCTTAGAGGAGAAAATATTGAGGAAGGATATGGCTCTTTACAAATCTAAAGACTGCTATGTGAAAGAGGGATTTGACTTTTCTGTTTTACTCCTTTAGGGACAAATAGAAGCACGTAGTATGCACTGAATAAATGCTTGTTGATTGATTTCAATTTTATGATTATATATGTATGTATATGTATATATGTGTGTACATATACATAATCACATATATATGTACATGGATATACACAGGATAGATTTCACATCTGTTATCTATATATCTATCAATTATTATCCATTCATCTATGATAAGTAATATAATATAGTGGATAGACAACAAGCCTTAGAGCCTAAAAGACATTTGCTCAAGATCCATTTCTGATGGGTACTTGTACTACTAGCTGTGTGACCTTGGACAAGTCCCTTAATCTCTCAGGACTCTAGGTGGTTTTCCAAGACTATAAATTTCAGAGAAGTTACTGACATGCGTTGGTGGAGGACAAGTTTTCTCATCCAAGGTTTCCCCACACTAGGGAAACCAATGACATCAAAGGTCTAGTTTCTCTCTCTCTCTCTCTCTCTCTCTCTCTCTCTCTCTCTCTCTCCTTTTATTCTCTGTTTCCCTCCTTTTCAAGGAAATATTTCATTAGGTGGCCTATATTTCAGAATAGCCTACATTCAGACCCATTTGTTCGTTCTCTTTAAATATATATATATATATATATATGTCAATAAAAGACTCAAAACTATATATTATTTTACCTTTCATCTTCACAACTTTCCAGTAAATCCAGTAGCACAGATTAGCACTGACTTCATTCATTTTACAGATTAGAAAACTAAAGCACATTAAAAGTGAAGTAATATGCTGGAGGTCATACAGGTGACAGAGGTAGGCTCTCAACCTTGGATGGGTGGCACTAGCTACAGTGATATTTCCTCTGCCTCACTTTTGCTGTGCTTCTTTGCTCACAGAGACCCCTGTCTCTAATGAAATAGAATCTAACTCTTCCCTTCTCATTAGACTCCTGAGTTTATTGTGTGATACTGTCTTAACATTTTCATGTGATCCACTGCCAGGAAGAATGGGCATTATGTGAGCAAAACAAACTCCTTTGTAAATACCAGGTACTTCATCGGAGATGAGCAGCTAGCTCACCACCAGGGTCTATGTCGTCTCCTCCAACAGCAGGGAAAGAAATGAGCTAATGATAACTGATGCTTGTGATGGGCAAACTCCCTCCTGCTGTTCTGAATTGGAATATGAGTGAAAGGCATGGGAGTCTGGGCCAATCCTGACAGAAACAGGTTTTTAACAGCGTGAATTTATGAATCCAGTCAGCGCAAATGAGAGTTTATTATGCTCAGAGACTAAAAAAGATGCCTCATTTATTAAATTAAACCACAGAAATTCTATTCTGATAATGCTAAATGATGTAGTGGAAAGAGCATTGCATTTGGAGTGGGTTTGATGTAGTTTTGAATTTTCTCTCAGCTGCTTCCTAACTGTGCGACTTCAGACAAGTCACTTAAACACTTTGAGTCTCTGTTTCTCCATCTGTAAAATGAAGGGCTTTAATTATATCCTGGGTTTCTTGGTGTTATGATTCCCTTTGACTATCTGGTGAAGTCTGTGGAACCCTTCTCAGATTAATGTGTTTAAATGCATAAAATAAAATACATAAGATTACAATGGAGACCAATTATATTGAAACAGTTATCAGAAATACTTTTAAAAGTAAAATATTTTTTAAAAGTAAAAACAAGTTTCTAAACCTCAGTGATCTGTCAGATCCCTTCTAGTTCTAACATTCTAAGTTCCCTTCCAAGGATTTTATCATAGTATATTCTATGTTCCATGTTCTAGCAGGCTATATCCTAAGTCCCGTTTTAGATTTGATGTTACTGTTTTACAATTTAGAATGGCTATACCTGGTGTTTTGTCTGTGAATTTCCCCCAATTATTTGCCCAGATAATTGTATATGTGAAATATGAGGCATTCATAAACTCAACTGTTATAGAAAGTTCTACCCATGAATTACTTTGAGCTAAGGAAAGGACTTCCTTCAAGTTTAATTTTTTTATCAACTCTCCTAAAATTCCAGAAATGATTTTATTGGCATATGAAACAAAACTGTTATCGTAGAAACTCTCCTTTGAGGTTACAGACACACACCTTTTCTGAAATTTAATCTTAGACAGCTATCTAGGGGTATCAATGGGGTTAAGTGACTTTCCTAGGGTCAAAAAAACAGTTAGTATCAGAGGTAGGGCTTAAACACAGGCCTTGCACCCTGAGGCAGCTCTCAATCTGGTGTACTATACTGCCTTGTTCATAGTCTGTAATGGGAAAATAAAGATATTAATGCTACTTTCACTTCTGTTTTTGAGACTAGATCTCCATGTTTCTTCCAAGGTGAAAGTAAGGCTAATCATAGATCAATCCCACTATTTATCAGTTTAGGAGAATTGACATGCTCTGTTTCCAATCTTGTCCGTTTCACTCTACTTATGAAATTTAGAGGTTTCTTGGGTGCTGATCGTGTTGGTACTAGACACTTGATTGGCTTAGCCTACCAAAACTCATAACTTAAGTAGTCCATTAGACTTACCCTTTCACATATTTAAGATTATAGATGTGAACCACCACATCCAGCTCCTTGATTTTTTTAAAATAGAATTCATAATCCAAGCTGTGTTTTCCAATTTTTTATAGTGCTAGATCTGGAGTTAAAAAAAAATAGAGCTTCCAGTTCAGTTATGGACTGGAGACTGAGAAAGTCACTTTCCTTCTCTGAGCCTCAATTTTTAAATCTCTAAAATGGGGATGGTAATATACTCAATGTAAATTTTGATGATGATGATGCCGACTCAGTTATTAGCAAGTTCATGAGTCCGTTCTTCATCTGGGTCAAATAGCTTTATCCGGTTTCATGGTAATATTTGTTGAATTACTTGGAGTTTTCAAAGCACTGATATCCACATAACACCTTAAAAATTACAAATCATGTACACACAAATATTTTCTCTGTTCTATATAACAACCCAGTGAGAGAAATATTATGGGTATTATATTCACAACTCCTCCTCCTCCCCTTATACACATGCATTTTACTGAAGAGAAAACTTAGGTTGAAGTAAGATACATGTCATAGTCATTCTATAGATCCGAGAGCCAAGATTCCAACCCAAGTCTATCTTGACTCCAAGTCAATATTCTTGCCATTAAACTTCACTGGCTGTCAGATGATGTATTTGTGGCTAGACAATTTCATACTTAGCAATAGGTTTAATACAGTTCATAGTCATAGAATGCAATAAAAGAGTTGGTATATGTAAAAGTGTGAATGTTTAGAACTGCAGAAACTGAAGGAGTAAGAACTAGAGAGAGATGTGAACTAGGTGAAATTCTGAAGGTCATGAAATTATAAAGACCTGGGGATCAAGAGGTCAAATTCTAGACAAGAGTTTTAGTGATACAAATGATGCAAAATGAGAGAAACTGAGAGGGATAGCAAAGAAAAAATGATGCAGAGATATGAGAGGATACTCTTACTTATCTTTTCATGGAAGGGAGAGGTCCACAACTGTTGCACATTGTACATGTTTTCAGACTTTTTCCAATGCATCAATAACTTATAATTGTTTTTCTTCTCTTTTCTGTTTTTTAAAAATAATTTTTTTCATCTGTGATGGCTCTCTGAGGTAGGGAAAGAAAACTATGATGATGTAAAAATAAAAAAAAGATATCAATAAAAACTTATAAAAATAAAATACAAAAATGGAAGGAGAGACCAGATAACAGAAGTCAAGAATAACATATGTGGGGTACATTCAGACGAAATTATCACCTGAGTTCCAGCAAATACTTTACCACTATAGTAAACATCCAACTGGAAGAATGCAGAATGGAGTGGTGTCTGGGTCTACACAACACCAGTATAACATTAAAATTTTGAAAATGTAATTCATTAACAATTTAATTTTAATTAAGCAAAATCATTAATCAGACTGAATTCTTTCCCCATTTATTTTATTATTTCAATTTAATTTTGTTAAACATTTACTAAACTATTGCTGAATGTAAAATATTATTCTGGATGCTGGAAAAGATGCAAAGTTTTTCTAAAACAGACTCCTTACTTTCATGGAACTCATAGATTTGGACCTGAAAGGGACTTTAAAGGCTATTGTATACAACCTCCTAATTTTACATATGAAGAAATTGAAGCTGATATATATTAAGTGACTTTACCACATGTATGAAGTAAGATTTGACTTCTGTATTGTGCAACTTAACTATTTGCTGTATGATATAGGAAGATATGCAGTTGGTTATGATATACAATAATCCATGGTAAGTGTATTAAGAGAGCTGCAGAATAGAGTGCTAGGCAGGGGAGCAAAGTGCTACTCATATGGGTTTGTCAATCTTATATAAACAAAGCCTATATGATACAAACTCAAGCAATTAAAACATGAAAAGAATTATCTGCATGTGTAACTTTTGTTCTGCTAGATGCCAAACATGACTGCTTGTTTTTCTCACTAAACTGACTTAATTTGTAGTTTATTTTAGTGAGATAGTGTTTGTAGCAGAAGAGAAAGAGGGCAATATTCAGGGATTGTGATTCTGTCTACCTATTTATCATCAGGGTTATTTTCTTCTTCTAAAACAAGAAGTGTTCTGCTATTGTGAATAAAAATGACAATGTGCTTTAATTGTTTTTTTCTATTTTAAAGTTATACAGTATAATTTAAACCAGGTAACAGAGCTTACCTAATACTTTGTGAGAGTAACAGCTGTGAAAAAGCATAAGAACCTATATCAACAATTAACTTTTGCAATTGAGGCATAAACAGAAGGATAATTTACACATTGACTAATCACTCTTCCTTGCAGTATTTTTAGTACAACATACATGGAAAATACATACATTACAACCCATTTGATGGTAAATGCCCACTTGCAAATGAGTACACCTCATCACAGATGTGCAGAAACAATTCTCCCAAATGTATGTTAGTTCTTGCTTCACCCTTGTCAGCAGTTTCACTATGAAGATGTTTCTGTGGAATTGTTTGCTGCTTTTAGAAACTTTCAAACTTTTAATTACAAGCTATTATGGAATCTCAGAGCTGGGAAAATCTTCTGAGATCATCTAGTGTAACTTGTACCTATAGAGGAATCTCCTTTGCCATATACTTAATCATCCAGCCTCTAGTTAATCTTTCAGCGAGGGGGAACTCATCACTTTCAAAGAAAGTCCATTGCATTTAAGGATGTGCTATTTTTTGTTTGTCCTATATATTTATCTCTCTACAAATTTCACGTATGGCTAATTCCATGTTTTGCACTTTGAGGTCAAGTAGAAAAAAGTCTTATTCCACATCTACAGGACATATATTCCCATTTGGTGATTTGCATTTATTTTATTGGAAAGTCAGCAGAAGACTTGCTTTAGGAAATAGATTTTGAAATGGTGCTTGATGGATATTTGTCTTCAGAGATGGGGTTTGAGAATGAGTGTCATTAAAATTAGAAAACTGTAACTGAGAGTTGGCAATAGGCACATCTAATGGGGACTGAGATTTAAAAGAAAAGTCAGTCTGATGAATTTGTTTTTGCTTAATTATTCTGTATTTAAGAATTTTTAACATGTACAGATCTAGAGAAATAAGCTCTGAATCCAGGCTGAAGGGAACTAGGTGGTACAGTGAATAGCATGCTGGGCCTGCTGTCAGGAAGATGTGAATTCAAATCTGATCTCAGACACTTAGTAGTAGTGCGTGACCCTAGGCAAGCCACTTAACCTTGCCTGCCTCAGTTTTCTCTTCCATAAAATGAAATGGACAAGGAAATGACAAACCACTCCAGTATCTTTGCCAAAAAAAATCTCAAAGATGTCATGAAGAATCAGACATGACAAAAAAATGACTTAAAACAAAAAAGATTGATGGGCAGATTCAGTGGATAAAGTTCTTGGCCTGACGTCAGGAAGACTCAACTTCCTAAGTTCAAATCTGACCCCAGACAACAACAAATATGACCTTAGTCTATTCACTTGAAAAGTGGACCTTAGTTTTCTCAACTATGACAAGATGGAAATTGAACTAGATAACTGTTTACGTCCCTTTCATCTTTAGGCCTATGATCCTTTGATGACACCATGATCTGCGCTTTTGCCAGCGTGGAAATGGGCAATGAGGTAGCTCAGTGGATAGAATGTTGGGCCTGGAGTCAAAAAGATGCATATTCCTGAGTTCAAATATGGTCTAAGACATTTATTAGCTAGACGACCCTGGGCAAGACAATTAATCCTGTTGCTTTAGTTTCCTCATCACTAAAATTAAGCTGAAGAAGGAAATAGCAAATCACTCTAGCATCTTTGCTAAGAAAACCCCAACTAAGGTCATGAAGAGTCATATACAACTAGAAATGATTGAACCGCCACAATGGGGAAGTAGTTTGGTTTGCTAGTGATTCTTTCCTCCCACCTCATGTTAGAAGATAGTTAGTATTCATGAATTGTGAATCTCCTCCAAAATAAAAACCTACTCAGTGACTACTAGTCATATTGGGATGAACCTCTCCTTCCCTCTTCAATGTGGTCATTTTGGTGCTGTGTAGTCTGTCCCAAGAATGATAACCCATAACCTTTCTAGATCTGTAGGACTACTAGAACATGTATTTGCTGACCTAGCTTTTAGACGTGTCAGGGCCCCTCTATGTTATGGAGTATCTTCAGAGAAGGATTTTGATAGGAGAATAAGTGAGTGACATGCTC
>CM053769.1:144857646-144886546 GCA_028658325.1 Potorous gilbertii
ATTTCCCTTTTGGTGGAAGAAACAAAAACAAAAGAAAAAATAGAAATGCCAGACTCATCGGCCAATCTTGAGTTTTCCATGAATGTAAAGAAATTTTTGTCTCAAGAGAGTGAAGTTTTCATCCCAGTTTTTTCTCATTCTCCTTCTCTGTCTGCCACTTGAGTGGCACCACCTTTCCTGCCAGTGCTAAAGAGGGCAACTATGGTGTCACTTCCTAGATTGAAGTTCTTTTTTTTTCTTATTTACAGAAAGGCTGTGACTTCAGTTTCTTCAATCTAAGCCCAGCTCTTGTCTAGAGGTTGGTGAGAGATAATTTGGTATTCATGGTAGCGGCTAAGATCTGACAGAGCCCAGAATGATCACAGTGTGGAATTCCAGGTGGAGATTTGGAGAAGTGGGGTTGATCTGCAACCCAGTGACCAGTCACGAGTTAGTCTGTAGCAGGACGGCAAGCTACTGAATCCCCCGAATTACACTTTTATGCAAGTGATTAGCTGATTGAAATTCATCTCAATAAACTGACTTTCTTCCATAGTATTAGGCTCTCTCTGATGATATTTGGATCCTTTTTCTTTCTTATTAAAAATGAGTTCTGATTGAAGCAAGGGCTGCTTAAGATATTCATGACCAAACTTGAAATAAATAGAAAGGATTTGCTGTATTTCAGAGTTATCTTTATGAAATTTTCATTGTAAGACTGAGCTTGCATTTTCCAGCCTGCATATCAGGAAAATGTGGAACAAAAAGGAAATGCAGTTCTCAGAGGAAACTGATTTTTCTTGTGAATTACTACATAATTATATGAAAACAGTGTTGCATTACCGTGAAATTACTATATATTTTTCTTTGTGTCAAGTTCAACTTGATTGAGTTTGACACTTGTTTAAAATGACATAGTATTAATATACTCACTTCTTATTTCCAAATCATCCTAATTATTTTTCCTCCACATCTGCTTCTTGTATTCTTATCTGAGCCTTCTCAAGACTGACTTGCTCTTTAACACACAGAAACAAAAAAAAAAACAAAAAAAAAACAAAAAAAAAACCAAACAGGAAAAGGAGACCTCCTAGGGTTGTGCCTGCTGAGTATTCTTGCCAACAAGTTGATCCCTAATCAACAGCAGTTATGCAGTATGCTGAAGGAGATTAGGACTTCCAGCATCCTCTTCCTATGGACACAGGACTTTCTTGTTGAAAAAGCAACCCATTAACTAAACTTTCCCGGCTAATCCCTTAAACCATGACCCTGATGAGAAGTACAAGCATTCACAACTCAATTGTGGTCAATAATGAGATTTTTAATGTGCAAATAAATATTAGAGGAAAAAAGGAGAAATGTGATTTGATCGTGCTGTGATTCATTTAGGACCAAATTTGTACTAGAGATTGGGAGGAATGAATATAACTGATGAACATCAACCATACTGTGTTATCCTAGATATGTGATTTTCTTTAGATAAAGGAACTCCATAAGCAAACTAAGGATGATATCACAGCTGATTGTTTTTTTTCCACTAATTATGTTTGTGATTAAAGATTATTTGAAAATTGATTAATTAGAAGCCATCCCTTGGGCAGAAGGAATGAGTCATTTTTTTTTTTATTTATTGCAGCAGAAGATCTTCTTTTTATGTTGTTAAACCTTTTGCCTCATGGATCACTCAAAGCATTTGCCTTTAACTTCAATTTGTAGCAGGAAAGGCAGGTCTATTTGCATAGCCCATCATTTTCAGATTATTGTAGGGCTTGGTATTTAGCTTTTTGGTATTAAAGTCAATTACAAATGATTTATTAGCTATTAGAATGGTGCAATATAAATAATAAACTTGAAGGTTATAGATAAATTATGTTTTTAATTGGAATGCTAATAAATTGTAATATCATGTTAGGAAGTAAGAGCTGGATTTCCCAAACAGCAGAGTAAAAGTCACCTGATGAAAATATACCAAATAATAGCATAAATTAAGCTTAGCTGTCAGAAGGAACTCTGCAAAAGAGAAGAAATGCATTGCCATCCCAAAGATAATTTATTTCCATTTGAATTTATGCATTGCAAACACAAACAGATCTGAACCATAATAAATCTGATGATGCTATTTCCAGAAATCTTTTGGCTTCCGATTAGCCAACATTAAATTTTTTTCTATGTTTTGATATCTGCAAATAGCTTAGTGTAGTGAAACATGTTGATGGTACCACCCTTTCCCTATTCAACCAGGCTTGGAACCCTATAGTTGTCTCTGATTCTTCTATATTGCCTTTACTCTTTCTTCCCTACAACTAGTCTCCAAATCCTGTCATTTTTTCTCTCTGAAATATCACTCATATCCATCTTTTCTATTGTCAAGATTGTTGGTCAGGCCTTCATTAACTCTCACCTGGATATTTTAGTAGTATCCTAAATAGTTCCCCACTTTTTCCAGTTTTCCCCTTCACAATCCATTTTAAACAGATCTGTCCAAGAAAACTTTGCAATGTATAAATCCACTAGCTAGCTACATTATTCCCAAGCTGATCTTAGAGGAGATCACCTTTCTCCTTTTCCTTCATACGAAACTTTTATTTTCATCTTGATAATGCAATTCTATGTAATAACGCTTATCATCATTCTCGTATCTGGATTATCTGCTGGTAGAACATAAACGCTAGGAGAGCAAGGATCATTTCTTATTAAAATACTACCTCTCCCCCAGTGCCAAGCATCATAATCTCCATTCAGTCAAGTCTTGACATAGTTTTGGTTGATTTGAAGTGAATTGCATCATTATTCACAATATTGAATAATATTTATATGATTAATATTAGAACCTGTTACTCTAGTATTCAAAGTTCTTCATGGTCTAATTGTGACTTGCCTTTCTACTTTGAAATTCTTTCCTTCCTTCAGTGTTCATCTTAAGTACCATCTCCTCTATGAAGCCTTCTCTGTTCTAACTGAAAATATTGGGTTCTTATTTTTTACCTCATTGGGTATATATTTTTTACCCCCATCACATTCCACTACACATGATACTTAACTATTCACATACCAATTACCAATCCTCCATTTAGCTGGTAAACTCATTGAAGAAAGGGATTGTGTCTTTTAACTTTCATCTTTTCCACCCTCATTGATAAGTTTAGAACCTGCACCTCATAGAAACTTAATAAAATATTTGTTGAATGAGTATTGAATATTTTCTGAAGTTGTACTGATATGTGTTTTTGTTTTAATATTTGAGCATTTACAGATTATTCCTATTCCATGAGAGGGAATTTTATTTTATGACAAAATAGGACAATTAATCAAGCTAATAATACAGTGACTTCATCTGAAAGTGCAGGTTATATTCCATATCCACAGCACTCTTCCTCCAATCTCGAATTAAAAAAAATAAGAGAAATTTATTTTTCATTCCCTCCCAATCCAGTACCATTGAGGGAGAGGGGTAAATTCTGTGTAACAAATATGCATGATCCAGCAAAACATATTCCATCAAAGACCATATACAAAAGACCATATTAGAAAATAGGTATTTTTTATCCTGCATCATAAATTCATCTCCTCTGTCACTGAATAGCATATTTCACTATTGGTTCTCTGGAATCATGAATGGTCATTGTACTGATCGTGGTAATTACACTTCTCAAAGTTGTTAGCTTTACAATTTCATTATTATATAAATGGTTCTAATTCTCTGCTTATTTCATTCTTAATTGTTTTATACAGATCTTCACAATTGTTCATTTTTATGATATTGATATTATAGTACTTCATCTGCTTATCCTTACTTCACTCTGCATCAGTTCTAGTAAGTCTTTCCATGACTTTTTGAAGTCATGTATTTTTTTAAATCTCTAACAGCATAGTGGCACTTCCTTTCATTCATAAAACACAAATTATTTAGCCATAATAATTTAAATTAAATTTTCCCTATAATAGATGGCCCTTTTGAAATAATTTTTGCTATTCCTCCCATACAAGGTTCCATTTCTTGGTTCTTTACTTTTACATTGACTGTCTCCCTTACCCAGAATATTCTCCATCATTATCTCCATCTCATGGAATCCCTGGTTTCTTTCAAGCCTTTCCTGGTCTGCTCAAAACCTCCTCCACATATATTAGTGCCTTCCTCTCTAAGATTAATTTCATTTCCCTCCTTTGTGTTGTGTGTTTACTTACATATGTGCATTCTGTCTCATATTTGAATATATGTATAGAGATAATGGAAGTTATTTCAGGGTAAAAAAAATTTTACTTTTCTCTTTGCTCCCTAGCACTCAGTGGAGTTCCTGGCACGTAACTGAGCATTTCATAAATGGTTGAAGACTGATTGATTGATAGCTCAATAATCTTTTGGTTTTACTACTAGGTCTTTATTAAACCATTCACCCAAAGAACGTTAACCATTTGGCAAATTCTCTTATCCTTTAAGAGGAACTAAGGAATTTCAAATTTGCGTGAAGTTAATATACACATTAATTTGTCTGTCTCCTCTAGGCCTCTACTTCATTCTCTGGCAAAGTCACTCTTGGAAATCCTATAGGTTTCACCCTATACTATATATGCTTATCTGTTTACATTCTCTCCCCTGCTCCCCATAGAATGTAAAGTCTGTGAAGTCAGGGACGTGTTCATTTTAATATTTTCATTGTCTTCCAGTACCTTAGCACAGAGCCGTCTACAAAGTGAGATGCTTAATACATATTTAATTGAATTGAATTGCTCTAGGATATTCATAGATAACACCCAACTCAATATTATACACTTATTCAATGACTATGGGAAGATGGAATTAAGGAAAGGAGGAAGAAAGAGAGAAAGGAGGAGGAAGAAAGAGAAAGAAAGAAAGAAAGAAAGAAAGAAAGAAAGAAAGAAAGAAAGAAGGAAAGAAAGAAAGAAAGGAAGGAAGGAAGGAAGGAAGGAAGGAAGGAAGGAAGGAAGGAAGGAAGAAAGGGAGGAAGGAAGGAAAGAAGAAAGAGGAAGGAAAGGAGGGAAAGAAGGAAGGAAAAAAGAAAGGAAGAAGAAGGGAAAAAAGTAAAGAAAGAAGGAAAGAAGTAGGGGAAAAAAGGAAGAAGGAAAGAAGAAGGAAAGGAAGGGGAAAAAGGATGTTAGTTCACTCAAACTTTCTTTTTCTGTACATTGAGCAAACTGAGTTTATTTCCTAAAGTATTATTTGTCTAAATTGAAAATAAAGAAGTGGGAAAAGAAATACTTCACCAAATACTGTATTGATTCAAATGCAGACTTTGCTTTTCCTCCATATACGTTCTGTAGAAGAAATTAATATGTTTTAAAATTAGACTGGGAGGGACATTAGTATTACCTTTCAGGGTATAACCTGTGTATATATCTTAATTTTTTTCCCTTTCAAAGTGATCTTATTTTAATTGTGCAGAGTATAATTGAGGAAGTATATTTGAACCAATATACTGTAGAAGAATTTTTCAGGGTTACTTTTGAAATTTCATTGCCTTCCTTGGTATCTAAGAAATGAGTCTTTTAGGCAATCAAGAGATGCTTTAGCTTTCTCTTATCATATCTCCAAGGGCAGTGGAGGTGAGGGCTTGTAACTGACATAGTAGTAGACTATTATTTCAAGGAATTCTATAGAGAGAAAGTGCATAACCTGTATGTTCAACCTTCCATTGAAATGCAGAGAAGACAAAACAGCCTTGGAATGTTATTATATAAAACATTAGAAATACATAGGAATAGAAATACAACAGGAAATAGAGATTTAGTGTAAGAGATTCAATGGATTTTTTAAAATAAGCTTCTTGTGACCCAATGAGTTTAGTTATTAAGAAGCAACTGTATTAAAGAGCAAATACTTATCACAGAATTACAAAATATTGGAACCAGAAGGGACTTTAAAACCTGATATTCAAGGGTAGATTGTAGATCTTTAGAGCTGGATGAGGACTTAGGACAAAATCTTAGTTTTTCAAAGGCTTTAGAAATCATATAGTCAAATTCTCTCATTTTACAATGAAGAAATTTGAGAGCGGTAATGTGCCAAAGGTCAGATATCAGTGAGAGTAAAGATTGACACTTAATAGGTGTGTAATAAATATTTATGTAATTGAATTGAACTGAGCCCACCGGAGCTGAATGGAATTAAATACAGGCTGTTTCACTGCCCAAACATGTTTATTGATGATCCAATCCAATCTGATCTAATTAGGCATTTAGGTGGCACAGCAACAGTGGATAGAGTGCTAGACTTGGAATTACCAGCTGTGTGACCTTGGGCAAGTTCCTTAACCTCTGCGAGTCTCAGTTTCTTATCTTTGAAATGGAGATAATAAGTCCTACCTACCAGGGTTGTTGTGAGGACCAAATCTGATAGTAATTATAAAGCATTTAGCATAGTGACTGGCATATAGTAATTGCTATATTAAGGCTAATTATTAGTATTAATAATATTATTAGCTAAATAGAATTCAATCCAAAGGATGGTGATTAGGTGATTAAATATGCAAGTACTGGGAAAGTTCTTGCTCAAAAGCTTCTTCTCTGTGTGTACACATGTTCATAAATATGACAATTCGAGGCCGAAGTAGATAGCACAGAGCTTGGAATCAAGAATACTTATCTTCATGAGTTCAAATCCGGACTCAGATACTTATTAGCTGTGGGACCCTGGGCAAGTCACATAACCCTGTTTGTCTTAGTTTCTCATCTGTAAAATGATCCTCAGTCGGGGGAAGAAATGGAAAACCACTCTAGTATCTTTGCTAAGAAAACTCCAAATGCGGTCACAAAGAGTCAGACAGGACTGGAAGATGACTGAACAACCACAGAGAGAGTAATCAAAACTGTGGAACTGAGGAAAGAATTCCCAGAGGAGGCTATACATGAGCTGAGCCTAGAATAAAATCAAAGGATATCAGAGACAGAGTTGAAGAGACAATGAATTTTATAAACACATAACGTTCTGTGCAATGTACATGAGTGCCAACAGCATGAAATAAGCCTGGGTAAATAAAACTGATCTAGGTTATGATTGACTTTTAGAAATCAAATGGAGGAATTCCCCTTTCTTTCTTTCTTTTTCTTCCTACAGGCAACAGGAAACCACTGAAAGTTCTAAAGTAGGTAGTCAGTCAGTAAATATTTATTCAGTGCCTACTATGTGCCAGGCACTGTGCTAAGCCTTGGAGGGGAATGATGTACACACGTACAAATACTTTTTGCATTGCTCTCATAGTCAGAGATTTTCGTACGAAAGCTGATCATTTTTAGCCAACTATTAAGTTTCTAAAAGTTCAATATTGACTTTAGCTCTGCCGCTGACTTCACCTCTTCAACACTGGCATATATGGATCCTAAATTGTTAAGTGACTTGTCTAAGGATACTCAATTAGTGAATAGCCAACGTTGAACTAATACTCATGTCTTCCTTACTCTAGACCCAGCACTCTATACTAAGAACTACTTTAAATTGTGGATTGTCTTAGAACACCTGTAACTGAATAAAGGGAATTAGAAAAATTCTAAATCTGTCCCCTTCTATTTGTGTGACCACAGGACTCATTTTCCTCCTCTGTAAAATGAGGGGCTTGGGCTACAATATCCAAGGTCTCTTTCAGCTATTTGAATGTCTCTGATTGCATCTCCTTGAGGTTTGGTTACCCATAAAACAAAATTTAATGGTTTGTTTTTATTAGTATCCTTGAATATTTCTCTGTTTCATACTTAAAAATTTTTGGTTTCGTCAATGTGGCTGTTTTGTCCACTAAATCAGTTCATATACCAATCCATTCCTGCTCATGCTATATAGTTTTCCTCCATTTCTATGTCTATGCCCAAGTCCATTAGATAATAGAATATGCAGAACCATTTAGAAATGCCATAATACTTGGAAATAAAGAACAATTTTGAAAAAAGTATTTTTAATCCTTCATTACCCCCCACAAAGGTTGTTTCCTTCAGTGATACAGAGACAGGATGGGAAAATATATTAACACCAGTAGCTAAACCTGATAGTGAATAGTTCCAATTTCATGGTATTTTTCTCTGTGAATGAACTCCTACAGTTTAAAAAATGACTGCTAAAAATATGGAAATCATGTATATAATAAAATAGGTGCCGTTTGGGATAACTGGGTAATTAATTCATTCCTCATCAGCACGTCTGCAGCTACCCGATGTATTGCATATATCTGTGGCTCATTAGTAATGCGGGAGAGACACTCAATGTTGAAATTATTTTATATACGATTTGGCTAAGATTGTATCTTCATTACTTTATCTCGATTACTTAATGTGAGGTGTTGGAGTTTTCCGGGGCTTCAATGAGACATTTGAAATGCACCAGTTGCCTCTTTTAAACCAATTTAATTCTATTAAATATAATAATATTTAGCACTTATAAGGTATCATCTCCCTTCAAATGGAAACATTAACTGCTGTAATTAATCCTCCTAGCACTCCTCCAGGCTAAAAATACAAATAGAAATAAAGAAAGCAATTAAGAGCAGGTGTAACTTGGTATAAAAAGGAAGTGTGATTAGATAATCAGCCCCTGACTCAGACAGGACTCCTGGGTTCAGTTTTTTCTAGGATGATGTTTTCATGCCTCAGTTTCTTTAGCATGTCATCATCTTAGCTCTTCAGTCTATGTAACTTTTGAATAGGAGGTGAAGATTCATTTCTGTTGTGTCTTTTTTTACTTAAGTTCTCTGCAATAAATTTAGTGTGAAACTCTATTATTATAATTTATAAAAGCAGCTTTCAAACTTTCAAGCACTATGAAAATGCCAGCTATGATCAACAAAGAAGAATGAAGGCTATAGGTCTTCCTGTGATGCAAGGAGCCTCTGCAGTGTTTGTGGATGGGGTAACATAAGATGGGAGGGGTTGACGTAAAATGTTGGCAGTCATATAATCCATTCCCTGCCCTCCCCTTACACCCTACCATATACACACACATGTATGCACAGAGGAGAGGGGGGAAACCAAGGTGTAGGGCAACTTGGCCAAGATTGAATAGGTAATTAATTGCAGAAGGTAAAATGTTATCCCAGAACTTTTGGTGCTAAGGCCAATGCTATGCACTTTCCTGATCTCTCCCTCTCCCTCTCTCTCTCTCTCTCTCTCTCTCTCTCTCTCTCGATCTCTCTCTCTCTTGATTATGGTACTTTTGGAAATTTTTACATTTAAAATTTTAGAAAGTCATAAATGGGGAAGACTTTAGAGATCTTCAAGTAAACCCTTCTCCCAAAATTTTATAGATGAGGAAATTAAGACCCAGAGAGACAAAAATAGCTGAATAAATAAATCTTCTCCAAAACCAAACAGCAAGGAAGGGTTTGTGGAACATAAGTACGTTCTAATTCCTTGGATCAGACTTCCTGAAAGGCAACATCATCAGTTCTGACTCACATATTAGGGAAGGCATTAGAAAACTGGACAGTTGGGTGGTACAGTGCTGGGCCTAGAGACTTGTCCATCTTCATGGGTTCAAATCTGGTCTTAGAAACTTACTTACGACCTGCGTGAATCACTTAAGCCCTCAGTTTCCTCAGAAGGAAATGGCAAATTACTCTAGTATCTTTGTCAAGAAAATACCAAGTGGGGTCACAGAGAGTTGGACAAAACTGAAATAACTGAACCACAACCAAAAATTAGAGGGTGTTTAAAGAAAGACAACTAAGACAGGGAAGAACTTTAAAGTTCAGGGTACTTGAAGAGCAGCTGAAGGAACTAGTTGTGTTGAATTTGGGTATATGAAAGCTTTATTCAAATTTTTGAAGGCTGGCCCTGTAAAGAGGAATTAGACTTTGATCCCAGAGAGCAGAACTGGTGGATGTATAAATGTTGTGAAGATTGAAATTTAGGCTCCCCTCTCGCCCTAGATGGACATTTGGTTGGGAAAAGCCTAAGCATTTGAGCTATTGAAAAAGTAAAATGGACTTCCTCAGGAGGACCTCCCTCATGGAAAAATCTTTGAAACGAAAGTTGGATTACCACTTGAGTATGTTGTGGAGAGAATTTATTTTGAAGTATGGGCAGACTGGACAGACTCTGGCATTCTATGAGTCTGACTTTAACCTGATTTTTTTTCTTATTCTGAACCCAGCGTGTATTTTATTTTTATTATTAAATCATATTGCCTTTATCACTTTTATTTAATTTAAATTTCTCTTAATTAATGCTGTGTGTTTATTTTTGTTTTCGCTGAAGGTTTGTTGTCAATATCGTACAGCTTCATCCTTCTAAGGCTATTATTCATTTAGTGAGGACTAGTTGCAAGTTTATTGAGTGGGTAGGGGGAGGTGGCTTCCAGAAATCATGTATAATATTGTCATTATGTGATTGGGAGTATAATGACTACCAACTCTAGTGGAGAGATCTTTTTTCAAGAAGGGCCAAATCATCATTTATTTGCAAACAATGTCATTGAAACGTAATCAACAGCCTTGCTATTTTGAAGAGAACAGAGCACTGGCAGAAGAGTTGCCACCAAGACAATGTCTTCTAGAATTGGTTAACCTTGTCAGGCCTGCCAGAGACCCTCTGTACAAAAGGGTATCAGAAACAAATGGAGGAATAAAACTTCTGAAACCAAAGGTGAAGAAAAGACAAGAAGGGATTCCCAAATCAAGACTCTTCTACTTATAGTCTTGCCCAAGGGTTTACGTTGGGGATGGGGCAGAAGAGGTTAAAGGATAGGAACAGAAATGTTAGTCATTAAGGAGAAACAATCTTTAAAATTTTCCAAGTGCCTCTCACTGAACCTGAGTGCATGATGATAGAATATCAGAAGTTCAAATTTCAAAGGTCATGAATTTCAAGCTCGACATGAAGCAAGGATCTCTGCTATGGTAGCATGCACATATGTATGCTATACCCAAAGTCTAGATTTCAAAGGCACCTCCAAGGTCATGTAGTTTAAACTCTACCTGAAGCATGAATCCTAACTCTGGCAGCATGCTTTATACATACATACATATATACATATGTATATGTGTCTCTATATGCATATACATTTAATTCAATTTTAGTTCTTTAAATAACAAACAGCTATTTTCTCTCCCTCTTCCTTCCCCTCCCTTCCCAAAGATAAACAAATCTTTATAAAAAATAAACCCATGCAATCATAATTGTCATTGCTGTTGAATTGTTTTTCATTTGAATACAACTCTGTGACTCCATTTGGAGTTTTCTTGGCAAAGATACTGGAGTACTTTGTCTTTCCTTCTCTAGCTCATTTTACAGATGAGAAACTGAGGGAAATAGGGTTAAGTGACTTGCTGAGGGTTACTCAGTCAGTTTCTGAGGCCAGATTTGAAATCTGGAAGATGTCTTCCTGACTCCAGGCCTGGCACTCTATCCACTGTCTCACCTAACTGGCCCATTGCTACCATTTATATGACACTTAAAGATTTATAATGTACTTTGCCTGTATTGTCTCACTTGATACAATAGTTTTGTGGGGGAAGGTTCTATTATTAATGCCCATTTTAAAGATGAGGAAACACACTGAAAGGCTAAGTGATTTGCTCAGGGTTACAAATTAAATATCAAAGACAGGATTCCAGTCGAAATCTTCCTAACTCTCCAACACTCTCTCCACTATTCTTCCTAACTGCCATATTTCACCATTTTTTTTTAGCAGCATGATCTCTGACAAGATTATGGAGTCACAGGACATGTTACAAAGGATTTTTAGCACAAGTGCCTTATTTTTGCAAGTGAGGAAACTCAAAGTTTACAAGTGAGGCTCCAAGAGATTATGAAACTTACTTAAAAAACACACAGGCAATGCTGAAGTGGGCATTTGAACCCAGGTCTTCTGTCTCCAAATTTAGTGCTCTTTTTACTGTATGATTTAAGATTGTCTCAGTAGAATTTTCGTGGTTTAATTTAATTAATCAGTCTCTATTTTTCAATGTTGTTTTATCACTTACTATTTCTCAGGCTCATTTTCCTCATCTGTAAGTTGGAAATGATACAGAAAATGATTACCTCATATTATACTGCAGTTATCAGGATCAAATAGTTTAATTATGCACGGTAATGCTTAAAGTATCATCTGTATATGTGTGTGTACTTATACATACATGTATACTATCCATATACCTACACATATAAAATATATGCATACAAACACATGCATACACATTTATAATATGTTGGTAATCTACCACATATTATATATATATGTATATATATACATATATTTTTACCATTATTGTTTTTGACTGGTGGTAAACCTCTACTAGAACATCTCCAGTAACCAAGGATTCACTTCCCCTTAAGTTATTCAATTCTTTTCCTTAACACATCTAAATGCTACAAAGTTTTATTTACACTAAACTGAACTCTGTCATTCTCTAACTTCAGTCCCCTTAGAACTAGTTTTTGCTTTCTGACACAAATCTAATGAGGTTTGAAATCCCCTAAATCAAATACCTTAACCACTTAACATACAATTCATTGCTTGGTTTCTTCAATTCAGCATTTTTGCATGAATATCTAAATGTTTATGATTATATTAAACATGGGCTATTAGGAATGTGGGCTTTTAAATAGAATACTCGTTTAAAGCTTGTAGATCATAGGTTTTCCTTGGGAGATTACAAAATAAAACACTTGCTGAGTTTTATGCTAGTGTGCTTAGAACATTATAATCAATATTTTAATCTCACTCCCAATCCATACCCAATCATCTTCTCCCCCTGACATAGTAGCATTATTCCCCATGGCTCCCAGTTCTAATACAAAAGCCATTTGGATAGTTAATGTTTGCATTTTAAAATTCAAAATGTGTTCAACAGCCAATTGTCTGAAAAGAGTTTTTTTTTTAAATAGATCTAGTCTGTCTGCCTTAGATATTACATCCTGTGTTTACAAACACTGCAGTGGAAATATGCAGGCATTGTCCAGAATTCTCAGTAGAAGGTGACAAGGAGGGAGAAAAACACATTTAAAAAGTTATTATTTTTGTATGGGATGACTCTCTGACAGGGGCAGGAAAGCAAAATACTAGGAAAAATTTTGGAGAACTAAATATAAGAGAAATCAATAAAATATATATTTTTAAGCTCATCTCCATGTAAGAGAATATATCATAATGTGAGAAGGTTTTGGATTAAGATTCATTGTTTATGATGCTCAATGTGGGTTTCTAGGAAGATAACTTTTCTCTTCTACCTTTGTAGATGAAATGAGTTCATGAGTATATTACCAAAAAAAAAAAAGGCTGAGATTAGGAAATCAAAAGAAAGCCTTTTGTTCTGGAAAGAGTAGGTCTGGATTCAGATGACCTACCTGGGCAGCTGTAATATATATCAGCTTTCGGAATATATAATTTGAGCTGGAAAAGATCAAAGATTTTTCTAGTGTAACTTCCTCAATTTACAGATGAGGAAACTGAGTCCCAATGTGGTGAAGTCACTTGCATATGGATAACGATAGTGAATAAATAGCAGAGCCATGATTTGAATTCAGTTCTTCTGCCTCCAAATCCATTCCTATTTCCAGTATACTAGGATGCCTTTTTTTTAAGAACTCTGATCCTCATATTTTCTCCCTGAAAAATGAAGATCATGGAGTCATATCCTAACCTTGAGATATCTCTACTGGACTCCAGGGGATAGGGAACTTCATCCATTTTTTTTCCCACTAAGAAATCTCTCTCCTCTGAACTCAGGAATTTCATTTGACTCATTATAGTCCTAGGATAGGGGAAGGATGAGAAGAATCTGTCCTTTAATGAGAGCAGTTAGGTTCTTTTTCTTCAGATTATTTGTCTCATAAAACATCCTACCCCAGG
The DNA here is from genome assembly GCA_028658325.1 of Potorous gilbertii. NCBI lineage: Eukaryota > Metazoa > Chordata > Mammalia > Diprotodontia > Potoroidae > Potorous > Potorous gilbertii. The sequence goes on from CM053769.1 coordinate 144,871,415, forward strand.
GAAAAAAGTTCACACGTAGAGTCTGGCCAAAATGCAGAAAGCAAAAAAGGTACTCTATGGACACTATGAATCAAGTATGGGACTGGTAATTTATTCTTATACATAAATGAAACGCTAAACATAAAAGACTTAGAGCACATATTAATAGAACAACTTAAAACAGAATTCACTAACTTTGAAATACTGTTACAATCTGCTAGGAGAATGATATTTTAAAACTCATAAGAGTATAAAGCAGTTTGCAGGACTCCTAATTAAGCATTTTATATATTATCACAGCTATGTACTGTATAAACAATTCCTGGGACGTTTCTGCTGATAAAATGGCCACACATGGGTCAATGATCTGTTTTTCTTTTTGTGTGTGTGTGGCCATCCTCTAGAATATTGGAATAGTTTAAGGGAGATTTTTCCTATGCTACTTACTCCAGTCTGATGGAAACAGAGACTTCCACATTTCCTGAACTCACATGGTTTTCCTTTTGACCTGGATGCACTCATCTTAAGAAAGATACTCTTTCACCTGAGATTGGGAGAGGATACTTATAAAAGAGGCAACCTGGGTCCATGCTCATACCTGAGATTTGAACCCTGCCCCACATGTTTCATTTAAAATCTGAGAGAAAAATATAATACCTTATATTAAAAGAACCTGGGAGTTAAAACAACAAAAATAACAACTTTCAATGTTTATGTCTCCTTTGAAGATCCAGATGAATCTGTAGACAGGGGAAAGAATTGTTTACCCTTCATATATGATGAAGATGAGGTCAAAGAGGTGAACAGACCTGCCCATATTTACAGAGTGACTGAGTCACGAGTAGAGCTGGGAGCATAGCTGTTCTTGACTCTAGAAGGAGAAAGAGAAGGGACTCTTATTCCTGGCATAAACCACCAGGTACTTTGTCTCCTAGGTACTCATAAAAAAGATAATAAGATGGTAAACTTTTTCTTGGAAGAGATGTTAGAGACTATCTATTCAATCCCTTCAATTTATGGAGGAAGAAACTGAGGGATGGAGAGGAGGAATCATATGCCTGAGGTCACACATCAGTAAGTGGTGGAACAGGGGATTGATATTCCAGTCTTCTGCTTCTAAATCCAGTTTTCTGTTCACTAATCCATTAAAGATTTTCAAATAAGGCAGTCTGCAACCCTGACCCATTGTCAGTCAACCATCTGACTTGCCTTTAAAAAAATGACTAAAAGGAACATCCGTAACATTTCTTCCATAGATATGGATCAACCCCTTAGTTTGCAACTTCTAGTCATTCAGAGCTATGTGAGGGCACTGAGAACTTATGATTTGGCCACGTTTATAGCATTAGTGTGTATCAAAAACAGGACTTGAATCCATATAATCCTGACTGAAACCAGGGCTCTATCTGCAATGCCACATGGCATATCAGAAACACACATACCATTATCTTAGATTTTATAAGTGACAAAACTATCAGTCAGAGGGTTGAGCTGACTTTCTTGTACCTACTCCTTGACACAGGTCTGATCATCAAATTTGCATGCTAAAGGAAAGTGAACTCATCCCATGGCTGGCAATATTCTATACAGTACTATTCAAGGGATGATTAATGACCATTTTTTAAAGCAGTGGTTGCAAAAAAAAAATCACAGCACACTATCATTAAGAGAAAGTCATGACAAACTAAACTTCCTTTTTGTCAGACATCAGATCAGAGTCAGAAATAAGAACAAAAAACAGATTGATGGGCTGGATCTATGGGCAACATAAAATGGCATTTTAAAGAATATGTAAAAGACATTTTAAGACATGTAAAGTCTTATACTTTGGTTCAAAAAATAACTTTCTAAATACCAGATGGGGGAGGCATGATTAGAGACTAGTTTGAGAAAGATCTGGCAATTTAGTTGACTGCAAAAATCATTTGAATTAACAGTGTGATAAGATAGCCAAGAAAACTATTATAAACAAACTTTATTAAGAGAGAGAACCCGGAAGCAATAGTCGTGCTGCCCTCAAACTGGGTTTGATCATACCTGGCATATTACGTCAGCTCTGCCTGCCAAGAAAATAATAAATTCAGTCCTATTCTTATGGATGAACTCGTTTGTTGTCATTGTTCAGTCGTTTCAGTTGTGTCTCACTCTGTGACCTCATTTGGAGTTTTCTTGGCAAAGAGACTTGAGAGGTTTGCCCTTTCCTTGTCCAGTTCACTTTAAAGATGAGAAACCAAGGCAAACATAGTTAATTGACTTTCCCAGAGTCACACAGTCAGTAAGTGTCTGAGGCCAGATTTTAACTCAGGAAGATGAGTCTTACTTTAGGCCTAGCACTCTATCACTGTGCCACCTCTATTTGGACCCTCATCTGGAGTATTTACGGAAAATTCACTTCATTGTAGAAGTTTCTCAGCAATATAAAGGGGAAACAATGGCAGTAGGAGGAAAAGAGGTATTGGAAACCTGATTTGGGTAACTAACACACTGCTGCCCACATCTATTTGGATTGTTGAAGAACCTACTCTTTTCCTGTTAGATAAACACAGCCCTTTAATCTCTTTCTTCTCCAATCTCACTCCATCCTGTAATGATTTTAGTTAGGCAATGGTATCTCTGGAGCTGAGAAAAGAATATCCAGAAATGTTGGTTCCCTTTTGTCTTTAATATCAGTTTATGTTGATAATACATAATTGATGTTTATATTCAGTATAACCATCTCCTATCTCCATGAATTTGCTTACTCCACTCTTTGAAATGTTCTTGAAATGAACTCTCCTTTCCACTTTTGATGGAATCCTAATAAAGCTGCCATCAGCCCCAATATTCTAACTTCCTTATAGGTCCCACTGAACAGTATTGCCCCTGCCTAGTTACTCATGCTGCATCCCCTCACTGAATATCCTAACTTCATATATGCCTTACTACTCACTAGAATAACAGGTGTGTCTTTGATCTCATATTTTTCACAGAAAAAGCAGGTATGTCCATTTGATGGAATCCCAATCATTGCCTCTAACTAGTCACTGTCCCCGGACCCATTGCTCTTATTTTCCGTAGAAACAGCAGGTTTGTCCATGCACTCAACCATAACCACATTCATCTGGTCTCAGACAGGACCACAATACTCAGCCAATCAGAAAGTATCTCCACCAAGATGCCCAAACAAGACGTGGACCCCAAAACAATAGACTGGAATTTCCCTGAATAGGCACCAGTACAGTAATAGTAAAGAAGTGACCTAGAGTGAACTTGCAACCTAGAGTGGGTTATTGTAATTCATTATTATACATACCACCCACCCATGAATTTTTTCTGTTTTTCATTGTGGGTTATCACATTTGCAGTTCCCCTGTGGCTTGATTCCATTTTCTCTTACCTAATCCCTTAACAAATCCCTCCTGCCTTTTTAATATTCATAATTTCCATTATGTAATTACATCATTACCCTATAAAATCTATCTTTCTGTGAAGTTGTTGGTTCCTCTTGGAACTTAGCCTGCTTCATGAGAGGTGTCTATTTCAGTAAATGCTTATGCTTGGATTAGAGGTGATCTTTGAGGTGGTTCCACCACAACACATCATAAAACCATGACAGTTTTTGGCATCCCTGGGTGGTCAGAGTTGAAACTGCAGCACTGTGTCTCTTGGAATTCTTGATTCTAGACCATATTTAGAAACTCTCCTTTCTGTAAAATCCCTGTCAATCCCCTTCCACAATCTCCTCCTCATTTAATTTACACTAGTTCTTTGCCTTCTTTAAGAAAATGGTGTACTAGGTGGAACAGTGGATAAAGCACCAGGAAGACTGGAGTTCAAATCTAGCCTCAGACACTCACTAGCTGGGAGATCCCGGGCAAGTCACTTAACCTTTGTTTGCCTCAGTTTCCCCATCTGTAAAATACAGCTAATCACTTTGTAAACCTACCTCACAGGATCAGATGAGAATAATTATAAAGCTCTTAGCACAGTGCTTGACACATAATAAGCACTATACAAATGTTAGCTATTACTACTTTTGCTTTTTTTCATGTTCTTTTATATTATAACTTTTATACTCATTTTTCTTTCCTTCAAAGTATAAGGTCCTTGTAAATGAAAACTTACAGGATCTTCAATCATATTTATTAAGCTCTAAAGGATGTGAGAGACATCTAGCTCAATTATCATTTTACAGTTGAGGAAACTGAGGCCCAACGTTGTTGAATGTTGAATGGACTTGCCCAAGTTAATATAGATAATATTGATTCTAAATCTAATACTTTTGCCATTACACTGTACTGATTATGTTCATTGAAGGGAATTGAATTAAATTAATAAATAAGAGCATCTGAATCTGTCTTTAATAAGTCTAATAATTTAGGGTTCTAAGATTCTGGTTCACTCATTCTCTACTTCTCACTTCTTTTGTATGCAAAATGGAGGTAATCCTTGTCTCATCAACTCACACCTGGCCTGTTATAATAGTGAAGGCTCCTTATTACCTCTAACATCAGATAATAAAATCCTGTTTGGCAGTGAAGACGTTTCATAACCTGGATCTCTGCTACTTCTCCATTCTTCTGTAACATTACTCCCTCATCTCCAGATACCCTGCAGTCCAGTGACACCAGACTCCTTGCTGTGAAAACAGTCCATCTCCGGACTCTAAACATTTTTACTGGATCTCTCCCAAGTCTGAAATTCTCTAACTTTATCTGTTTCTTTGGTCTTCCTAGCTTCCTTCAAATCCTAAAACCCCATCTTTTGCCAGTAGCCTTTACCAGTCTTCTTACTGCCAGTGCCTTGCCTCTGTTGATTGTTTCCAGTTTATCTTGTGTATAACTTTTCTGTACTTAGTTGTTTGTATGTTGTTTTTCCCAGTAGACTGTGAGCAACCTGAGAACAGAAACTGTTTTTGTCTTTCTTTGTATCTCCATCCTTTCCAGCTAGGTGGTACAATGGATAGAGCATCAGCGTAGGAGTCAGGAGGACCTGAGTTCAAATATCACCTCAGACACTTGATGCTCACTAGCTGTGTAACCTTGGGCAAGTCAGTTAACCCCAATTGCCTCATCCTGGGTCATCTCCAATCATCCTGATGAATATCTGGTCACTGGATTCAGATGGTTGTGGAGAAGAAATGAGGCTGGTGACCTGTACAGCCCTCCCTCACTCAAAACAAAATCAAGGTCAAGTCATGTCATCATTTCTCTGATAGCATGGTCTTCTTCAGCAAGGAAGGATGAACACACACACACACACACACACACACACACACATATCTCCAGCCTTTAGCATAGTGCCTGGAACATAAGGGGCACTTCATAAATGCTTGTTGACTTCAGTGGACATCAAAGAGATCATTGTGAAACACAAACAAAATATTGTATATAAAAGTACTTTCCAACCCCAAAAGGGTTATATAAATGCAAGCTATTGTTATTTTTTCTTTTCATCATGACGATGATAATGCCTATCACGTGGCTGATTGCCAGGCACATCTTAAGTACTTAATAAATGTTTATGGACTATTGTCATTATGATTGCACCTATTCTGAACACCTGTATCTCAAGACTAAGGACATTAAGCCTTTTCTGTCACTCCCAACTCCCTCCCCTTGCAGTCTTCCAGCTATTTTTCAGTCTTTCTGAAAATGCGTCAAACTATCTTTTGTCAACAGAGGGCAGCATAGAAGGATGCTAGAGAAAATCAGCCAACACTTGTCAGTTTCCCTCCCCTGCTTCTTTGCCGCTGAGTTATCTGGTCCAAAGAGTTTAGTTGTTGGGTCCTGAACCTTGCAGCAGGCCTGGAAGCGCAGGGCAATCATTTGGATTGATTGGCCTGGCAATCTGTCTAGTTCCTGGACAGTTCTAAATATTAATTTCAAATTTAGAGCCAACCAGGTGCTCCTGAAAGCAAGTGAGGTACTTTTGGAAAGCTCAATTGTATCCCTCTGGCCCCTCAGGCCATTGCACAAATCACTGCTCCAGGGCACTGAGTGACGCCCTAATGATACCCTTGGGTACTTCCTCATGCTGTCACCACCTAGAGACTAGCTGGATGGTATTCATAAAAATACTTTAAGGTCCAAGGAGAAAGGAACTACATAATGCAACCTATTACTTTAGTTGCTTAAAATCGAAACATTTCTTTACCAGGACCGAGTTAGAGCTTATACTTTATTTTGAGGAAATAAAAGGCTGTACACTATCTGAATTCAGATTCTGGCTGAAGTCCTCTGAAGGTTTATGAATGTTGCATTCAAAATACTTATTTACTTAGGTCTGTGATCTACAGCCAAAACTTGCCTAAGCCTATGAGGGCATTTTATCAAGCGTTCTATGATGGGGAGCAGGAAAGAGGTATGGGGCAGAGAAGGAACTTCCATCCAACATCCAACATGCCACATAGATTGGCTTCCTGATCAGACTTCTCTCCAATCTGGACCCAGACTTCCCTCAGAGTCTCAAGATTATATCCCTTTCTCAGGGTTGCCTGTCCTGGGTTCCAGAACAAGTTTCAACTGCTCCAAGGGCACTGTGTAAAAATTGTCAGGTAGCCTTCTTCCCCAATAAACTCTACTTTAGCGATGCATAGACACAGATACCCACACACACACACACACACAAACACACACACACATGGATTATTGTTATTGCCATCTTATACATGATGAAAACTTGGCAAGGTTAAGTGATATTTCCAAGATCATAAGTCGAGTAGATCTCAGAGAACAGATTCTAACCCAGGTCTCTTCTTACTTCAAGTACGGCACCCTTTACATGAGACCATGCTCTCTCTCTGGCCATTTCCTTGGTCTCTGCTTCCTCACTTGTAAAATGAAGTAGATGGATTCTCAAAGGCCTTTCTAGAGGTAAGCCCTAAGGATAATAGTCACCCATTATATCCTAAATAGCAATTGGTTAATTTTGAAAAGGAAATGACACATCAGTCTTGTCTGTTCATTAGAATAAGACCTTCTCCAGATAAAAATTGCTCAGCCTCCTCTCCGGCAGCACCACATGTTGTTTAATTCAATAAAACTATTAAAGGAGAATCAGAGAATTTTAGAGCAGCAAAGGTCTCATCTAGTCCAATCCTCTCATCCTGCAAAGGATAAAATGAGGCCTAGGAAGGTGAAATGACTTCTCCAAGGTCACACTGCCAGTTTATGCAGAGTTAGGACTAAAAACTATTATGCCCTGACTCCCCTTGCTATGTTTACCACATCTTTACCTTTAGACAATTCTTATATGTTATTAAACGCTCTTGAACATAATAAAAAAAATGCATGCCTTTAAACCAATTCCATAATTCAGACTTTAGTCTAATTCAGACAGTCTTCACCCCTAATTAGCACAAATTCATAATGGATTTACTTTTACTATTCATACATATTTGGCCTATTAAGTTTTCCTTCCTTGTTGAAATGTGCTTCACAACACAAGGTTGAGTGAGCAGTCTTTTCTAATTACCACTGCGGTTCCATTATGATTAACTGTTGCCTTTCTATTTTGAGGCTGCTCTCCCAGGAGTGCATATTATTATTAAATATAGTTATGGTACTCACTTGAGAATGTGTTTTGTAGATCTGAAACAGCTTTACATTTCTGTTTAATATAGACTCTATGCTTTTAGCAAAAAACCAAATGGAATTTGAGAGGGTACTGCTTTTGGGGACTGGTGCAGAGACAGAAGAGTTCGTATAATTGAGTACATTTTAAGACAATGAATAAAAAGACAATGTCTGGGCTTTAAAAAATCATTGAGAGTGAATTGTGGCTTAAGGGATATTTGGACTTGGAATCAAAACCTGTAGGTTTTAATTCCAGGTTACCAGTCAAATAACCCTGATCAAGTCATATCCTCTCTGTGAAGGTTTTTTGCTTGTTTGTTGCATGAAAATGTGAATGTATGTCTCCCCTATGTCACAGGATAGTAAGGAATGGGAGCACTAATTATACCTGAGCTATGAGATCATATATGATAATATTTTTCATAGATAGAAACATAGAAAACTGTGAGGTAAACAATAGAAATTCAGTTTGCACAAAAAAATTAAATATTTGTTTGCATGGCACTGTGAATAGAAAGGCAAAAATAAAAAAAGGAAGACAGTTTATACTGAATTACATGTTAAATAAATTGAAATCAATGAAGTTGAAGGAAAATGAGAAATATGGACTACCTTTTAATTTTAAACTGCATTACACTCAATTAGATCATAGGTGATGGTCTACATAATGTATTTAACATTTTTGTGCTTTTCACAACAATCCTTGAGATTGTTTTGAAAGTGTAGTAGAAAGATATTAGTTGCAAAATTGAATGGTGGTAATTAGCTGCCTCAAATTAAAAGAGTATAACATCTTAATTGAGACCTTTTGTAACCATTCCCCACTAAGAGCCTCCATGTTAATTCACCACATACTGGACCCCACTCTCGTGTTCATCTCTACATATAATTGCCATTACTAATAATTAGAACTATATAGGCCCACAAAGGGAATAATAGACACTATTGAATCAAAATTATCAACCCTTTAAGAACTCTGTCTTGTGAATGAACAAGCTGTATTCCTGTCTCACTCATTTAATAATGAATAATTGTTTAAATCTTAGGTCATTCATGAGCACATATTCCATCTGTCAGGTATTACAGAAACCTTAGGTTTCTTAGAAGGTTTAAAAAAAAACCAAACAAATAAACTATTCTTCCATTACCTAATGGCTTTCATCTGTCTAGTGAATGCAAAAGTCAGCTCCCTAGAAGGGAGATATAACAAGGCAAAGAACCATAGCATTAGGAAGATGTTACCATAGTGGGAGGCAAAGTTATATGAGAACAAATTCAGATGACAGTGCTTGTATGCTTGTTGTTTATCTATATATAAAGCATATACAGATTTCAAAACAAGAATGGATACCAAGATTGGGAAATATAGTGTTTTTGTTTTATTTTATTTTTAAAAGAGGAAAATATGGACATTTTTTGGAAGAGGTAGAATTTGGGAATGGTAAAGAAGTGAAAACATTATTAGAAACTAGAAGCTATTTAGTAGAAGGCCCAGGGAACAGGGGAACCATCATTAATTTTCACAGAACAATAAGAAAAACAGTGACTGATATTTCTCTAGCACTTTATGTAGTCAGTGTACTTTACCAACTTTGTCTTAAGTAGTTGGCTTTGTATAGCAGAGAGAATAGTTGTATAGTTGGATTAGGAGTTAGGAAAGACCTGGGTTTGAAACCTACTTGTGACTTTTACTAGTTGTATAACCATCAGTAGTAAGTCATTTAGTCTCTGAGGCTCAGTTTCCTTTCATGGAACATGGAGGTGAAAATAACTCTTCTACTTGCCTCATGGTGTTTTTATGAAGATCAGATGAAATAATGTGGTATAAGTCTGGATGAGTCTTAAAGTCCTATATGCCTGTCAGTGATAAATATTATCATCGCTATTATCTTCTCACCTGATTCTCCCAAAAATCTTTTGTTACATAGGTAATGTGACTGGTATCTCTTCTAGGATGAAGAGAGGTGAAGTAACTTTATAACTGGAGATCTTCTGGTGGAAGCTAGGTAACCACCTCTTGGAATGTCTATCAGTCATTCATGATCTGAGTACTAAATGAACTAGCTGGTCTCTTAAGATTTCCCTACAACACAGTATGAGTTTTTGACCTTCCAGTAGAGGAAATCATAACGCCAAGTCTAGAACCCAGACCTTCTGGCTCCAAGTTCAGAGATCACCCAACAATATGATGCTACCTTAGAAATTCTGAAAGCGAGAATAACTTATACTTTGATAGGTGTGACTTCAGGTTGAAACTATATTTTAAAAGCATATTGCATAATACTTTGAAGTAAGTGTTGGGTAGTTACTCTCTAATTATACATGGATAAATTAATTACTCCCTTATGAACTCAAATGGAAAAAAGTAATTGAACATTCTTCTCTTTTCCTGATTAAAGGTATTCAAAAGCACATCTCTAATAAATGAAAATTATTTTCTCCTGGCTCCTGGCTGACATTTATGATTTATTTCAATCCCAACATTTTGGTGAAAAGTTGAGTCACAGCTTTTCCATGTCTCAATTACTATAAAAGCTTATAGAAAGTCATTACATTTGGTACCTACCTTATTCTAGCTTAGAAAAGAATGATAGTTTGTGCTGTGATGTACAATAGTTTTGTTGGAAAGAAGAGAAACAAGGCTTTTTAGCAGGTTAGCCTGGTCTGTATTTCACAGTGATAACATCTGATAGCCTCACCTGCCCTAGTGGTTCACTGTGGCACTTTTCAATTAGTGCAATACACAGTTCTCTTTGGCAAGTGCTTGTGAGGCTGTCATTGCAATTTCCCTCTCACATATATTGTAATTATGTGTGTACCTCGATGTGTGAGACTATAAACATATGCTATATATTTGAATAAGAGTGCTGTCAACACTCTATTTTAGAAATGCATTAATTAAGGTTGAATAATAATGTGAATGCTAATACAGCATAATATACGCTACCTGTTGGATATTTACAATACTCAATGCATCTCATTACTTCTTAAAATAAAGAATATTAAAACAATGAACAATTAGCAACTAGATTAAGACTTTACATTAATAGAGATGTCACGAAAAGCTGCATGTTCTTAAGATAACTACGGAGCCTTTGTTTCAACTTGCTTCCTTGCTAAAATAGTCCAAGACAGTAAAAATAGCAGGTTGAATTTCAGACAGAATTGAGATGAAGAGGGCTGTATATGTGAGCAAAAAGCATCCATTTTAAGCATTTATTATTCTTTTTAAAATAGAAACTAACATTCACTTAAACCAATTAGGCCTCTCCATCATCCACCTAGACCTTGTATAATGATGAGTTTAATGATCTTTAACCTTCACATGCACACAAGCTGGTGAAGCTTGATGAATGTATTAAATTGTAATTTTTTTCCCCCTCAACACTTGTAGAACAGAGAGGTTGTTATTAGAAAGCTAAGATATACTTGGATGTAGGGTTTAGAACAAAACTGCTTCCACTGGCAGTTTAACCCTGTAAAAGGTGAATTGTCTGCTAAATCAGATAATACAGCATTTGGAACCAATCTCCAGGCTCACAGGTAAGTTGTTTACTACAGTGTTTTAACATTTGAGATCAAAGTCCATTAATGTCTTTAAAAGCTACTTGGATCAGAGATCTTGAAACTTCTCTAAAAGGACCAAGTATAACCATTTTTCTAAATTTTTTGTTCTTTCTCTAATATTTAAAAAGGCTTGTTAAATATTTTCATTTATTTTATTAGTAAACTTTATTATTCACATTATTTTGATATTTTAAGGATCTGTGATTCATGATTAGTGCACAACCACTCTAAGCACATACAGCAATTTCTTTATATCTTTAGTAGCTCACTACCATTTATTAAGTACATACTATATGTGAGAGGTGGCAAAGTATTTGTAGTAGAAATAAAGCCAGAAGATAGCCCTGGTTCTCAAGAAACTTTCAGTTTAAAAGGGGAGACAAAAGGCAACAACTCTGTATAAACTAGATAGGAATGGTATAGATTGACTGTCCGGAGGCAAAGAAACTAAAGACAAATAAACACAAAAACACAATAGAAGCAAAAAGAAACAACAGAAATCATAACTTTTGATCACATGCTGGACACTGAAATTAATATTATTGCTATGAGATTATTTAAATATAGAGTGGAATAAAATGATTTGATATAGAATTAATGTAATTGGTTGCGTTAAAAGAAGCATAACTTCTGGTGGGAAGAAAATGGAGGCTGTTGTCCCTCTTTACTCTGCCCTAATCAGATCACATTTGTAATTCAGTGTCCATTTCTGGGTACCACAGTTTTAGGACATTCACATACTGGAGAGTACCAAGAGGAGGACAGACAAGATGGACAAGTTCATGACAGACAAAGATAGGTTGAAGGAGCTAGGGATAGTTAATCTGGAGAAAAGAAAACTTGGCAAAAGTCATGGGTGAGGGCATGTCGTGTTGAATAGGGATGAGCCTTGTTCTGTATGGCTTCAGAGAACAGATTCAGAAGTATAGGGTTGTAAAGAGGTAAATTTGGCTTTGATGAAAGGGAAAATTTTCTAAGAATTAGAGCTATGTAAAATTAAAATGTGTAAATTTAGGAGATTGTGTATCCACTCCCTTCACCCTACATTGCAAGTTTTCTAACAGAAGCTGGTAGACCATGTCTCCTCAGCTCTGTTCATCTTTCTTATACCCCTTTCAGTGAATCCTGAACTCTGTACTCAGGAATTTTGGTCTCTGATAGGTGAACTTTCACCTTACCTTGCTAGAACTAGGAGTCCATGTAATTTCCTAGTCATTTCCAAACCATGTTGCCTGTGTACCCTCCCTTCTATATCTCCTCTACATGTCATCTCCTCTCCCCCAATCCCAATTAGAACACTCTTCAGGAGATTATCCTGGAGAGAAAAGTCTTTCTTGATTACTTGTGTTTGTATCAATAGCACAGTTCAATATCTGACATGTCGTAATCAATTCATTGTAAATAATTATTCATTTTCTGATAAATTGTTGATTATTACAGTAGGGATTTTTTCTCATATGACTGAACTAAAAGGATTTATTGAGACTGTGAGATCCTTTATCCTTTAGACTTCTATGATTTTTTATGATTATGGTTTCAAATTGCAGGTTAACTATGGAGAAGTCATATAATTCCTATGAGCTTCAGTTTTCACATCTTTAAAAGAAGAAAAAATATTCATTAAACTTGTACTGATTCATGGTGATACTGAACACAGTGGAAGGCTTATTAGATCTTGACAGATTGTAAAAACTTCAGGGAAAAATCATGAGGTAAAATTGGTGTTGAATGCCCAAGAAACAGATTAGTCAGGTGGTAGGGTACCTCATAAAAAGATTGTCCCTATAGGAAATAGTGAAGTCTCAGCAACACATATAGACCACTGTGATACAGGGAGAATATGATCTCTATTACATGGAAAACAAATCTCTGAAATATCAAATACCCATGATGCAAGTGATGAAAATTATAATAGTTTTATATATATATGTACACACACACACACACATATATATATATGTGTGTGTGTGTGTGTGTGTGTACATATATATGGTGTCCCAAACTTTTAGTACAATTTTAAGTTTGAAACTGCACTGGCTTTTATATAAAGTACATATGTGTGTATGTATTATGCTGTGTATATATGTATGCATCGACATAGTTAGAAATATGGATATATGTGTACATTTTCCAAATTGTTACTCTTTTTCTAAATGATCCATATATAGGCATGGGCATATATGCACCCACATACACACACAAATGAAATGAAGTACCTTGATGTGGGGGGGATACAGTGTTGAACTTATAGACAAGATCTAGGTTAAAATTCTGTCTATGACAGTCCTGAGCTGTGTGACACTAAGTAAATGACTTAATCTCTTTGTTTCTCAAGAAATATTCTCTAGCTTTACTATTAAGTCATCTCCCTACCAACCCTTTGTGGAGGGTATGAGCTCCCCATGTTGGTTAAATCACATATGGGCAATAAAATGATATGTTTATTAGTAGATAGGTTTTCTTCTTTGGAAGTGGGGAGGTAATTGTACTGGTATGGGATTATTCATGCTTCATATCTGATAAAATACATCAATAATTTTGCATGAAAATTAGGAATCATATAATTCTCCCTATCTTACCAGTGGCTCCCCTCTTTATTCTATTTGAGTCCTTGGAGCCTAAAAAACAGAGTTACAAATAGATAGGTACAGTGATCTGAGCACTGTCTTTGAGTTCAGAGGACCCAGGTTCAATCTCAGGACTGTTGGCAGTTGACTTTATGACATGGGCAAGCCCTTTAACTTTTGTTGGGAATAGTTTACTTATCTATTGAACAGGGGGGACTTGACCTTGAATTTTAAAACTTTTAGTCTCAAGACCCCTTTAACCTCTTAAATATTATTGAAGTCCTCCAATAAGCTTTTGTTTATGCAAATTACAATGTTTTTATTTCGGAGAACACCTGAATCAAGGATTCCTAGGAGTCCCAGGACTATACTTTGAGAACTATTGATTTCCAAGGTTCCTATCAACTCCAAATATCCAAATAGATTTTGGCCTTGAGTGTAGGCTATTCCCCTAAAATGGGAACTCTTTGAATAACAAAAGTCTATAGAGATGGGGCATGACAAGAAATGTTTATTTTGCCACTTATATTTATATAGGGTTTGAAAATATACAAAACTCTTGCTCACAACAGCCCCTGACCATAGAGTATAATGAGGTTTTTATCCATTTTACAATTCAGTGAACTGAGTCACACAGAGATTAACAGATTTGAACAAGATCACAGGGTTGGGAATCATCAGATCCTCCTGTCTCCAAGTTCATTGTCTCCCCCACAAAACCACACTACTTTCCTTGTTTAAGTATAAATTGAAGTTACATGTAAAACAGATTTGGAGGAAAATTATGTCCTATATTAGGGAAAATATAATTGTAAATCTGTAGAGAAATGAATATGAAGTCAGTCAGTCAACAAGCATTTATTTTCTCACCCCCAAGGGCCACCCTGTTTTTGAAAGCCATCTCTTTGGTGCAGGGGCTAAATTTCTCTGGAGATGTTGTCAGCTTTCAGAAACCAGGTGAACCCCTTCATCCATTGTCCTAAATGGACAAAAAACATTTTTTTTAAAGTGGGAGGAGGGACACATAATGATATTAATAGTATTTAACTGAGAATTGTTGTGAGGAAAATGCTTTGCCAGGAGAACCTAGGCCTCTGCCCCTAGATGCTCTAGAAGCCCTAGAGATTTCAGCTTAGCTTTCTAGGGCCCAGGCCTCCATGCCGTTTTTTAGATGTCACTACTCTGTATTTTTTTGGGCTGTTATCTTCATCTTCCTATACTGGAAGCCTTGGATTCTGCCCTTGGGTCCCCTAGCTCTGATAACTGCCCTGCTACTGTAGCTACTGTACTCATCCCTTCCCACCCCCTTTCTAACACGTTTTCATGTGGTTTTTTTCTTCCATTAGAATATAAGCACTCCAAGCACAGGCTTGCTAATATTTGTATCCCCTATATTTAGCATGACACCTGGCATAGTGAGTTCTTGATAAATGCTCTCTCTCTCTCTCTCTCTCTCTCTCTCT
>CM053769.1:144887046-144904260 GCA_028658325.1 Potorous gilbertii
CTCTCTCTCTCT
Source organism: Potorous gilbertii (assembly GCA_028658325.1). Lineage (NCBI taxonomy): Eukaryota > Metazoa > Chordata > Mammalia > Diprotodontia > Potoroidae > Potorous > Potorous gilbertii. The sequence continues at coordinate 144,887,059 of CM053769.1, forward strand.
CTCTCTCTCTCTCTCTCTCTCTCACTGGTAGTGTCTGTCCATCTAGAAGTATTACTACAAATATTAATTCTTTACATGCAGAGTAGCTTCCAACTAAAAACTGGATGAAAATTGCAAAGAAATTGCTTTATTTCTTAATTTCCAGAGATCATAGTGATGATTGAATTTGATTTAAATTCAATTCCTTGAATATTTTTTAAGTACTCGTTATGTGAAGAACACTGTGTTGGAAGATAGGGGATATGTTAATTCTGATAATATCAGAATTGTCTCTGTTCTCTCGATGCTTACAAGGAGGGTTGGAGTGGGGTGGTGGTGGCATAGGGGGAAATCATGGCGTAAGCCCTTTTAACCCCGTTGCAAAGAAGAAATTGTTAGGTCCCTAAAAACCTGCACGGGATAGGTCCATAAATGCAAGCCTTTGGAAGTACAAAGGAAGAAATATCGCATTTCCTACCCTGCACTGGCCCCATATCCAGCTATGTTCTCCTTTATCTCAGTCACTTTCTGACCTGGTGCTCTGCTATCTCTTCCCATTCCAAACCCCATCTACCTCTTGTTCAGATAACAGTAACCAAACCAACACCAGAATTGCTTCTAGAAAAGTCATGCCAACTTATTTCCCCATTATTCTATTAAACATTCCCATGGTTTCCCAGACCAAAACGAGCCTTTTCTGGTCACCACTCCCTTATGAGTTATCTCCTGTTAGAATGGAACCATGTTATCTACCAGTTGACAGAGAGGTGATCCCCTTAAAGGTACATACGGACAAACATACACATATACACACAAATAAAGACAGATAGACAGACAGACAGATAGATGGATGGATGGATGGATGGATGGATGATAGAAATCTCTCTCTCCCTCTCTCTCTCTATCTCTCTCTCTCTCTCTCTCTCTCTCTCTCTCTCTCTCTATATATATATATATATATATATATATATATATATGTATTTGGGGGGGGGACATGATCACCAAATAAGATATGTTTCTTTTGCCTATGCTTATTTGCTCCCCTTCCCTTTAATTTAAAAAGGGGTATAGGTTGGGGGAGGAGGAAGGATTGAAAAGGAAAGGTAGCAATAGTGAAGCCAAAAAAAATTATTAAACTTTTTCCTTTATATATATAAAAAAGAACAAAATGAAATTTTTATTTTATATTTTATAATTTATTTTATTTATAATTTATTTTTATTTAATTTAATTTAATTTTTATTTTATAATTTTTTATTTTATAATTTTTATTTTATAATTTATTTTATAATTTTTATTGTATTTTTTATTTTATAATTTATTTTACAATTTTTATTTTATTGTATAACTTTTTTTAAGTAAGAAGAAAGCAGTGTCAAATTGAAAGAATTAGTATACAATTACTTTGTTCTGTTGTGTATATGGAAATATTTCCTTTTTTATGTTTGGTAGTTAAGTTCAGAATTTTTTAAAAACAAAAGAATTTATGTTCCTTGATCACAGAGACTCTATCTTACTTTATGTATCCCTAGACCTTGACACAATGACTGGGATATAGATATTTCTTAAAAATATTTTTTTCATTCATTAATTAATTTCAAACTAAAGAGAGGGAAAAGAGGGAAACCTTATGGAGGTTGTGGTGGTGGTGTTTATGTTCTATCTTAGAGAAGGAAAGAGGAGTTATTTAAGGCATAAAGACTGATTTGAGCAAATCACAGATACAGAAAGCATAGAATTGGGGCAAGGAGATTAACCATAGTCTTATTTGTCTGGAAGGTAGGAAATACAGAGGGAAATACTGTAAGAGAAAGTTTAAAAAATAAATTGGAGCCAGATGACACAGTATAGAATGCCAAGCTAAGGAATATGCACTTTATAGACTAGGCATAAAGAGCTAAGGTTAGGGATGTAGAAAAACCTTATATTATCCAGATCACACTCTCTAGGTATCTGTTGGGGTTCTTCCTGTCTGGGCCCTCTTTTCTCTACCCGTACTGTTTTATTTGGTAATCTCATCAACTCTCATGATTTTTATTAGCATTCCTCTGGATGATTTCCAATTTTACTTTTTCTGGCCCCAATCTCTGATGACTTCTAATTTCTCTTCTGCAAGTGCCTTTCAGTAGGCATTTAAAACTCAATTTGTCCAAAACAAAATTCATTATCTTTCCTTCAACCCCTCCCTCCTCCTATCTTCTCTGTTATTGTAGAGGTGGACACTATCCTCTCAATCCCTCAGGCTCACAACCAAAAGTCATTCTGGATTGTTCCCTCTCTCTCCCCTTTCCCCCAATATCTAAGCTGTTATCAAGGCCTGATAATTTCATCTCTGCAATATATCTTGAATACCCCCCTTTTCTCCTCTGACACTGACACTACTCTAGTGTAGAACCTCATCACCTCATGCCTTGATTAATGCAATAATAGCCTGCGAATGGGTCGCTTGCCCTCAAATCCTCCACTCCAATCCATTCAGTCACCAAAGTGATTTTCCTAAAACAGGTCCGATCATGTCACCCCCTCTATTCAATTAAACCCTGTTGGTTTCTTATTGCCTCCCAGATCAAATATAAAATCCTCCTTTTGTCAAAGCCCTTCATAACCTAGCCCACACCTACCTTTCCGGTCCTCTTATACCTTACTTGCCAATGAATACTTTTATTCTTTGGTCCTTCCAGAGGCACTGACCTCCTCCTGGTTAGTCCTCAATAAGACAGACACTCTGTCTCAGTTCCAGGCATTTTCTCCTTCTGTCCCCCATTCCTGGAATGCTTTTATTCTCTTCTCTGCCTACTGACCTCTCTGGCTTCCTTTAAGTCTCAAGTAAATTCTCCCACCTTCTACAAGAAGCTATCTCCGAAACCTTCTTGATTCCAGTACTTTCCCTCTTTTAATCATTTCTTACTTATCTTCTATGTAGCTTGCTTTGTATATATATGTTTGCAGATTGACTCCACCATTTTACTGTAAATTCCTTGAGTACAGGGACCGTCTTTTACCACTTTCTGTATCCCTAGTACTTAACATAGTGAGTAGAACATTAACGTTTAATGATTGATCAATGAATCAACTTAAACAGTCCTGGCCCACAAGAGGATTATATTCTACTGGTTCTAGAGAGTCAGTATCATTAATGACATTCTGTAATACACCATTCTCTGTTCTACAGTCCTTACTTAGGTTATTTGAATAGCAAACTACATTTTGTTTATAAAATAATTGCCACTAGCAAATAGGAATTTTATCTTATATTTTTGACTCTTATCAGGACTGTAGTTAACTAAGTTCTTTTGAAATATAAAGAACATGAAGAAAGCCTTCTCTAATCATTTTTTTCTTCTCTTTTCCACTGTGCTACTGAACACCCTGCTGCTCATTGCCCTTTGGAATATGTGCTGAACATATTTCCTTATCTGTTTAAAATACATTTCTTTTTGCTAACATTTTATTCCTGTTCTTTATCAGCCACATAAATGTGCTCACATTGGGTGCCAACAAATTGGGCACTTATGCTATGCATTTGCAGGCTTTGTATTCCCACTTGCTCAGTGCTCTGGAATGCATACAGCTGGCATTTTATAAGTGCTTGCCGGATGTAATTCACTCTTTGCACCTGGAAAGACCAGCCTTAGAATATGTCTTAATCAGGACATTTTGTTGTGAACTACATAGTGCAATAAGATGAAATATTTTCTCTTGACTATTGCCATTCAACGCTCTCCCTGCCCTGCAAAAAAGCCTCAAAGAAACCCCAACCCAAAACAAGTTCTTATTCCCAAGATAGTTGATAGTAAAGGCAGGGATGAAGTGGCATTGTCTTAGACCCAGAAAGAAAGCAGTGTTGCTCTAAATCATCTCAATATACCATAATTTTATTTTATGAATTTCATATAACAGAGAAAAATTGGGTACACACTCCTTTTAGCTTCACACTTATAAAATTTCCTAGTTCACTCAAGCATCCAATCTTCAGTAAATGTGTGCCCTCTTCGAGTTATTTCCTACAGTGTGCATCAATAAATGTGTTTCCCCTTTAGTTTATTTCTTGAAGCGTGTTTCAGTGAATGTGTTCCTCCTTTTCAGCAGTTCACCTTGAACCACTGCCAATGCTATATTTCAGTGTGCTAAGGCTGCTGGAACCCCTGACTAACCCATTTAATCCACCAAGCCAGAAACTTCAATAAAGTGCTAGGAAGCAATCTGAACCGCTAGAGGTGCATATATTTTCTTGCTCTATCAGGAAAATAATTTGATAAAAACTGAGGATTTTTTTCTATGCGATGTATTGTTCTGGTCAATGTTAAGTTGTCATGTGTGTGTGTGTGCATGTGTGTGTGTATGTGTGCGCACATTTGTCTTTCAAACTGTGAACTTAATATTCCAAATTCAGAATAATATACCTATCCTGTGATTTTCATTTTGAGAATGAGTATTATTTAGAAACTCCCAAGAGAAATAAGGAAATGCTCACAATCAGAAATTTGGCCAAGACATGACAAGTTTGTCTCCAGTGATTCATAAAATCAATATAAAGGAAAAAAATGGATTAGAAATCCTATATGGACATTGTCCAGCAGTTGAGAAAAAAATGTAGTATTCTAAGAACTAAACAGCTTTTACACCCAACAAAACCATAAATTCTACTTTTGGTTGGTACTCAATATACAATCACCGTCTTAAGAACCAATGAAATGATATGCAATCGGAGGGATTAAACTTCATCTCTATTGGCATTCTTACTGGAATAGAAACGAGAGACAACTTTGAATTTATATTTGAATGAGTGGGAAGCTCAAGGGCTCTCCTTAGAAAAGAGTCTAAAAGAGTTGTTTTCACCATTCAGATGAATGCAAGAGGAAATACATTTTCATAAGGGATTTGAACCTTTTACATCATTCATTATAATGAGGTCAAAAAGGCAGCATTTAGTACTAATGCCCCATCTTTAAAGTGTTAAGATATATGTTCAGAAAGCATCTCTGATGCTTACTATTGATGTATCTTTAAATAAGTCACTGAACCCTCCTGATCCTCAGTTTCTTTATCAGTAATATGACATAGTTTGACACTTAAAGGACTCTGAAGTCTCTTCTTGTTCTCAGCTTTTGACCCAATGAAAATAGACTAATGATAACTGATCATTTCATGTTAAAGGTCAATATAGGAACCACTGTGTATTACAAAAGCTGAAAAAAAGGAAAACCATTCTACTAATGGCTTGGCCAGATCCTCTAAGCCAAGTCACCCTATGCCTTGATACTTGGCCCGAACAATGCAAAAGTGGATACGGTGGAGGATGACAGAAATCATGTTGGAAAATGTGATTCTGGATCTAGAAGTGAAAGAGGCTAAAGACTAGCAGACTATATACAAGTCTCATGGTTTTAAGCTAGAAATAATTCCTTCAAAAAGAGACAGAAGCCATTGAACATGGGACCACCAAATAACATCACAAAAAACTAATGACATGTGAAATTAACTAATTATTACTGTGGGAATAGTTGTGTGTGCAGGCAGATCATTGACTGGTTAGAACAAAGGTCAAAATAAATGGAAATTAGAAGGAGCGATAAAATAAAAATAAGAAACTGGGCATGAATACAGCAGGTCCAATTGAAAATAAGTTCCTTCAGTATGACTGTCTCCTTTTTGTTGTGGAATCCCCACTAACAGTACCTTTGTACTGTGGATGATCTGTCCTCTACAAAACATAGAAAGAAGACAAAAATGAAAACACTGTTACTATTTTTATAGAAATTTAACGGAAGCAGAATAGTTGCATAATGAGAAGGTTGAATTGAAATCAAGTCAATAAACAGTTTCATCACTAAGTGGAGAAACCCTACAGACAAGGATTAAAGTGACTTAATATATGAGCTCACATTCAAAATATTACAAAGGACTATGACAGAAGATTATGGGTAATGCCTTATAATAAAAGAACAAAGCAGAGTGTATAGCCAAATAAGCCTTCAGAAATCCACATTCCCATAACATTTTTGCCATTGTTAAATGTTCTTCTTACAAGGACCTTGGGAGGTGGGTGGAAAGTGAAATGTTATCCCATTTTAGAGGGGAGAAAGCTAAGGCTCAGGGAAATGATGTCCCATGGTCACAGAATTAGAAAAAAGGCAGAACCAGGATTGAAATTCAAAGTTCCTTTTGATTTTAGACCCAAAGCTTTTTCTAGTACCTCACATCCAGAGAATTTCTGAATTCTTTCCTGACAATGATACTTTAGGGTTCTGTGAATAGTTGGTTAATACTTATTTTAAACAAGTAAAAGTGATTCAGGTTGTGTTAATCAGTGCTAAATGCTGTTACCTTTCTTAATGATCCTGATTCTCTCCACTGCCTGAGACCTTTCATAGTAGATATTTAAGCAGTTAGAGAAAAATTACAATAGTGTCATTGGGAACAGGGGATAGAGAGTTGTACAATTGAGTGCCATACTAAGAATCAGACCTCTACTGTTTGAAGGGTGTCCTGTCCACCTCCATTGTGTTTGGAGGGAGGTGGAATAGGAGTAAGAGGCACACACAAATCTGGACAGGTCTAGTCAAATTCAGCTCGTATTTACCATCATGCTTCATAGTAAATTGAGCACTTAAGGAGGCCCATTAAACACTTCAGGCCACTAGGGTGCCATTTGGTATATCATGGCTGCAGTACATTAAACTCTATTCTCAGGATTCCTTTATAGCTTTGTGTAAAGGAGAAACAGGTGGCTAGAAAAAAAAACCCAAAAACCCAAAAAAACCAAAACAAAACCAAACTGAGTGGCCTTTTTGGTGTAGCCCAAGTATATAACCACAATTGGGCCATGACTAGCCCTGGAAAGAGAGGTCTATAGTGTGATTCTGTCATTTGAATGCAGTGACTCCTATAGATTCCCTGTAGAGGCCCAGCTGGTATCCTTATTAGGCACCAGAGTGACTTTCCAGGATGGAAAGAGGTAAATGAAAGTTTTTCATCACATGCCTTAAGCAAAGGGGAGAAGTCAACAAATTATTGGATGAATCCAGAGCTAAAACTGTAGTATTTCTGTTAGAAAGTGATGGCAGAATGAGAAAGCAGAGAAGAAGCAACACAAAATATGTCCTTGGGCATGACCATGATTGATGACATAAACCAACCAATAAAGATAAATTCAGTCGGGAGCAGGAGTAAAAACTTTAAGGATTTCTTAGATTTTGAGACACAAATATCATGAGAAGGAAAAATCCTGAGATACCGTAGGAGACCTGATGAGGAGGACCATTTCTGAGGGGAGCTGAACAAGAATTGGGATAGAAGGCATATTATCTAGCTGCTTGTTATTGTTTCTTTTACCTACTACAAAAGTCTAACTGCTGTCAGTGCTCGCTGAATTTGAAGCTCCTGTTGCCTTAAAAGCCCCACTTCTCCCTGGTTACATCTTTGGCTGAATTTGGGCATGAATTTTTTTTTAAAAATGAATGTCTTTTATTTTAATGTTACCTTTGTTACTAAAGATACCATTCCCTATCCCTTACATCACCCTTTATAATGGAGAATACGAAAAAGAAGAAACTGAAGTTCAGTGAAACTCACCAGCATATCAGAAAAATCTGATAGTATATGAAATGCTCTGCACCCATAGACCACCATCTGTGCAAAGCAGGAGCTGAGATGTATTTTCACAGCTCTTTGTCAGGACCAAGGTTTGTCATTGTAAGGATACAGTATCAAGTTTTTTTGTTGATACTGCTCTTTGTTGTTGGCTCTGTTTTACTTTTTCTTTTGTATCATTATGTCTGTTGCTTTCTTGTTCCCCTTTACTTCAATACATACCATATAAGCAAATTTATTTCCTATATGCATCTCATTTTTCTCTGGGATTCTCTTTATTCATTATTTTCCCATTATGTTGATATCAATAACAGTAACTCGGATTTATTTAATACTTTAAAGTTTACAAAGCACGTTAGATGTGATTGCATGTGATCTTCACAACTAACTTGTGAAGTTGGTACTTTCATTTTCTCCAGTTTAAAGATGAAGAAACTGGGGTTGAGCGGGTTTGAGGGATTTCCCCAGGGTCATTCATCTTGTGGGTATCAAAGGCAAGTTTCAGACTTAGGTCTTCCTAACTACAAATGCAGTGCTCATGGGACCTCAACCTGTCCAGCTATTCCTCAGTTGAAAATCATTTACATTGTTTCCTATTCTCTGCTACTAAATAAAAAATGCTGCTATAAATATTTGGGTGGGTATGGGACATTTATTTTTGTCTTTGTATTCCTTGGTGTGTATGTCTAGCAGTGAGATCCCAGTGTCAAAAACTATGAACATTTTAGTCATTTTCTTAGCTCTCTGAATATTGAATGATTATTGCCTGTCTTTGCAGAGCTAGAATATTAACTTTCCATTTGACTTTTCAGTATTTTGGTCAATTTTATACATTGGGCACTATTTTCTTTTTCAATATTCTATTTTTCATTATCTCTAATTTCATTTTTGTAGCTCTCCCACCCTGAACGTACCTGGTTTTAGAGAGTTAATTATAGACATTTTAAGTTCTGATGTTGATTTTATCTTCTGCTTTGCTTATGAGTAGTGGATTTTGAATCAACTACTACTTTCAACCCCAGGCTGGTTCCATGATCCTCTGTACAGCTTTCAAAACCTCCACCTGGGTTTCCTTATCTTTCCATGGAGATAATACTCCTTACCCAACCTATCTCTCAGTTAAAAGGGAAGTGCTTCTTAAGTTTTTCAACAGAACAACATTTAACCTGTAAAAAGAACACAACACTAAGAGTTAAGGGAGATGTGTGTTTAAAACCTGCCTGTGACACTTCCTTGCTAGTAAAAAAAGACCAAGTCCCATGGAATCTTCCACAAATTCTTTCAGTCTCTCTCCAGATCTTACTTTCCTCACTTATAAAATGGAGATGATACAAATCCAAAGAACCAACAAGATAGTATATATTGAGACAATATTTTGCAAACTTCAAATTCTTATAAAAGTACTTTCTTTACTACTAAATGTTTAAGAAAAGTCACCTTTTATTCTTAATGATAATGACAGAGAAAGAAAGTTCATGCAATGGGTAGAGAGCCAGACTTAGAGTCAGGAAGACTGAGGTTCAAGTACTTTTTTTTTTTTCCTGAAAGGCTATGTGGTCACAGGCAAATTAATTAACCTCTCAACTCCCTTAGGCAGCTTTCTAAGCTTATAAGTTAGAACCAAAATTAAGCAGTAGAATTTTACCTTGTAGAAATTACAATGATATTACAATTCTAGATTTATTTTCTTTAAATGATATTTAAATAAATACAGCTTTAATGGTAATTTAAATGGTGAGATCTTTCAAAATTCATTAATAGGACCCATGCTTGGGTCACAGGGAAGCCTGGGTCACATAGACGTCTGAATCACATGGAGCCTGTGGTAGGAGGAATTTGCTGAATGGGTGGAACAGGAAGAGGCAGAACTAAAGCAGAGGAAATTGGTCAGAGAGCAGTCAGAACTATGAAGTCTGCAGGTTTCTGGCTAGGGTGAGTGAAAGTGATTATTTATGATTTTGCTTAAGGGAGCCTGCTTATGATTTGTTTAATGGAACTGGTTTGTGGGAAGTCTAATAGGGGGAAGGCTTGGGGATGGTGTTGTCCTCTGCATTGTTATTATGTATAGATTTTTGTTACTATGATGGATTTGGCTTTCTGGTGTCTCAATAAATGTTTTGGTTATGTCTTCCATGTGGAGAGTGTGTGGTATTTCACAATTCAGATTTGTGCCAGGCTATTCATGGCTGTGGTAGGCGCTTTGAATATTGTACTGGTGCTACTATAGCTAACCCCCAAAACCACTCTATTTCAGTTTATTTTTAAAAGTTCCTCCTTTCTATTGCTTATAAAACATATAAATTAAAATTCTTGGAGTATACGTGGAAATGGAATTTACTCATAATGGCCAAAGATGGTTTATGAAATTTTAAATATTTGAAATCCAAGGGGACTGGGTCCCCAAAGAGCCAATGAATTTGCATCCTTGGTATCAGTCTGAGTGAGGATGGGGAGAGTGCCTAAGCTAGAAGTGAAGAAAATTAGAAAGATGGAGAAGCAAAAACCGGCATGTATATAGTGGGAAGTAATATTGAGGGAGGGGTGTCTTGAAGTAGGGCCTTGGGGCTAAGTTACAGATTATATGCAAAATTTTTTCTTCTTTTTATAAGGAAACTAGATAACCAGACACTAAACTGTTCATTGTATCATCAACGATAACCTACAAAAAACAGAGCACTTTAAATTTTGAATACTTGCATTTGGACAGCTTAGGTGGCACAGCGGATTGAATGCTGGGGCTGGAGTCAGGAAGACTCATCTTCCCGAGTTCAAATTTGTCTCAGTTATTTCCTAGCTGTTTGGTCATGGGCAAGTTACTTAATCCTGCTTGTCTCAGCTTTCTGATCTGTAAAATGAGCTGGATAAGGAAATGACAGATCACTCCAGTATCTTTGCCAAAAACCGAAACAAAATAAAGCAAAACCCCTCCAAGTGGGGTCACAAAGAGTCAGAGACAATTGAAAAACAACTGAACAACTTACTTTCATTATCTTGTTTGAACATTGCAACAACCCTGTGATGTATAAATTGGAGATATTATTGTTTCCATTTTCTGGATAAGAACATTAAAGAAGTTAGGTGAATCACATGTAGTCATACAGCTAGAAAGTATCTGGGCAGGCCACTAGGGTGCCTTTGGGTGTGTCATAGCAAATTTTTCTGATTCCAAGTCTAGCATTCTATGCACTCACTATACCGTACTACCTCTTTTTTTAAATTTTTAATTTATGGAATAAAACAAGTGTGTAAATGAATAATTGAATTGGAAAACTGAATAGACTTTTTTCAGCATGTTTTCAGTGTTTTTTAACATGTAGATTTATTTATTTTTGACATTGTTTTCTTTATAAATTTTGAATTCCAAATTCTTTACTCCCTTCTCACCCTTCCTCTACTCACTGAGAAGGCAAGCAATATGATATCAATTATCCATGTGAAATCATGCAAAACATATTTCACTATTAGCTATATTTCAGTAAATATAGGAAAAATTAAGTGAAATAATTATACTTCAATTTGCAGAGTTCATCAATTCTCTCTCTGGAGACGTATAACATTTCTTTCATCATAATTCCTTTGGAATTGTCTTGGATCATTGTATTGATCAGAGTAGCCAATTCTTTCACAGTTGATCATTGTTACAATTTTGCTGTCACTTTCCCAGTATTTTCAAGCTCAGTGTTTTCTTTTTGAGTTTAAAAAAGAATTTGCAGATCATAAGATGACCAAAAATATATTTGAAATTATTTGTTTCCCTACCTTCCTCAACCCATCCCACCATCTCCTTCTACCCCCAGCCCCTAATAGAGTGGGTCAAAGAGCTGAAAGTTGTCTACTGTACAGTCTTTTGAGTTAAAATTTTGTGATGTGTAAAACAAAATGGTACATGCAACATTATTCTGACATAGTTCTCCTTCAGAATTATTCACAGGTATCACCTCTCAAGGGTTTCAGTTTCATAATTCTGATTGAGACAGATTTTTGGTATCATAGCTCTCAAGATCTAAATTGAGTTTCAAAACAAAACTCTCCCAATCAGAACAGTGGCAAGTAGCATTGAAAGATTTGAAGACAATAGTCCATTCTCTCTATCATCAGGAAGATAAATGCAAATTAATCCCAAACCAATTTAAATTGTTCAGTTGTTAATAGGGGGCAGTTAGTATATTAATCTGGATGCTAAACTACTTTTATGTAATAGGAATGTCTTGTACATGGATGGAAACCCTCCATTAGTGATATATTATTCAAATTCTCTTTTTAATAAAAATGCTAATAGACATGTTAAATATGTACATAAATTAAAATGATCATAAATTAGGATTATATCATATTAAATGAATTATAATTCCATACTCATTAAGATAAAGTAATATTTTAATATTTGCTCATGTTAATAAATTTAATACAATAAAAGAAAAGTATGTGTTGTAAGATTCCAAAAATATTTGATGTAACCTGATGATTGAGTTGAAGGGGAAAAAATCCAAAATAAAGAATATTGGAATACATCTGGAGTCTTTCTTTGTTATTTGGAAAATCCTTTCTTCTTATTTATTGAAGCCATAAACAAAATTTCAAATGAGAGGAAAAAAAGGACTGTTTGGAATAAAAAAAAAAGGGATCCTGAGGGAAGGTTGTATTTTGAATTTCTCAGTGCTTCCATAAACAATTTTTGTTTCTTTTCTTGTTTAGGTTTTAAATGTCAGGGAAAGAAAATTTTAGCTTTAAGAACTGGCTAAAAAACTGGGCTAAACTCTTTGTATGTGTTTTTGAGCAATGGTTTCAATTACTAATGTAGTTTATGGAGACAACCTTTTGCTACAACACCCTGGGGAATTTTATGTTGTGGTCTATCTTCCTCTTTCTCAAACCATGGCAAGTGAAAATGATTGGAAAAAAAAAAAAACAAAACCTGATCTGGTAAAAGTCAGATCAAAGACATTAATGGGAGAAATTGTGACCTAGTTAAGTAGGGATACTAATCAACTATTTGAATGGAATGCTTACTCTTTAAAAGATATTCATATTTAAGGGGGAATTGAAATACACACACACACATACACACATATACACACAACTGCTTTTTAAATAGGCAGGCTCATTAGGTGCTGATGATTACATTCCATTTTGATTAGTGTGCATACAAATGCATGGTTTCTTTGTGCACCGTAAACTGAGATAGGGATTACTGGAAATGGAATTAAAGTACAGAAAGGATAGCTGAAGAAATGCATGATTAAGTTGCTACAGAGCAAGGCAGGATGCTGCTTCCTCACTAACAAAATTCTAATTTCTCATTTTAGCTCCACACTGACTTGGATCCTGGAAGCAAAAAAATCAAGTACATTCTATCAGGAGATGGAGCTGGGACTATCTTTCAGATCAATGACATAACAGGAGATATTCATGCTATAAAAAGACTTGACCGTGAGGAAAAGGCTGAATACACGCTAACAGCTCAAGCAGTCGATTGGGAAACAAACAAACCTCTGGAGCCTCCTTCGGAATTCATTATTAAAGTTCAAGACATCAATGACAATGCACCGGAGTTTCTTAATGGACCATATCATGCTACTGTTCCAGAGATGTCCATTTTGGGTATGTATGCATGGAAGTATAAAGAGCCATTAAAAGTTGCCCATTAAAATAGTGTCTTGCATCAGCAAGGATTTGTTGATGGATAAAAGATATTTATGACTATCTTCTCTCCAGTTTGCATTTTCAAATTCCCCATTTTTTTTGGTCCAAGTTTCATTGGCAGCTCAATAGCTTTAATCTCACAATAATAGTAGCTAACAGTTATATTAAAATATCCTTCCTGACACAACGATACTTCAATAGGCTGAATTTATATTCTACTCATGTTGATGTAGTTAGAGTATTGTTACTGAGTCGGATTTATCAAGATTTGTTCCAACATGCTAGGCTAATCCTACTGATATTTGCTTGCTAGTTAATTATTTGTTTGTATATGTTCACATGCAGATGTAGTTCTTACACACGTGGAGGAAAAGTCTACATTGAACTGTCATAATCCAAAAACGGAAGACTGAGCTGGAGACTAGACACAGGAAAGTAGATTAGTCAATTAACAGTGGCTTTAGGCCACTGACTGGATAAACTACTTTGTTAGCATCTTCCATATTATTTTCACTTTACTTCAAAATGGCAAGCCAATTTGAGTCCAAAAGTCAAATCAAAGGGAATCCTTTTAGATACATAACAACAGAATCCATTGATTTCAAAAGCCATTCATATTCAAAATATAAGACAAATCAATTCAATATAGAAAAAATAAATAATACAATCATGGAAGAGCCCCTTAATGTGTGGGTAACAAAGTAATAGTAGGTATTTAATTCAAATTAGCAAATATTTATTATCTGCAAAGTCCCATGTTACTTAATGGAGTTACAAACATGGACATGATGCCACATAAGCATCATTCTCAAGGAGCAGTGTGAGTTGTAGAGAAGAATTTGGAGTGAGGGCAAAGGGAAGGTACATAATGAATTTAGGATGAGACAAATCACCCCTATCAAGTGGTTCAGGAAAGTCATCATGGAAGAGATGAAAAAATTGCATAGGAATAGTCAACAGAAGAATAGAAGTGGAATAAATAAACATGGTTAGAACACAGAATAACAAATGCGCCATTATGTAGTATACAATAAGAATGGAAAGAGAGTTTGAAAGCATATTATTCAAGATCTTAAGTATGATATTCAATATTAAAAAAAATAATAATGGGTAGGAAATGGAAAGTCCCTGATGATTTTTGAGTCAAAGTGTGACATGGACAAAGTGATACATTGAAATTTCACCAATCAATTAAGAAGCAATCAGTAATTTATTCATTTTCTATTGCCTAGGCTGCAAGATTTAGGTGTTGTGAAGGTGGAAGGAGCATAAATATAACAGACAATCCTTGATCTCTAGATGTTTACAGTCTGTTTGTGCAGCTTAGACTTGGGAATGTGAAAGAATTACTGATGGCATATAATATTCTAAGGACACAAATGGCATCATAATTAGTGCTAATCATATCTTTTCTCTCCATATCCATTATACATATGTAATTTGTATATACACATATATGTATATGTTTGTATGTATTGAATTATAAAGTTTCCTTTTTGGTTTACTTTCATTCTGAATTTGAGGTTAAAATAAACACACGACTTCAGCCCATGACAGGCTTTTTTTTTTAATGTAGCTGGATTCAGGAAACCTGAATAATCTAAAAGTTGGAGTAGACTCTAGTAACCTTTGTGACCTTGAATTTTTCTCTTGAGCCTTTTCCCATATGTGCCCAAGGACAGATTTCTTTAGAAGCTATTTCTAATAGCCCTCCACAGAGCAGGACATAACTTAGCTGAATAATCTTCACTGGATAGGTATAGTCGGCAGTGCTAGCATTAATAGTTCTGGTAGCAAGGGACAAGAAGCAGGGGGCAAATCAGTTGAGACAACAATCTTCTTTCTCAAAAGATTATCACCAAACAATGGCCAGATATAGGAGGTATATCCCAAATGTGGAAGCAAAAGAAAGAGATTAAAATTCAAAGGGAAAACTGGCAACTTCAGTGTAAGGTAGGACCTAAATCTAATAGGTATCACATAGGTTTGAGAGCTTAGGGAATATACACACATGTGTTTGTATGTATGTATAATTTCCCATTAATTTGCATAATGTGATAGCTAGCAATGTTCTCAGTATTTGGTGCCAACCTTTTACTACCTAGAAATTCCAAACAACTTTCAGCTGTGGACAGCTCCATTTTAATGTTTGTTATTTCCTAACCAGGAAATAGTCAACTTCCTTCTTAATGCAAATATATAAACCTCTGTTTGCTTTACCTATTTGGGCCTCAGTTTCCCTATGAATAAGATAAGGGTTAGACTAGATATTCTCCAACGTCTTTAAAATCTCTAGATATTTTTGGATCTTAAGTGTACTAGTTTCAGTTTGCAAATAAGAAAGCTAAAGGTGTGGTCTGGCAAAAGATTTTGAAGGGTGAAGCAAAATTAAAATACAGACAGGGAAGGAGGTGAATGCTGATAGGAAGGAGGGCACAATAGTGGCTGCTGGCATAGTGATTCCAGATAATTTGAGAACTGGCATGGATCTTGGAGATCATGTACAGCAACAGATCAATTCTGTTGCTGTTGTTATTGCTATTGTAACAGATGAGGAAACCATGAAAGTTAAGTGACTTGTTCAAAGTTACATGGGTAGCAAATGGCAAAGCCAAGAGCTGAAGTCAAATCATCAGGTTCTAAATCCATTATCACTTTACCACTAACAGAAGCTTCAGGACCCCAATGTATTGCTCAGGCCCTCATGATTTAAGTGTATATTGGCTAAAAAGTGCTTTATGGTGTATTTTGAAACATAAATCTTCATGGAAAACCTGTTTCATTTTAAATAACATAATTATAAACTTGCACAGGGCCAACTAATGCTGGGTGCATCCAATGAATATATGTAATAAATATGCATGGAAAAGGAAAAACCTACATGAATTTTAAAGCATTTGCTGCCCAGGAAAGGATTTTTAAAATAAATAAAGAAATATAAAGAAATAAAAATTCTATGTGACAGCAGTATCATTTTATTAGATCATTTCTTTTTATTTTGTTTTTATTTTTGGAAGAAAGCAGGGTTAAGTGACTTCTCTGTGGTCACACAGCTAGTAAGCATCTGTGGTCAGATTTGAACTCAGATCTTCTTGACTTCAGGTCTGGTGCTCCAATCCAAATAACTTCTTAATCTAGTTAAAATAATTAATAAATAGGAATAGGTCATAAATGACATTTTTGTTGTTGTTTTTCAATTGTGTCTAATCCAGGGTTTCCTTGGTAGATACTGGAGTAATTGGTCATTTCCTTCTCCAGCTCATTTTACAGATGAGGAAACTAAAGCAAATAGCATTAAATGAGTCCTGAGTCACACAGCTTGTTAGCGTCTAAGGCCAAATTTGTATTCAGTTCTTCTTGATAGATCTGGTGCTTGCTCTAGTCACTGCACCATCCAGTTGTCCCTATAAAGAATTTTACCTAAATTCTTTCTTTCCTTTTCCAATCCTTCTACTATAATGAATTTTGAGTTTTATTTTTATTTTCCAGAAATTTTGCTTTCATAATAATCCCTGATATATAAACCTAAGCTAAACAAATAAGTAAATAAACAGAAACATAATTCGGGCATATTAATTTTAGAGAAGCAATCTGGGGAGAAGAATCAAAGTTTTTCAGATTGTCTCTAAAGATTTCCTCACAAACACTTGCACAACCACATCTGGTGTCTAGTCATAGTAATGTGGATTAAAAAAATCACTATTTTACAAATACAAATAAATTATTACTTCAATTTCTCATGAAGGTGAATATCATTGTAAATGTCAGCAGCTATCATATTTTTCTCTCTCCTCTCCTCTCTTCTCCTCTTCTCTTTCTTTCTTCTCACTTCTTCACCTTTTTCCTATCTTTTCCTTCCATTTTTTCCTCTTTTCTCCCTTCTCAGAAATGTCAAATAAATAAGCCCTACGGATGCCAAGTGAATACATGCGCATTTCTTTACACACACACACACACACACACACACACACACACACACACACATAC
>CM053769.1:144904760-144927213 GCA_028658325.1 Potorous gilbertii
TATATATATATATATATATATACCAATATATGCCTAAATAACAGCTGAACTGCTTTAGAAATACATTTAAAATTTTAGAAAAACAGTTTTCACAGATGGAAATTACAGCATCATCATTTACAGAAATACTGTACCTTTGTATAATAAAACAATTTGTTTTGTGTAGTCTTCTTTGCATTTAATTGTTGAGAAAGGGTGCTGGTATAGCAGAGATGAGTTTTACTTTCCAATTATGTTTTCCCCAGATTTATTATCAACCAGTCACTCCAAATGAAATTGGTATATGCATCTTCACCTTGTATGTCAGTTCCTTTCACCAAAAAAATAGGTTTAATATATTAATCACTTTTTAATTATGCAGTCACATAGATATAATATGAATCTTGCTTCAGATGTTGGGATTGCTTTTCTTCTTTCCTAGTTACTAGGAAGAAAATCCAACTAACTCAACCAAACACACAAACAAAAAACCCTACCTAATTCACAGCAACGTGAAAGGGTAAAAAAGTGACTCAGCTAAATAAAATTAGGAAAGAGTTATGAAACAAATGTTTAATGTTTGCTGCCTTATCTTATAATCTCTTCTCCTCATTAAATTATAAGGTTCCTGAGATCAGAGACATTGTCATATTTCTCAGCAAGTTGGTGTCATATAAGGGACAGAAGACTAATCTTCTAGACAGGAAACCTGATTTGAATTTTGGCTCCCATACTAACTATATTTTGTGTTTGTCCTTCGTTCTCAAAGAGGACCATGACATCAAGATGATGATATGACTTGCAGTTGACTTTAATTTGAGTGAGGGAGGGCTGTTCAAAGTCACCAACCTCATCTGCTGAGCTATCTGGATCCCATGGCCTGATATTCATCAGGATGGCTGGAGATGGCCCACAATGCAATGTGAGACCCTGGCCCTTTCAAACTAAGGTCTTATAGCCTTCTCACTTTGAGTGAGATGTACCCATTCAATGAATAGGCTTCTTTGAATGAATGAAAGAATTGTTGGATGAACAATCATTTATTAAGCTCTTACTCTTTTCCAAGCACAATGCTAAATACTCCAGATACAAATACAAAAGGCAACACTCTTATTCTGTCAGCTGAGCCTCACCTTTCTAATCTGCAATATGGTGGAAATGAAATTAGCACCTACTTCTCCATGTTCTTAGAACGTAAGATCTCTGAGAAAAACTTAAAGCACTATCAGTACTTGAGTTACCATCTTTATATCCCCAAGGCCATATTTTGGGCTTTACAACAAGGACCTTGAAAAAAGAAACAGCGCTTTGATAGGTCTGTGATCACACTAATGTGGGTGCTTCCTTCAAAAGTATGGGTTACTAACCATCCACCACGATGTGCCAATCTTAAAGCGCTACTGTATATACATGGCCCTTGTTGACATTATTTGAGCTGCACTTGAGTTGTCATTGTTAAGAAAACTACATAAAGGGAAACTCCATCTAAGAATGCATATTAACACCACTTCTATAACTTATAATCTTAGTGAGCTCACCCAGACACCAGGAGGCCCTAGTTGTCATCATGTATCAAAGAAAAGACTTGAGATCCTAAATTCTTGACTCACTTCTCAATCCATGACATTTATATTAATGTTATGACTCTTGTTTTTATCATTTTGAATGTCTCTTATCCACAGTTTTCTACAAATCCTCCACAGAATTGCTCTGCTCTCATCTAGATCCCTTGCATGGGACAGATACTAGTGAAGTGTGGGAGCTGTCTATAACTTGTTGCTTGCTCTTACTCGATAAATTTGACTTTTCTACTCATACATTTTACCAAATGTTGTGCAGCTTTTCCTCTAAAATTATTTGTTGGAAATCTGTTTCAGACTCCTTCCTCCTCTATATGCCCCTTCCCTGATTTGCTCTTTGAATGATACATGATTTTACTTTTTTTGGAGAATGTCTTTGTACATAGCTCACAGACATTCAGCATGAACCAAAAAAATGTCAATGTTAGGAATATAAACTTACATTTCAGGGAAATTTGGGATCTTTAAAATCACTTTACATTTCCACAAAGACACTCTAGTCTTATCCCCTCCTGCTGTTCAAATTTGGGTCCAAGCTATTATTCATAAGTAGGATCTTTCCAAGAGGCATGTACTAATGAAGCAGCTCTATGGTTGTCCTTCCAGCTCAATAGGCATTCTTCAATCACTTGGGTTTTTTTTTCCTATGGTAAAAATTAAGCTGAACTCTCTTTGAGTAATTACATATCTCATTTAGGAGACTCAACAATGTTTTGAAACTTGACATAATCAGTGTATTGTTACTAAATAATAGGAACATTGAGATGATCTAACCATCTAGAGCAAATTTAAACTTTGTGCTAACCAGAACCTTTGGAAGCAACAGATTCCTTTGGCCAACATAGGAAGCACACATTGCAGCTTAACAAATGCTTGTGGAAATGAGTTGAGTTGCTTTGCTTCTGAATTCGAAAATATACAGCTATAGTGCTATTGCCTTAATAACTATATATGGTTCAATATTTTGTGCCATCTGGTTGGGTCACTGAAATGCTACTTGAATCAGTTACTGCTAAGGAAATGCACTTGAGGGGTTTTGGTGATTGTTAGTTTTGATGTGCTTTTTGCCACAACTATCACAAAATAATCATTGTTTAATTTTATTTATTCCTGAACTTTGACTTATTTGTTTCCATTGCCATCATGAAAAAGTTGAAATTCAGAGTGATGAGTCCATGACAGTATCTTTATTATAATAAATTTGGACAAAAATATTGACAATAGCTGTGAACATCAATAAACACCCAGGTTTGGGACTGAGGAAGTTATGTCACTTTGACTTCCCTCAGCTACCTCTATTCAGCAACAATGCGATCATTCAAAAAATGTAACCTTTGACTAACATGAGAAAAAACAATAGATAAAGAGTTGTTGAACTTATTGATCCCATCTTCATCTAAAGTGGAGTTTCTTGGTGCAGAGCCAAGATGGCAGAGTAAAAGCAGACACTTGCTAGAGCTCTACCCCCAAACCCAGTCAAATACCTGTAAAAAATCACTCTAAATAGATTCTGGAGCTGCAGAACCCACAGAATGATGGAGTGAAGCAAATCTCCAGCCCAATTCAGCCTGGAAGGTTGACAAGAAGTGTCTATCATGTGGCTCTGGGAGCAGAGTGCACTGCAGCGTGGGCCACACCAGCACAGACAGGAACTGAGCAGGCCGTGGAGGACTGAGTCGTTAGCATCTGTCTTGGTTTCCAGACTTTACAACCTCAAAAACACAAGGACAAATTGGAAGGTCTGTGGAAAAATCCACTCTGATTTGTGTGAGAGAGTAGAGTGGTCTGACTCCAACTTCAGGGCAGCAGAAGCACAGCAGCAGCCGGGGTGGTGGCAGTAGCTGTTTCTGGAGCTCTAGATCCACAGATGGTGGGAGGATCAAAGAGCTGACAAGTTCTCTGGAAGCAGAGAACTATCATAACCAAGAACTCAAGAGTCAAGTAATTGGCTAGGGAAATGAGCAAAAAAGAGGGGAAAAAATCAGACTGTAGAATTTTACTTTGGTGACAAGGATGATCAAAACAACTTTATCAACTGCTTGCTAAAGGGGACCAAAAAATCTCAAACAAAATAATACCGGAAAAAATAGACTAACCCAAACGACAAAAGAGATCCAAAAAAGTCAACGAGGAGAAAAATATCTTAAAAAGCAGAATTGGTCAAAAGGAAAAGGAGATCCAAAAGCTCACTGAAGAAAATAATTCATTCAAAATTAGAATGGAGCAGATAGAAGTTAAGGACTTCATGAAAAACCAAGAAATTTTAAAACAAAACCAAAAGAATGAAAATAAATAGCAATGTGAAATATCTCATTGGAAAAACAACTGACCTAGAAAATAGATTCAGGAGAGACAATTTAAAAATTGTTGAACTACCTGAAAGCCATGATAAAAAAAGAGTCTGGACATCATCTTTCAAAAAATTATCAAGGAAAACTGCCCTGATATTTTAGAACCGAGGGTAAAATAGATATCAAAAGAATGCACTGATTGCCTCCTGAAAGATATCCAAAAAGGAACACTAGCAATGTTGTAGCCAAATTCTAGAGTTCCCAGGTCAAGGAGAAAATATTGCAAGCAGCCAGAAAGAGTTAATTTGAGTATTGTGGAAATATAATCAGGATAGCACAAGATCTAGCAGCTTCTACACTAAGGGATTTGAGGGCTTGGAATATGATATTCCAGAGTTCCAAGGAGCTAGAATTAAAACCAATAATTATACCCAGTAAAGCTGAGTATAATACTTTGGGGGAAAAAGTGGTCATTCAATGAAATAGAGGACTTTCAAGCATTCTTGATTAAAAGACCAGAGCTGAATAGAAAATTTGACTTTCAAATACAAGAATACAAGAACCATGAAAAGGTAAACAAGGAAGAGAAACCACAAAGGACTTACTAAAGTTATACTGTTTACATTCCTACATGAAACATAATATTTGGAACTCCTGAGACTTTTCTCAGTATTAGGGTAGTTGGAGGGATTGTGTGTATGTGTGTTTGTCCTTCGTTAGCGAAGACCATGCCATCAGAGAAATAATGACATGATTTGCACTTGACTTTATTTTTTGAGTGAGGGAGGGCTGTTTAGGTCACCAGCCTCACTTGTCCTCAAGAGCCATCTGAATCCGGTGATCAGATGTACGTCAGGATAACTGGAGATGACCCAGGATGAAGTGGTTGAGGCTAAGTGACTTGTCCATGGTCACACAGCTAGGGAGTGTCAAGTGTCTGAGGTGAGTTTTGAACTCAGGTCTTCCTAACTCTTGCACTGGTGCCTCTATCCAATGTACCACCTAGCTGTCCCTAGTTGGAGGGATTATATACACATAGAGGGCACAGGGTTAATTGAATAGGTAGGGATGATATCTAAAATAATAAAATTGAGGAGAGGGGAATATGTTGGAAGGAGAAAGGGAGAAATAGAATGGGGTAAATTATGTCTTACATAAAAGAGGCAAGGAAAAGGGAAAGAGTGGGGAGGTGAGAGGGAAAGATTGAACAGTACTCTCATTGGATTTGGCTAAAGAAGAGAATAATATGCACACTCAATTTGATATGAAAGTCTATCTTACACAATAGGAAAGTAGAGACGAAGGGAACAAGTTGGGGGTGGGAGATGATAGAAGTGAGGGCAAATGGGAGAAGGTAATTAGAAAGAAACACTTTTGAGGAGGGACAGGGCCAAAAGAGAAAATGGAATAAATGGGGGGGGGCAGGATAGCATGGAGGAAAATATAGTTAGTCTTTCTCAACATGACTGTTATGGAAGTGTTTTTCATGACTACACATGTATAACTTATGTGGAATTGCTTGCCTTCTCAATAGAAGTTGGTGGGGAAGGGAGAAGGGAGAGAATTTGGAACTCAAAGTTTTAAAAATTAAAATTGTTTTTATATACAACTAGGAAATAAGACATACAGACAATGGGATATGGAAGTCTGTCTTGCCCTACAAGTTACCTCACCCTAAATGAGTACCTAAATAGATCTTGACCTAAAGGGGCCAGTGTCTCCCAGCGCATCCTGGGTCATCTCCATTCATCCTGATGAATACCTGGTCACAGTATTCAGAAGGCTCTGGAGGAGAAGTGAGGCTGGTGACCTTGCACAGATCTCCCTCACTCAAAACAAAATCAAGTGCAAGTCACGTCCCCACCATTTTTCTGATGGCATGGTCTTCTTCAACAACAAAGGGTGAATACAACAACAAGAAAATAAAGGGGAAGGGGGTAAGAGAAGGGAGGGCTATGTTCAAAGAGAAGGCAGATTGGCTGAATGGGTAATCAGAACGAATACTCTCTTGGGGTGAGTGCAGGACAGAGATGGGGAGAGAATTTGGAACTCAAAGTCCCATGGAAGTGAATGTTGAAAACTAAAAATTAATAAATTAATTTAAAAAATTAAAAATAAAATAAAGTGGAGTTTCTTAACCTAGAGCCGGGCTCCCAGATTGTCTAATCATAAATTTCTGGGAATCCATGAACTTGAATGGGGAAAATATGACTTTATTTTCACCAACTTCTAACTAAAATTAATATTTTTTTCAGTTATTTAATTAAATTTTATTTATTTATTTCAATTTTAAGTATTGAAAAACAAAAACAACCCTGTACTACATATAGCAGCAAAACAAGCAAAAAAAGAGAGAGACAGAGAAAAAGACAGAGAAAGAGGCAGAGACAGAGAGACACACATAGAAAGAGACATACGGAGAAGCATATAACATTGGTGCAATTTGTGAGAAGACAAAGTAGCCTGATGGATAAAACACAAGGAAAGTAATCTTAGGTCTTACTTTTGCTGATCAAGGAAGAACTTTCTATATGGTGTTATCTACCTTATTTTTCTGCTACTCCTATTTTCTGAAATAACAATACTTCTTACACTGTACACTTAAAATGCACTCTAACCTGTAGGAGAAAAAATTATTTGTGCTATGACTACACTAGTGGAATAGTGTATAGAGATGCAGCCACAGAGTTGAAAACTTCAAATTCTGCTCCCCAAATATTCTGACTGTATGTCTGAGGACAAGTAAATTAATCTCTTGGTGACCCACTGAGGTGAACCGTGAAAAAGTGGCAGTATGATGGGATCTAGAGTAGCCAAACTCCCCTGAAAACAGATCATTAAAGTTGCAAAATGTACTTGATTAGCATGATAAAGAAAGAAAACCAAGGGAAATCAGCCATATATTCCTCTATCCAGTGCAAGACATACTCTGTCCCGCATACACACACAAAAAAATCAGAACCTAAAGATAGAAGACACAGTGCAAAGCAGTCCAGTCCTAAAGCAAAGCAGACCTAAAACCCAAAAGGAATAGAGGCCCCAAACACTGCCCAGAACAGGGAAATCCCTGATCTCAGACTGCTGTTAGAGACACGTCCAGATCAACATCCAAGGCACTCTGAACCTGAAGCACAGGAGGAAACAAGGCCAAAGAATTGTTTCAGAAGGCAGAGCCTATTATTAAGCACTAGTCTGAGGACCAAGAAGGGTTGACAACACCATCTAGAAGTAGATGAGCAAAGTTTGACCCACACACAATGTTCCAAACCAGAAACTGAAATTGCAGATGTTAGTAAACTGCAGATATGAAGAAAATGCTAAACACAATAAAGAATTGTTTTTCAGTGAGAGATGTGGCTAAACTAAGAAGAAAATGATAGTAATTAACAGATAGTCTAGTAGAACCTAAGCCAAACAGAAAAACAAAAAGATCCCTGGTTTCAAAGACTTTAAGAGCAACTGGAAGAAATGAAACAAGAAATACAAAATGGAATACCTAGGGATAAAAGAATGGCAAGAACAATTAATATAGATGACAAACCTTACCCAAGAAAAAAAGCCTTGAAAATTAAGGAAAAAAAGACTTCATATCAATATCTATATCTATATATGTATGTCTTTATTTTATACCTCACTTGATTTTTTGGTCAAATGATAATTAAACAATATTATTTCTACTCGTGTTATCTCTATCCCCATTGTTATACCTTTCAAAAAATCTTTAAAATTGTCATTCATGTATGGGACACACATTTTTAAAGAATTTGAAGGTGTTTTACTCTATCAATATATGTATCATGGATGCATGTATTTATGCACATACATATTTATATATATATATATATATAATTTACATATGGATAGTGGGATCTTGTATTTTATACAACTTCCAATAAATTTTGTTTATCAAGATGTGTTCTATTGTGGAGCAATACTTGTGTAAATGTCTGCATGTTTTCTGCTGATACTCATATAACAGAACTCTTCAATATATGTACAAAAATGTTCCAATAAAATTGAATAGAAGGGAAAAGAAACATAAATTGATAGTTATAGATCTTCTTTCAATTTCCTAATTTTTATATTAATGAGGTCAATATTTTTCACATTTTGGGTATCTTCTTTTTTAGATATGTTTTGAATATCTTTGTATAACTCTATTATCTGTCTACCTATGAATGTATGAATCTATCATCTATCTAAATAGTTAGCTAGCTTTCTATGTTCTAGTACAGAAGGTAGAAGTGAGATTAAAGAAATCAATGACAGAAAAGATAATTAGTTTAGACAAAGAGTAGAGAGAGAATATCCATACTTTGGGCAAGTCAATTGTCTAAATGTGGAGGGACAGATTCGTAAGGTATTTGTAAGGAGGGAAAGAGACTGAAGTGTAGAAAAATCTTGGACATTATTAATACTAAAATTAAGTGACTGGGAAGAGAACTATGAATTCTGACTTATATGCCTTATTTTGCACTGATAAAAAATGAAAATCAAAGGCAAACTTTCACAAAAAAGGGTGCCACTGTAGATCAAATTCTGACTACTATAAAATTGGAAATCATAGACAACATAATTGCATTGTACTTACACTTTGTTGGATATTTAACAAGACTTTGTTAAATAGAAACCACCAACATAAAGGTTCTTTCCTAAAAGATTTCTCCCAAGCATGTAACGTAATTATGCAATATTCCATAAAAGATATCAAACAGATAATCTTGTTCAATTACCTTCTGATCAAAGCACATGTGAAACATAAAGCATCATGAAATACCAAAGCTCATGAAAGTTTACAACTGTGGTAGAGAAGATTAAACACAGATTACAAGTTGAAGAAGGATCCTCTTCAACGATAAAGTTCTGTAGATTCTGCATTTGAGGCATCTAGATGGTTCAGTGGTTAGATCATTGGGCCTAGAGTCAGGGAGACCCAAGTTCAAATTTGTCCTCAAACATTTACCCACTGTGTGATCCTGGTCAAGTCACTTTATGTTTGTTTGCCTTAATTCACTGGAGAAGGAAATGGAAAACTAGTCCAATATCTTTGCCTAGCTAACCCCATATAGAGTCACAAAGAGTCAGATATAACTGAACAGTAAAAATCATGCTATTTTCATTAATCTTGAGAACTTTGCAAAAACATCTCAAAGGGATCTGCAATAAGCCAGAAGGGTTCAGTTTTATTATTCACATAGCAGAGATCAAGTGGTTGGAGAATTTCTGTTCCCCAGATTTTGACATGTGGTTAGATGAGCAAATTAGAGAACTTATCAACAATTAATTATTTGTCTTGGAAAGACAATACAAATGAAAGATAAGTAAGGTCCGGAATAAAGTAGGAGGAGCTGAACAGATTGTGTTGTCCTAAAGAAATCCTAGAACTTCTCTCTTTACTCCTAATATCACCCACTGATACCAATATCCATATTCTACCAGTGTTGTCTTGTGATGATGAATCATAGTGTACTACAACCCCAAGAATTTAAATGCGTGTCACACATAGGATAATGGAATGTGTGAGCAGGCTGCAATATGTAACAGGAAATTCAAAGAAGAATTTAAGTAAATCAACAAGGAAATGCACCATAATGATCCCAAAGAAGATGATGTGATTTTCTGGTAGGAGTGAGGACGAGAGATCACATGAATAGACACGTGTGCCACTGCTTTTCTCACGATGTCAGGAGAAAGGAAGGAAGGGACCTAAAAGACTGAGCAAACTGTTTGTGGCAACATAACCTAGGAGAACACAGACAGGGCTCACACAAGATGAGAAAGCGTAGAGGGGTGCACGGGGCTACCCCCCAGCCTTCGCCTGGACACTAAGCCAGGCGGTATCTAACTGGGGCATCAGGTCGGGCTACCCCTCTACCGTCCCGCTCCTCCTGGTCTTTGCTTGGATACTTACCCTATCCCTGGTCTTCAGATGTCTCTGGCCCCTACCTTATGCAACTATGGCAGGGGAATCCCATTCCTCCACAGAGGGGAAATGACTACACTGAGCACCCAGGTGGCCAGTGCACTTCACTTTATTGCTTACATCACTCCTCTGATCCCTCCCCGACAGCCCCTTATATCCCCAGCCAGAGCCCCTCCCATGTTCCTCCCTGAGGGCAGAGCCAGCTCCCGAAGGGTGGTCCCAGCACCCAAAGGCGATCCAGATCTTTGGCCCCTAATGGAGGGGTTATGATTGCATTGTTTTTGAAGGGAATGCATAAACTGATGAGTTCACAGATTTGTATGAAGATATATATACATATATATGTATATATATGTATATATATACATATACAACAGGTAAATGTATATTATATGTATCTATTCATTGATCCATCGACCAATCATCTATTTCTCTATATTTCTATAATTCTATCATATGTTCTCAAATTGTTAGTATAATTTTAGTCTTTAATAAGTTAAAACCCTGTAAATACTGATTATATATTCATTTGTATGTGTATTTTATGTCTATACACGTCTATATACATGTATACATTTATATTAATCCATTTGTGTTTGCATATACATTCATTCATGCATGTATACATGTACACAGATGTGTATATATACACAGGCATATACAGCTATATGCAGGTACATATATAATATACTTCCATTTATAAATATCACCCATATGGAAGCTCTAGGAGTAAATTTCTAATGCTATTGACTCAAACCTCCATTCTAGTATGTTGTTTCTTAAATCAGCAATTACTTCAATGTCCTCTAAGTAATGCCATTAACATGTCCTCAATAAAATTGATGCCATTTATTAGTGCCCTAGAATCATCTAGGTTAAGACCAATTAATTTTTATAAAAGAATATTCCTTGAGGAGATATAGCAAGAACACAAGTATAACTTATACCACTCTCAACAAGAGTAGACCGTCTCCATAACATTTTGTTCCTTGCATAGAGTAGATTTAACTTTTTAAAGAAATTGATACAAATCATTTCTCTCATCCAGATTTTTTACAAAAGTGGCAGAGCCAATGGACAATGTCTTATGGGACCTGACATTGGCTTGAAGATCAGTCTAATACTAGGTAAGAGACTAATTTCACTTCTGAGTTGGCTGGCAGATCAAACCTGTTTGCCGACAAACTCTGTCATAGATTCAACCCTCAGATCTCTGATGACTCCCTCAACCTCTTGAGTTCACAAGATCACAGCCTAGTTCATCTGGTTCATTCTATTTATATTAATCAGGAAATGAGCCTTCATTAAGTACTTACTATGCTCCAGGCATTGCGACACATAAGGTAAGGAAAAAAATACCACACAGAGACAGAAACAATAGTAGGGTCTATATATTCATGACTTCAATTCAATATAAGTGTGAACAACATAGGTGCCTAGATATCTCCCTAATTGGAGACTTATATGGTTATTGCCTCAATATTTGAATGTAACTAGGCAGTAAATTGAAAAAGCTCAAATCATTGGGGTAGTTTGTGCTCAGTTCTGACCACATGGTAAAGAGACTGGAAGCAGACAATACTTGAATGTATTCTGGAGAACATATCACAGAATATCTGTGCATGTATACGTGCATTTCTAAATACACACATACAAACATTATAAGTCTGTGTCACCTATGTAGATATAGTATTCATGTACATATGATACATGAGTGATGAACTTATATGTGTGTACATACATATACACATAAATAACAAAATCATTCTCTTGTCCCACTCTGCCTGATGACCAAGTGTATACCACTGTTCCCTTTCCTTCAGGGTTCTCCAGGATCCAGAAGAGGGTTGAAGGGATGTCTTATCTTGGGCTTTGCCTCACACCTCCACTGATTGCTATGCACTCAAGTTTTATTTATCCAAGTGTCACAGATCCACTTAGCTATAAAACAGTCAGATCAGCTTTTACAAAAGAATATTTACTTCAAAGTTATGGCCAGAACAAGCATGAAAAAAAATTTCTCCCAATACCTCAGGGACAGAACCCCAGATTGTCTTTGGGGAAATGAAGAAGATTAGGTTCACAATTTAATTTAGTCAACACAAAGCATTAGTCACACCAAATTCCAAGTCCAAAATGTATCCCCAGTTTTCAGGCCAAGAACCTTTGCTGGATTGGATGAATCAATTGGTATAGAAGTCTTGACTGTAATATCTCCAGAGCTGGATATCTCAAGTCTGGGACCTTATTCGCTGTGCTTTGAACAGAAAATAACAAACAAAACAAGACCAAAACCCAAAGTTTGTGTTTCTTGGGGACAGTTGGCCTGGGGAAAGAGGTGACTCTCAGGCTCTTCCCTTTACTTCATGGTAGACATGTAGTACCTGCTGTGAGCAAATACATCCTTCTCTCCTGGATACCGCAGAGAAGAGAGTGACCATGTCTCTGTCAGGCAGATATAAAGTTGTAGCCAGTTCCAAACTTTGTAGCCAATGAACAAAAACTACTCCCAACCATTTGGTAAGCCAACACAGAATGCACTTGAATGTACCATGTCTCCTATCTCACAGAATCATGTTCCTGTCCTCTGCATGGAGGTAACTATTTAAGATGTTTTAGATGTGCTCCTAATACTGTTAAACATGTGCACAAACACACACACACGTACACATAAATATATTTATGAGCAAAATATATGAAGCTATATTTATTTCTGCATCTATATCTATATCTGCAGCTGCAGGTACATCTATACCTACATATCTATGTATCTGCATGTATACATACACACAGGATATAAGACAGCTATAGATAGATATCTATGCATTTATCTATCCTCCCATATGTTAAAGCACATTGCATTAAATGTGTAGCTAAAGTCCACATGGTATCTAAAATTAGAATAATTATGTTTATCTGAATGATATAAACACTAACTAGGAACTACAAAATTTATAATTTTATGTATCATTTAAAATCTTATGCACTCATAGTAAATGTTTAAATGAATTGGTTAATCACGACAATGCAGTTCCAGACTTTATCCAGAATATACACAGAACATTTTATGCCCAGATATTAAATTAAAATAGTAATTAAGTGGTTCCGTTTTTAGAGTTCTTTTAATTTTTTTAAATTTTGTCATACAAGTTCAATAGACTACAAGACGTTTTCAGTTACATACTGTCTTAATCTCAACATATTTCTTTATTTTAATTTGGAGTTTATGATTCTATTCCAGTCAGTGGCCTAGAATTCAAATGAACTCAGTAGCAGTCAATAGAATTTTAAAAAGAGATGTGAGTTGAAAAAGAAAAAAGAAACTCTTGATGGATTTTGATTATATTTTTTGTCTCGTTTGATTCAGAGAGACTTGAATGAAATTGAAATACTTGGGGAAAACATGGATGGGAAATCATGTGGATTGAAATAAACACTCTCAAAAGGAAACCAGCTGGCTTCATGCTGTTCTACCTGATTTGAATGGCTATAATATCTGTGGTTCACAAACTCTACAATAGGGTGTGGAGTGAGGTATACATTCTGCCTAAAAAAGATAACATTACTATCTAAGAAAGTTTAGGTAAATTTAAGTATTAATGACATGGGTATATGACAACTTTTGAATAAAAGTAGAAGAGTTTTGCAAAGATAAAATAGAATACTACATTTGCTTAAAAATCTCTTTAAGATTCTGGATTTGAAGAAGCATATCTTGATAAAGTCTGTAGAAAAGACCAGAGCTTTTAGTGGGCTACAAACTTAATGAATCTATAGTGCAACATGACAGACCAAAACAAAACAAAAAAACAAAAACAAACAAAAAACCCCAATGTAGTGTACTCTTAAGTTACTTTAATAGAAGCAAAGAATTCAGAATGAAGGATATAGACCAAAGATAATTGGAGGATTTAAAACTAGATCATATGGCAGTTGTTTGGATTTGTTTAACCTCAAGAAGAGCAGGCTTACTGAGAATATAATTTGTTTATATGAAGGATTATCACTTAAAAGAGTGATGAACTTGTTCTTGATTACAGTGAAATCTCTCCATTATGGAGAGAGTCGGGACACTCATGTGTGTGTGTGTGTGTGTGTGTGTGTGTGCATATGTGTGTAAAAGAGACAGAAAGACAGAGAGAGAAAGAAACATAGAGGAAGGAGAAAGAGGAGAAGGAAGAGTAGAAGGAGGAGAAAAAAAGGAGGAGAAGAACAAAAGGAGAAGGAGGAGGATGAGAAGAAGTAGGAGGAGGATGGGAGAAAAAGGAGAAGGAGGAGAAGGAGGAAGAGGAGGAGAACAAGAAGAAATATTTTAATTGAATATATGGGATTTTTCCTAATAATTATACTTGTCTCATAACAGAATTAGGTATATCAAGAGAAAGCATGCGAATTAAATGGCAAATATTATCTGTAAGTTTAAACAAAAATAAATCTTCCACAACTAGGAACATTACTTGATTTTTGGTTTTCTCCTTGGGCACCAGAGTCCTGGCATTTCACATGGACATGAAAGAAGTACAAAATTCTTTTGAGGTTTTCTAGGGTTTCAGGTGGTAGGCAAGGTTAGTGATGATGCGAAAGAAATGAATTATAGTATGCCTTAGAATTTGAAAGTACCAGATGAAGTGCTTGGTCTTAGATGACTATCCCAATTCCCATTTGAGCAGATGGTTGGGGCCCCAGAACACAGATATGATATTCCCTTGGGATTCTAGTATACTCCTTAGGAGTTAAGGAATTATCATTTCCAAAGATATAGCTCGTGGGCATTCAGAAATAAACTTTCCACCCAGATCATGGGTGTATTTCCATTAGTTATTCAGATATATTTGACTTTTAACAAAGCATATTTACTAAGATGATACAGTTGGAATAATTAGTACAAAACATCCCCCCAAAACTCTGCGATTTCTGAATTTCCACAAATTCATGAAGTCCAATAGAAAATAGGCTTAAGCTTAGACAACATATGTCTATTAATTCCATCTTATAAATAGTGCAACTTTTCTAGGCTCCTTGGGGAGCCAAGAATCTCTATCTAGTCTGTCTTTGCTTGCTACCATGACTGACAACTATTTCAAAGATTCTATTTTAATTCCAAAGAGAAGATGGGAGTCCTATGGAAATCTGAATGTCCTCCAATCAATGGTCTGGGTGGGTGGTAGTGATTAAGACATAAACTAATGTGTTTTTCTCCTTCCTGTCCCCTAACCCCCATTGATTTTCATGTTTATTTGGAATAATATCCTTGATTACCTTTCAGTGGAATTGCTGTATATCTCTCAGTTTTGTAGTGGTTTGCTATTTTATAGGAGAGCTACAAGATATGACTTTTTCCTCAGCCAATCTGTTTTCCCTTCCTGTAAACATCATTCTAATATATCCAGTGGTTCAATAGAGACAACTAAATTGAATATGTTTTTTTCATACTTAGTTGGAATGCTTTTGATTGCTTCATTTCAGTTGGGTAAGTTTCCACCTGATGAGGGCGCCGAAGTATAGTATTTTATCACATATTTTTAGTGGGATGGGAGGGACAGCTATGTGGTGCAGTGGATAGAGCACCAGTGCAGGAGTCAGGAGGACCTGAGTTCAAATCTCATCTCAGACACTTGACTCTCACTAGCTGTGTGACCTTGGGCAAGTCGCTTAACACCAATTGCCTCATCTTGGGTAACCTCCAGTCATCTTGATGAATATCTGGTCACTGGATTCGGATGACTCTGGAGAAGAAATGAGGCTGGTGACCTGCACAGCCCTCCCTCACTCAAAAAACAAAGTCAAGTTCAAGTTATGTCATCATTTCTCTGATGGTATGGTCTTCTTTGGCAACAAAGGATGAACACACAGTGGGGTGGAATAATTTGGTTGATTTACCCAATTGATTCCACTCTTATAATGGCAGTCCTCAGTTGAAAGGGACCTTCAAAATCATTTGGTCTAATCCATAATTGAATAGGAATCTTTTACAGCACTAGCCACAAGCAGTCTATCAATCTTTACTTGAAAGTTTCCAATGGGGAAATGACTCTCATCTGAGAAAGTCTATTCTACTCCTCTAGAATTCAAATTGTTAATAAAGTTTTATTTACATCAATTTGAAATTTTCTTCATTATAGCTTCTACCAATAGCCTACTTTTGCTCTTCTGAGATCAAGAAAAATAAATTGAATCCCTTTTTTTTAATCTGACAGGCTTTCATATACTTGAAAAGAGTCATCAATTCTCAGTGAGCACAAACTTCAACGCAAAATATTCTCTTCTCCAGGAAAAGCAATCTTTGCTCCTTCAAATAATCCACATATGATATGGTTTCTCATTCCCTCTACATCATGGCTGCCTTCTACTGAGTAGAATGTGCTGTAAGTGGTCAACGCACATCCTTACTGTTCTAGTATCCAACACTTAGATTAGAGTTTTGAGATCTTTCTCATATGATTGTGAGCCATACATAATGATAGCATCCAAAATAATTTAAATTAATTGTTTCAGAAATTTGAATAATTAGCCAGTGATAATTACCATTTAGAAAATTAACAATATTCCCCTAAACATACCTCTTCTTCAGTCCAATGGAATGTGGATTTAGGGTCAGAGAACTCAAGTCTGAGTCTAGCCTCTATCTATTAGAATGGTTATCAACTCACTTCCCTCTCTAGGACTCAATTTGTTCATCTGTGAAAATAGGTAATTGAATAAGGTGATCTCTAAGGCAAACTCATCTCAAAACCCATGATGTTAGAAGCAGAAAAATTTTTCTTAACCTGCTCATTACATATTACAGCAATTACTAAACTCAGTTCTACAGAATCTTAATGTTTTAGATGATAACAATTGAGGATCTATATAAAAATCATCATTCTAATGACATTTTTTCTTTTAAATGAACAAATATAAAATTACCTCTCATTATACTACAGAGGTGACTTTCAATAGTAATGAAAATGGACTTATCTGGGAGAAATTAATTTGGAATAATCTGGTTTAGGAATTTTCTTAATGGAATACTGAGAGTTATTTTGAGTCAGAAGCAGATGATCTAAACCTTAATCATATCTCATAACCTATCATCTTTTCCTACTTTTATAAATCCATTCTTGATGGTCTCAACTATATAGATAGCCACAAGGGGAAGAAAAGTACACTGGGAATATATTTTTTTAAACACAGGTTTGTAAATTACCATCATCTGATAGTATTCTTAGGACTTACTTAATCATTCTTGCTTTCTTTAACCATTCTATGAAATCTAAATATGAAGTATCAGAAAGGAGAAATACAAACCATTCAGCCTCTGCATTGATTGCCTTCAAGGGAAATGAATCAATGACACATCAAAGCAACACAGAAACACATATATTTGAAATGCTGTAAACTTGAAATGGATATGCTACATATTGGTCAAATGTTTTATCGCTGGCATTCATGCTCTTACCATAAATAGAAAGAGGATATTTCTGAGAAATATAACCAAAATTCGATTTGTTCCTTGAAAATACTTTCATCTACATATGGAGAGGCTTTAACAAATATAGCATAATTGTGGGACTTTAAATGAAATTCAATAAGTATATATGGAATGGCCCAAAATCTTTGTTTAAAAGTTTAAAACTGAACTGAGTCTTTTTTTTCAGCTACCCTGTATCATGCACCCAGTATGTATAATGCCCTATTGCTTAAAGTAACTTAAAGTAGTTATACAAACATACATGTGTGTATATGTATACATTCATGTATTTTTATATGTGCGCACACACACACACACATATATATATGTTAATTCATCCATTCATTTTTATGGGTTGTTTGTGGATCTCGATAGACATCTTCATATTAAAAAAAAGAATACAAAATAAAACATTCTATTCAAGTGGTCTTCTGGCCTCTACTTAAAGATCTCCAGAGAAGAAGAATCTACAGCCTCTCTAGGCAATTCATATTACAAGCTTTTATTGACATCAAATTGAAAATGACCTCTTGACAATTTCCAAGATATTACTGGTGCTGTCCTCTGAGGATAAACAAAATAACTTCCTTTCATACAAGAGAAGCTTTCAAATACTTGAATAGAGCTCTTCTGTTCTCCCTGAATCTTCTTTCCTCAGTTCTCTTAATCTATCTTCCTATGAAATGAATGCAGAGTTCTCTTTACTATCTGGGTTGCCCTTCTCTTGGCCATCTCTAATTGTACCTATATTGACATTGGTAAATGAATACCATCTATAACTTAAATGTGTGTTATTTCCTCTCTTGCATATACCTTCATTCATGGTGTTTTCAGCATGCTCACTTTCCTCCCTTCTTTCTCTTCTCTAATACACTGATATGTGTATCAGATATGGCTTTGACTAGTTGAACATTATGCAAAACTCTATAGGGCAGTTAGGTGACACAGTGGATAGAGTACCAGCCATGGAGGCAGTAAGACTCATCTTCCTGGATTCAAATATGGCCTCAGATCCTTAATTAGCTGTGTGACCCTCAGCAAGTATCTTAATCCTGCTAACCTCAGTTTCTTCATTTGTAAAATGGCAAACCACTCCCTTACCTTTCCCAAGAAAATTCCAAATGATAACAGGAAGGACTGGACATGACTGAAAAATGATAGAAACATGGAAGAACAGAACAATGATAACAGGAACACAAATCTCTATACTTGTTTGATACATTATTTGCACAATGCCTTACAGTTACTTGTTCAAAAATAATATGAATAATAAATGGTTTATAATGGTTCTGATCTTATGCTGAATTAACAGAGGCATGATTTCCAGGTATAAAACGGTTACAATTCTTTGTCAGAACTAGCTTGGAGTACTAGGTTCAATTTTACACACTGCAGTTTAAGAGCAACTTTGATTAGTTGGAGAGGATCCAGAACAGGAAAAACAGGGTAAATCCATGTCATACGATGACCAGTTTCAAATGATGTTTGAGAGGAAAAAACAGCTTAGAGAAGCATGATATCTATAGAGAAATATAGGGAAAGTTAGCTTATAAAAATGGGTGATAAATTAATAGATAAAATGAGAAGTGTGTGTGTGTGTGTGTGTGTGTGTGTGTGTGTGAGAGAGAGAGAGAGAGAGAGAGAGAGAGAGAGAGAGAGAGAGAATTTTATCTCATTGTGAGGAAATGGAGCAAGGTTAGAGAATGTAGAAAGATCAGTAACCATTTATCTTTATTCCAAGGAAGATATGGGACGTTCAAAGAGTATATTCTTTCATAATGAATTAATAGTATTATCTTTTGAAAAACCCCTTCTCTGGACACTTTCTGCCACTCCCACTGTTATTGAAGGAATCTCAAAAAGTAACTTAATACACTAGTCCCCTCAGTATTTTAAGGGGGTAACCTTGAAATGCTCAGTTTCTAGTACTGTGGTTTATGTACCTTTGTTAGTGTTCTTATTTCAATCAGCCAGTAGACAACAATGAAGTTTTTAGCAAAGGTATTTACCTAAATGGTACAGCAAGGTTAGCTGTTACAAAAGCATCTTCTCCCCACACAACATGTGGGTTCCCTCTCCCTTTGTAATCAAATAGTCCCTGAGGATAATGACTTCAAACTTGAAGTATGAATGTTATGAAGTTCATCTCTAGAGAATGAATGTGTCCCAAAACTAAAGTCACATTTCCTGGTTATTCAGAATCCTTTTGTCTCCTTGTAGAGTCATTTTGAGGTTACCTTTATTTGTGCCCCTAATATGGGCTTCAAGGGTCAGTGCCCTGATTGCATCTAGAGCTGGAATGACTCTTGGTCATGAGGAATCATAACCTTTGAATGGATTTCCGCCTTAAGGTCGCTATCTTTCCATGTATATCTGTTGTGTTCCTTCCATGATTTTATTTGCTTTATCTCTCTCTATGGGGGTACTATCTCCTGCTGGCCTATAACATGGATATTCTCCCTATCAGATAGGATGGTCAATAGAAGTGGAAGGGACCTAATATTCCATCTAGGCTCTCTTCTACTCTCCCTTAATTCATAGCAGAAGGATCTGCTTCCTCAAGGACAAAGGAATAAGCTTTTATTAACCACCTACAACATCTCAACATCTCAAGCACGGCCCTAAGCATTTGGGAAACATTATCTCCTTGACTCTTCACAACAACTCTGGCAAGGAGGTGCTGTCATTATTAATATCATTTTACAGGTGAGGAAACTGAAGCTGATTGAAGTTACATCACTTGCTCATGGTCATACAACCAGTAAGAGTTTGAGGCAAGATTTAAACTCAGATACTATAGATCCCAGAGTCATCCTTTGCTTAGTATTTGCTAAACTACTCTCTGCTGGAATTCTTCCAGGTATTTAGAGCTCTCAGAGTGTGGTTAGTTTGACTGGATAGCCAGTGAGCTTTTCCCTTCCTTGACATAATTGACATAATCGCATATTTTCTAGTGATTTCTGAAAATGAACTATTTTTTACACATTTAAAACTTCATCAGCTCTTATGCTAATTACATTATCTGGCATAAAATGTTTTAATATATGATTGTGACAGGCAGACTAATATTAGATTACATGAGGGGAAGTGTAGAGTATCCCCCCGTAATATTTGTTAAGAAAAAAAACAACAACCCACAGTTCTCTATAACTAAAAGTCACCCTGATGATAGGGATTCTCAACTACAAATGTGGAAGAATAGAACCTCTATTTTTCCTTTGTGACCCTGCACCATTTTACAAAATCTCAGCTTTGGAAGATATATCAGAGTTTATCTATAGCAACACATTCTTGAGAAGAATTTCCTAAAAAGGTCAATCTTGAAGCAAAACTTTGATGCCCAACCACAAGTGATGGTGAACTCATTGCCTTTCCATTGCATTATCAGATAGCCATATTAAGATTTTCTCTATATTCAACTCATATGTGATTTTTAAATTTCAAATTGGTGAAAAAAGTGTAATGTAGTAGAAACAACAAAAAATTTTGATATATAAGACTTGGTTCCAAATTTTGACTCTGCTATTAATTACCTTTGAGGTATTCTATATTCCATCACCTCTTCTAGGTCTATATTCAAAGGTTCATGAGAGTCCTAAAATTCTAAATCCTAAAGTGCTTGCTAGTATTAATCTATAAGGCTACATACTCTTTCTTACTTCTCACAGTTCATGTTTTAAAATCCCTCCTAACTTCAGCTTGCTATATGCTATTGTCCCTGAAAGGCCTATCATGCTATTTTCTGAAGACTATTTCAGCTTTTCCATCTTTAGTCTTCTATGTTCTAAAAATCCCTTCCATCTCTGATATTCTGGGTTTAAACATTCTCTGTTCTAGGATCTCTTACATTTCTAACATTGCAGAATTCTATGATTCCTGTGCAGTTTTCCAACATTAGGAACCTGGTGAATGTGACTTCATTTTCTTGGTGGATCAGAAAATAAACTGAAAACAGAACATACCCTACATGCCCTTAATTCCTTCTTTTTTGGGGGGAGGTGGGGGGAGTTTAAATGAAAACCAACAGGCACTCTATATTTGCCATGCAGGCAAAATAGCACACATCTTCCTCATTAAAAAAAAATAACAACCCAACAGATAGATGGAGAGAAAACATTTTCATCTGTGACTGGTAACACTGAATTCTGGGGAAAGTAAGAACTGAAGAGACAGAGGAAAAAAAATGTTCTTCTCCCCAGGCTTGTGAAGGGACAATACATCTCTTTGACCTGGAATAGAAAAGGAACAAGAATCGCTTGGGTCAGAGTGAGAGAGTCATCACTCTGAATTTCATGTTGGTATTCCAGACCACATCTATCAAAATGAATCCTAGCAGTGGAAATAAGGTACCCTGCAGTCATCCTGCCACTGTTTTCGGTCATGTGCTCTTTTGTTTCCCAAACAGAGGACAAAATTCAGTTCCTGGCACTGTCTCTATTGCCACTTTCCTCACTTTGCAGAATAATCTGACAATGTGGATCACCTGATGAGAGCTTTTCTTATGTCATTATTGTGCAGCTAGCATGGCTGTTGATCCTAGATGACAAGGAAATAGTATCAACAATTTCTATGCATTTTCATATAGGGCAAGGTACAGTGCTAAAATAAAGAGAAACAAGACCTTCCAGTGCATGTTCCTGGAGTCTCTGTTGCAGTGCAAGGAAATAATAATAGTGAATATTCACCTGCCACTCACTGGTGCTTTACAGGTTGCAAAGCATTTCTTTTTTAAGAGTCCTATAGAATAGTAAGTTGCACAATTAGTATGGCAGTTCCCAAATGGGACCTTTCCTACTTGATAGCTCCCTCTCTTTTCTGATTTTTTTATTAATAAATTTATTTATTTAACTTTTTACATTCATTTTCACAAGATTTTGGGTTCCAAATTTTCTACTCATTTGTCCCCTCCCCCACCCCAATAAACTGAGCATTCTAATTTCCCCTATCTCCAATCTGCCCTCTCTTCTATCATCCCTCCCTTTCCTTACCCCATCTCCTCTTTTGTCCTGTAGGGCCGGATAACTTTCTATTCCCCATTACCTGTATTTCTTATTTCCTACTAGCAGGAACAATACTCTACTTGTTCCTAAAACTTTGAGTTCCAACTTCTCCCCATCCCTCCCTCCCCACCCATTCTCTTGGGAAGGCAGGCAATTCAATATAGGCCATATCTGTGCAGTTTTGCAAATGACTTCCACAATAGTTGTGTTGTGTAAGAAACTATACATCC
>CM053769.1:144927713-144948586 GCA_028658325.1 Potorous gilbertii
TCTGTTTTTTCTTGATGTTATTTTCTCAGGGTTCTCTTCTTGCATAACCATTCCTTAATATTCTCCCTTACTAGGATCATAACTCATCTCTTTCCTCCTAACTGTGGTTGAATGCAAAGTCTCTCTCCTTGGCCTTATTCTTCATTCCAAATACTTTATTCTCACTATGCTTTTTCTCTTGGTAATACCATCCTTTCTTTGAGTTTAACTATAATTTCTCTGCAAATAGTCATGATCTGAATGTAACAGTCCCTAAATGAAGCTCTTCTCTAAATTTCCTTACATCTCTTCTTTGTATCATCACCCTTCTAGTCACTACAGAGTTATAACCTTGGAGTTACCCTCAAATCTTATTTTTCCTTAACCTCCAAAATTCAGTCAGTTACCAAGTTCTGTCAGTTTTACCTCCACAATGACAATTTCTCTTATACCATTTCCCCTTATTTTCCATTCATATGGTTGTCACCCTTATTCAGGAACTCATTGCATATTGAATGGAACATTATTAAGGATTCCTAAATGAAATGCTGGATTCTAGTCTCTAATAACCTATTTCTAATCTCTTCTCCTCATAATTGCCAAAAACAAAGTTTCTAAAGGATAAGCCTAAGTCAATTACCTACTTAAGAAATTTCAGCAGATTACTGCTTTTTTTTTTTAAGATAAAGTACAAGCTCATTAGGTCAGCTAGGTGGTGAAGTGGATTGTGTGCTGGGCCTGGTGTTAGAAAGACTTATCTTCTTGAGTGAAATCTGGCCTCAGATGCTTACTCGATTTGTGACCCTAGGCAAATAACATCCCTTTTGCCTAAATTCCTCATCTGTAAAATGAGCAGAAGGAAATAACAAACCATTCCAGTATTTTTACCAAGAAAACCCTAAACAGGATCATAAAGAGTTGAATAGAACTGAAAACGACTGAACACTAACAAACTCATCACTTTGGCATTTAAAAACCTATGGCTCCATTCTAACTTCTAAGCTTATTTCACAATTCTCCTCTTCAGGAATTCTACATTCTAGCAACATGGCTCACTCACTGCTTCCCAGTCTCAGTATTACTTTTCCCATCTCTATGCCCTTGCATAAATGGTCCCCAATCCCATACCTACAACACATTGCCTTCTTATTTCTACTTTTTGAAACCTCTACCTTTATTTAAGGTTTAGCATATGGACCTTTCCTGACTCTTCTAGTTTTTAATGTATCCTTCCTTCTCAAATAATCCTCTCTAAATTTATATATTTATATGCTAAAACTGCTCATTAGATAGATAACACAAGGTAAAAGAGAGGCATCATGGAGTATCCAATAGAAAACTGACTTTTAATCCAGGAAGAGCTGGGCTTCTGTCTCTAGTCTGACTTTTTCTGGCTATGTGAATTTTGACAACTTACTTAATCTCTCTATGATTCAGATCATTCTCTAAAATTTTAAGTTTTAGAGAAGGTTCCAGCCTGTATTAAGTCCTTTCTAGGCCCAGTTCCATGATCTTATGATTGATAGAGGGAGTTTCCTCACCTGGGAGTTCCCAGTACCAATTGAATCCCAATCCCCTCACTCTATTAGAATATTTGTTGATGGTAGGAATCTTGAAGTGATTTATCTCCTATTCTTAGTCGATATGGCAGTATGGTCCTTGAGAGACTGTTGGTTTTTTTTGTTTGTTTTCCTTTCTTTATATACCCAGCACTCAGCATGCAATATGTAGTGCATTTTATTCAGTCGTTCAGCTGTATCAGACTCTATGTGACTTCACGGACTTTGTCCATGTGGTTTTCTTGGCAAAGGTAAAGAAATGGTTTGCCATTGTATTATCCAGTGTCTCCATTTTACAGATGAGGAACTGAGTGATTTTCCCAGGAACATACAGCTGGCAAATGTCTGAAGTTGAATTTGAACTGAGGACTTCCTGACTCCAGGCCCAGAGCTCTATCTACTGTACTATCTAGCTGTCCCAACTAGTATATAGTGACATTATTGTCATAGTCTAATTCTTTTCCTGACTCCATTTGGGACTTTCTTCACAAAGATACTGGAGTGATTAGCCATTTCCTTCTTTGGCTCATTTTACAGGTGAAGAAACTAAGGCAAACAGTGTTAAATGACTTGTCCAGGGCCAGAAGCTAGTAAATATCTGAGACTAGATTTGAACTGAGGTCCGATACTCTACCTACTATACCATTAAACTGATCTAATACATAGTAGATACTTAATAAATGTTAGTTGATTGACCAGCTGTCTGCCTTAAAAATAGTAAGCACTTAATAAATGCTTGTTTGTTTGAATTGATTTGAATTGTACTCATCCTTCATTGCCAAAGAAGACCATGCCATCGGAGATGACACGACTTGCATTTAACTTTGTTTTGAGGGAGGGAGGGCTGTGCAGGTCGCTAGCCTCACTTTTCCTCCAGAGCCATCTGTATCCAGAGACCTGATATTCCTCAGGATAACTAGAGATGACCCAGGATGCACTGGGAGAGCTTGGGCCCTTTAGGCCAAGGTCTTTGCAGGCACTCACTTAGGGTGAGGCAACACCCATTCATCGAATAGGCCTGCTTAAGAAGTAACCAGGGCATGGCCCCTTTAATGAGGTCAAGAAAAGAGAGACATCAGGCTGGGTGGAAAACAGCCACAGTTACTATTGATAATCACTGTCCAGTTAGGAGGGTCCAGAGGATCCCTTAAGCAGGGCCCCAATGGAGTCACAGTTTCAAAGTGCAGTAGGTTTAAGGTTTTGGGAGAGGACAGGACAGGGAACAGGAAAAAGGAGAGGAAGGGAGGGGAGGGGAGGAGAGGGAAATAGGAAAGGAGCCAGTAAAACCCAAGTCAACTGGGTATCTTTTGGCCATCCAAGTTTACCTTCCTTTGGAGAGGAGAAGGAAGGGGAAGGGGAAGTAGGCAGGAGAGGAGGAGATGATTTACCCAGCTAGCATTCAGCCAACTGCATCTACTCATAGGATTGTGTTCATCCTTTGTTGCTGAAGAAGACCATGCCATCAGAGAAATGATGACATGACTTGAACTGGACTTTGTTTTGAGTGAGGGAGGGCTGTGAATTAACCTGAATATTCTTAATGATATCTTTCCATCTCACGTTTTGAAGGTAAGTTATTCCATAGTGTCTGTCTAAACCAATAACCCTTCCAACTCTGGGTGGTTTTTCTGCTCATTGGCTAAGGTGCAAAAATTCTTTTGAATGGCTCTGCATTTTTTTTACTTCTTTGTACTATCAGTATTATTACTACCTGTTATGTTTGCTATCACTCTCAAAGAAGGAGACCGAGACTATCTAAAACCCAGCTGAATCATACTCCTGCAGAACTGTTAATTACTGCATCATCAACTGTGGCAACTGAAAACATAGAAAATACCTAGGAAATCAAACTCTAGAACCTCACTATATTGAACTCTCAAGTTCCCTAGTAAGAATATTTCACAGTTTTAGAGTTGAAAATTCTTCAGGCATGATATGATTCAAGCCTCTCATTTTATAACTCCAGAGACTAAGGTCGAGTAGATTTAAATGACTGTACAAGATAAGAGTAGGTGCCTGAGCTGGGATTTGAACCTGGGACCTCTGATTTCAAATCCATCATTCTCCATTGATTAAATGAACACCATCATTATTTTTTAAAGAATAAGGCAGAGGATTCTCTCTTTGGGGAAAATCATACTTCTTTTACTTTACCCCCAGAGCAGTGACCAATAGAGAGGAAAATCTCTTGTAGGGAAGGGCAGATGAATTACAAGAAAGTGGTAGGTGCAGCTATGAAAGATATGTTATCATTTTCACATGTGAAACATATACACCCAGACATTTCTTAAGAGAAAGGGTCTAGATTCAATTTGTGTGGGACAGAGGAAGAAATAGTAGACTTGAAATGATAAGATATTTGCATTTTGATGCCACTTTTGAGACTTCATGACTGAATAATGTTAGGTCACTTCATCTCTCCAGGCTTAATTACCTTATTTGCAAGTGGAAATAGTACTTGT
This sequence comes from Potorous gilbertii, assembly GCA_028658325.1. Classification (NCBI taxonomy): domain Eukaryota; kingdom Metazoa; phylum Chordata; class Mammalia; order Diprotodontia; family Potoroidae; genus Potorous; species Potorous gilbertii. Next base: position 144,931,714 of record CM053769.1, read on the forward strand.
CATACCCACTTCACAGAATTGCAATACAGTGCTTCTTGTATATGCCCCTTTTGCTCTTCTGATATTTCCCCCCAGGTACAGGCAGAACTTTGTCACCTCATGCCTGTCCTATTATACTGGGCTATAGATCAGTCTTCCTGCCTCATGTTTCTCCCCACTCCAATCAAACAATAAGCATTTATTAAGCACCTACTATGAGCCAGACACTCTGCTAAGTGTTAGGGAAAGAAAAAAGAAACAAAGGACATCAACCAAAGGGGACAAAAGTCTATAACCAAAGGGGAGAGACAACATACAAAATGAAAGATGTACAACTGAATAGGAAATAATTAAGAGGGAAAACACTGAAATTGAGGGGGTTAGAGGTGAGGAAAGCTTCCAGGAGAAGATAGAGTTTTAGTTGTGACTTAAAAGAATATTATATATGTTACAATTTTTATATATGTATAATATATATTATTATAAAACTCTATATAAAGTAATGGAAAAGTAGGAAGGGTCTAGGTAATGAAGAGTTTTAAATCCAAACAGAGCATTTTGTTTTTGATCCTATAGACAACAGGGACCCACTGGAGATTATTGAGTGTGTGTATGAGGGCAGGACAAGGAATAACATAATCAGTTTTAGGAAAATCACTTTAGTGGCTGAATGGAAAATGAGTTGGAGTGGGGAGAGACTCAAGGCAGTCAGATCCACCAGTGGACTACTACAATAATCCAGGTGGGCAGTGATGTATTAGAGCAGTGTCAGTGTCAGAGGAAAGAAGTGGGTCACATAGAATAGATGCTACAAAGGTGAAATTGACAGGCCTTGGCAACCATTTGTCTATAGGGAGGGTAAGAGATAGTGAGGAATCCAGGATGAGTCCTAAGTTGTGGGTTTTCAGGGGATGGTTTTGCCCTCTACAGTAATAGAGGGAGGGTTTAGGAGGAAAGATAATGAGTTCTGTTTTGGAGAGATTGAGTTTAAGAAGTCTACTGATATCCAATTTAAGATGTCTTGAAAAACAGTTTGATATATGACATTGAAATTTAGGAGGGAAATTGGAACAAGAAGGGTAGATTTAGGAATCATAAGCCTAGAGATGGTAATTTAATCCATGGGAGCTGATAGGATTATCAAGTGAAGTAATACAAAGGACAAGAGGAGAGAGCTCTGGACAGACAGACATCTGAGGGACAGCTATGGTTGGAGGGTGTGATCTAGAGGAGGATTTAGCAAAGAAGACAGGAATGGGCAGGAAGTTAGGAAGAAAAGCAAGAGAGAGTTGTATCCTAAAAAGAAAAGAGTATCAAGGAGGAGTGATCAACAATGTCAAAGTCTACAGAGAGATCAAGGGGAATGAGGTTTGGGAAAAGGCCACTGGATTTGGCACCTAAGAGATCATTAGTGACTTTGGAGAGGGTAGTTTCAGTAGAATGATAAGGGAGGAAGCCAGAAGGGTTAAGAAAAGAGTGAGTGGAGAGAATGTGGAGGCATCTATCATTAATGAACTTTTCAAGGAACTTAGCTGCAAAAGGCAAAATAAATATAGGATGATAGTTAACAGGGATGGACAAATCAAGTATTATTATTAATTATTATTATATTGGATAGAGAATATATGAGCATCTTTACAGGCAGTGTAGTGGGAGACATTAAAATAAAAGAGTGGGAATGCCAGACAGAGCGATCCATTGGAGGCGACAAAATGGAATTGGATTAAATACATAGAAGGGTTAACCTTACTAAGGAATAAGGTCACTTTATCATGTGCAGAGGAGCAGAAAGTAGAAGAAAGTACCTGAATGATAAAAGATGAGGAAGAGGGAGTTCACTGTGAATGGCCTCAGTTTTTTTCTGTAAACTATAAGGCAAGGTTCTCAGTTGAGACAGTGGAGTGAGAGGGTGTATCACCAAGGCAATATTCACAGAATCAATGGCAGCTATGGATGTGCCTGCATAGTTCTGAATCACAAAGTGTAACAGACTCTCTATACAGAAGGCAGAAGAACATTTATTCAGACACCAGAAAGCTAAATCCCAACACCAGAAAACCAAATCCAGCATAGTAACCAAGAAGTTAATACACATTAGCACTGCAGTGGACAATGCCATTCCCAAGCCTCCCTGCTGCCCCCAGTAACCTTTCTACAAGCAAACACTCACAACCCTAGTTGTCTGCCTGCCTGTGTCCTCTCTCCTCTACTCCGACTGCTCTCACCAACTTTATCCCACCTCTGTTCCACCCTTCCTGTTCCACCCATTCAGCAAGCTCCTCCCACCACTTGTGACTTAAGCTTCCATGTGATTTAAGCAGGTCACATGAGCCTACTAATAAGTGGGAAAGATCTTCAAATTAAGCAAAAATACATTAATAACACAGAGGCAGCCATGGAAGGTTTAAGGAAGGATGAAATGGTTTTAAAGAGCCATTGTGAAGAGTGGGATAGTGAATTGGTAAGGGAGGTATAGTAGGATTGCATAGTAGAAATAATGGCCCAGTTGATGTTGTATAACATAAATTTGTAGTGGTCCTATGAGATTTTCTTTACTTGTAGTCAGCAGCCTGTAGGAACAAAGGTAACAAACGGTGTAGTCTAACACTGAGGCCTGGCTAGGTGTAATCATCTATATGGTAATGGGTTTGGGAATTCAAGACAGGATGTCATTGTAGAAGTGAATGGATTCACCAAGGAGTCAAGATTAAGAGAAGAGGAGAGAGTGACTAGTGCAAGGGAGATGGCTTGGGGGACCAATTGAAGGGTCAATGCATTTGTAGGTCATGGTGGGGATAAAGAGTAGAGTTATGTAAGAGAAGCCAGAGGGAGAATGAAAAGTCAGTAGATTATTAAGGAGATTTTAGAATTCTTATCCATGGAGGTAATACATTTGCAGGTGATGACAAGTCCAAGGGAATGAACACCTTTCTGTGTGCCTGAGGCAGGGTGGAGGTGTAGTCGTGGGAGGTGTGTAGGCTGAGGAATGGAATAGTTAGGGTGTTTGAGGGAGAATCAGTACGTATGTTGAAGTCCTCTAGTATGAGAACAGAAATTAGGGAGGAGAGAAAAATAGCAAGCCAAGTACTGAAGGAAGGTGAGGGACCTAGGACTCTGTAGACAATGACTACCCAGATTTTGATTGGGTGATAGACATGACTAGCATGAACCTCAAAGGAACAGTCCATTTTCCACTCGCCTAGTAGTGATCCTCCTAATGTAATTCTATGTTGCTACCCTTTCCCCATTCAGTAAATTACAGTGGTTCCATATTACTTCCAGGAGCAAATATACAATTCTTCTATTTAGTTTTAAAACCCTTCATAACCTGGCCCCATCCTACCTCTGTAGTGTACTAACACCTTATGTGGTTTCACGTACACTGTGATTCAGTGACATTGGTCTCCCCTCCATGTTTTTCCTCATATACAACATTCTATCTCCTGGCTTTGTGAATTTTCACTGGCTTACTCCCCTGGTCCTCCTTTCCCCCTGCTTGGAGTTTTCTTCTTCCTCATCTTCATCTTCTACCTTTCCTAGATGCCTTTAACTCTCAGCTAAAATATTAGGTTCTATAAGAAGCTTTTCCTGTTCCTATTTAATGCTAATATCTTCCCTTTGAGATTATCTCCAATATAATGTTTGTATATATGTATGTATATATGTGTAGGCAAATATGCACATATATATCTCCTGTGCTTAGAACATAGTGTTTAATTAATGCTTCTTGACTTATTATTAAGGCTATAGACTAGGAATAAAGCACTTTACAAGTTATAAAGCTCTACACAAAAGCCAGCTATTACTAGAAATTGTTTACTAAAAATCAACCCCTAGCCTTTATTTCACATAGCTACCCTCACACACGTGCCAAAATCCATGCTACTACATTTTTCTTTCTGCCTCGAGTACTGTTGTAAAGATATTAATTGTATGCCTCTTATAAATGAGTTGCCAAAAGCTACAAAATATGTTTTGTAGTTCATCTAGATGCCTGTCTGGTATAAATAATGAGACAGTAACTTGGTAAAATGGAAAGTTGTGATAAAAACTAGATGTGATATTATGAAGTCCCACCACAGTTCTTTTCTCTGTATACATTGATTTTTATGACACTCTACATGACTGTTCAATCAATGAGACTCTGTCACAAAAATGCTAGCTAAAAGGGCTATATTACAAGGGTCAACTGCAAATTAGCCCAAAGGGTAAACACCAAGGTAGTACAAATGCTCAGGAAAAAAATAGCAGATGTTATAAAATATGGTTGCCAAGGAACAGCTGTGTGGAAATTTGCCCATTCTTACTTCGTGTTCAACAACTTGTCCAACTTCTTCTTGATTATATTGAAATTCCAGGCATGAAAGCAGAATGAAAATAAGAGCTAACTACCTATGTGACCTCCCTCCCTCCCTTTTCCTCTCCCTCCCTTCCTTCCTTCCTTCCTTCCTTGCAACGAATGAAGGGTTGGAGTTTCAGGGATGTCTGGATTCAAATCCTGCTTCAATTACTTACTAGCTATGGGATCCTGAACAAGTTACCTAACCTTTTAGAACTTCCCTTTCCTCATTCTGGAAAAACAAAGGGTTTGACTTGCTAGAACCTAACATTCTTCCCAGCTCTAAACTGTGACTCCATAGGCCTCTGAATGATACTTCTTTGCTGCACAGGTAGTACATTCACCCCTTGGATCTCTATGGTCCATTTTTTTGTACTCCAATATTCTGTGAGTCTATGTGCTGACATTGTGTGGTGTAAATTCCTTTCCACATCTAACTTTTTGTGGCCTAACTTCCTTTCCAGCTCTAGTAGTCTTTGAATATGAATATTATTAGAAGAGGAATAAATGACTTTAACAATAACATGAAGGATTTCCCTTGAGTCAATTTTTAAAGCAAAAACTTAACCTTTTATGACATCAAGAGGATAATAAGCAGTGTGTTCAAGAGGGGGGGTTGGTGGATCAGTTTCCATCCATTCAAGCTGAAGTTATTCTTTCCACTCATAAAAACTTGGAAATAATCACAAGTTCTTTAAAGCCTCAAGCACTATTTTATTTTTGATCATGTAGTGTGGGATACTTTTGAATTGCTATTGAAAAGAAAAATAAATTGGGGGTATGGAGGGTGGAATTTTCCTATTTCATTTGACTGAAACCTATGACTTCCCCAACCAAAGACTAGATAAATCAATGCACTATGAGTTTCTCACAACAAAGAATTTAATTATTTAAACAAAACCTTAACAAGTAGGTCAGTTGAGTCATCTACTCTTCTATCATAGCTTATGAGTGAATGAGATTTTGAATGAAATTTTGGTGCAGGGATGCCAGTTTACGTGGGAAGATACGGCTTTCTCCCTGGAGTGAATGTGGTCTCCATCCTCCCAACTAGCTCTAATGGCTCTTTTCAGCCTCAGCCCTGTTGTTTCAGAGGTTGGAAGACCTGCAAACAGAGAGTTATGTGTGCCCCGCCACAAGGCTGAGTTGTTTTTATTCTAGGTAAAAAATTACCAGTTACAATTCTGCTACATGCTATGAAGGGATAGTCTCCCCAACTATATAGCGAACCCTTCCAATTTTATATCCTTTTGCACACCCAGTCACAGTGATATAATAATAATAAATGATAATTAATGACAATAGTACTTGACATTGTCATAACTCTATAAAATTTACAAAGGACTTTATTCACCTACATTACGTCAGTTGGTTTTCCCTAGAGCCCAGTGAGCTGGGTGCTATTTTAATTTTCATTTTGCTAATAAATAAACTGATTCTCTTGGAGGTTAAAATGACTTGCCCTAGGTCACTCGAATGAGAAACCACAGAGGAATAATACAAACCCAAGTCTTTTGAATTCCAACTCCATGACTGCTGTACCTTACTGTAGATGTGTTGTTGATAACGATAATTAAGTCAAGTATATTTATCCAAATTCTTTTTGGAAAAAGATTTCTCAGTGAACTAAAGTCTTTAAAAAGAATAGAAACCAAACCAAAGCCCCTCTTGTAATAGTCCAAAATTTGTTTCAGAATATCGATTTTTGTTTTGTGCCTAAGAAATAATATTTTGAAAAGTATTTTGTCCATCATTAATTTGAGAATCAAAGTTTGTAGGGGGAGGTTTGAAAGCCAAGATGAATTTGTGCTAGGAAGCATGCAAGCAACTCTTGGTTAGGCAGCAGTTTGGGTAGGATAGGGAGGCAAAATTGTACTAAAGTAAGTGCTTTTGAATTTACATGGGTCTAAATCTACCTTTCAAAGTGCAGTTAAGCTTTTACTTCTTTCCACTTGCTGTCTTTTTCAATTGAAAACCAGATAGGTATACTGACATTTATGCTCAGATGCCTTTCCTGCCCCTCCTCACCCCAGCCTTACAGGTAGGAAATGTAATGCACCATTCTCAGAGACCACGAGCTTACAGAAGGAAATAAAGGGAATTAGTTTAGATTTACCCCCAAAGCCCTGCTCTATTGCCTCTTCATTTCCATAAGGTGATATTATGAGGATCTGGGAGGTTATACTAATAGAACCCACACTACACAGATCCAGTCAAGTGCAAAGTATAGCTTTCACAATGGACTATGTGCTTAGTTTCTTCTAATGAGTCTAGCTAAGTGTGAAAGAATTCATCATCAAGGAGTTGATCATAATATGACAAATTTTTTTTTGCCCATGGGAATTAATGAAAAGAAATTACCAAGACATGAGGAGTACAGTTGCATCCTGTGTTAGTGAAGGGAGTACCCAATTGATTAAATTAAGGGTCATGGGAATACAGAAAAGTGATTTTGAAAACAAGCTAAAAATAGGTATCTTTAGAAATGAATTTAATTCTTTGACATAAACCTTTCTTTAGAATAAGAGCTGAATTTTGGATTCCAAGGAGATGGCATTACAAGCTTGTGTTGATAGGAATTTACTTAGTATAGCCTGAGTGTTTTCCCTGGCCACAGGAATCACCATGGCAACTTAGGACATAAAAACCTTGGGGGACCCAAGTACCTGCTGGTTGGTCTGGGGCTTTACTAGGTATTCCCAAGTTGCTGATGTATTTGCACGTGATCTAGGACAAGAACCATTAAGATAGTTCTAGTACATTCTCATTACTTGGACTGCTGGTTGTTTTGCTTCTGGGATATATTTACGGCACATATCTAAGCAGGTATTAGCAAACTCTGCAGACTTACTCTGAATATTCTCATCTCCCCTTCCTCCATCCCAAGAGAAGGGAAGATTCATTTATATCTCATAATAAATGAGACAAAGGAAACATGGAAGTCTTAGCTTATCCTTACAGCACTATTTGTCTGATAATCAATGGGAAACCCATTGATGGTGCATCAGGAGCATTAGAAATCCCTAGTAATCATCAGGGTAATCCCTGGAATATCAAGGGCATTGGTCATTGTTCTCTGGGGACCACTAATTACCACTATGAGTGCAAAATCTTAAGGAAGTTGACAATCTGGGTTATCTCTCTAGCATCCTATATGGTATATCTATGGGTATATATTGGAGCTGTATGGCTTGGGGCAAGTCAAATTATCAGGACTTGGTGGCCACATCTATAAAATAAGAATAGAAACACCTTCATGTCTTGCCTGCCTGGAGTTAGAGATCTGCAGAAGATGATCTTTTATGTTTTCTCACTCAACAATTTATACTTCTTTGACTCTTTGACAAGAAGCATTTCAGATTTTTTCTGCATATTTTAATAACATGCAGAGAGACACAATTATAGTGTATATACAATATGGGATGTCCTAGGCAAGTTAGCAAACAATGAAGTGATTTTTCATTTTCTTGCAAATATAACTGTATAGCGATTTTCCAATTTTACTTCTTTTGCCTGGGGACCTTCAAATTTAATAGTTTAGTGGAAAGGAGGCAATTCACCTTGGTAGGTATGCATATTGATGAAAGAAGAAGTCATTGATAAGATAAATGCACACTTTCTTATTTAGAAAGGGAAGGGACATACTAGTACATCGAAAGCTCAGGCTATGAGAGCAGAGTTAAAGAGAAAACTGAGACCTCAGATATGCCAACTTGAAAAAAAAATACACTAACAAATAAGCAAAACACCTAACCACTCTTCTTTCGTTATAATTGCTACCATTACATGGAGAGTTTGAAAAGGGCTTTACACATCTTGATTCATTTGATACTCACAACTACTCTGTAAGGTAGCTGCTATTGTTATCCCTGTTTTACAGATGAGTAAAGTGAGGCTGAGAGAAGTTAATTGCCCAGGATCACATAGCTAATAAGTTCCAGAGGCTGGAAGATTTCCTGACTCCAAGTCCAATATTCCGTTCACCATTCACAATATTCATTTCACCAGGATGATTCATACAAAAGTAATTTGGGGTGGTGTGGGGAAGATGGAGAAGGGAAGTTTGACTCTTCTGAGGAATGTTCTCAAATTTCTAATCCACTTTGCATGTGCTGACCCAGGCTTTGACCCAAAAGTGCGACGCAAACTGAACTTACTGACCATTCCTTCTTCTCTCATATTTCTATATCCTGTCAAAGAACAAGATAAATGATCAATTATTCTCAGTACAAGGTAACTGAGGAGAGTAGGGACTTGCCAGAATTCCTTTATGATGACCCTAATAACTATAAGGGCTATTTGGGTATTCAAGAAGGGCTACCACCTTTGGTGTAAAGGCTTGCCCTGCCCTTTTAGGGGCTGTTTATCCTCCTTTGGTGTCCACCTAGCATTCAACTCTCACCTGTGCCTCCAAGAAGCTGTAGTATGTGCAGCGACCACACCCTGATGAACCATCTTGGCAGACAGGCTAAACCAAGTTGAGGGTATCCAACGGGGCCACAAACCCATTGGTGAGTCAGGGGAATGTTTATCCCAAACAAGTGAAGACTCCTCATCCCCAACCCCCATCCACAGCAGAATGGGTGGATAAGAAAAATTTGTTCCAATGACCATGAAGTTGGTTGGAGTAGGCACGATGGAGTGCTGAGAGCATTAAAGGCTTATCAAGGTCATTCACTATAGCCCAGGCCAATCATTCTGATTTTTGGCAGTGAACTTTGATGACTGAGAGATTATCTGACTTTGTGCAACTCTGCCTCACTAAAATTCAATTTATCCACTAGTCAAGACATTACCCTGAGATGGTATTGTTCCTCTTTAAAAGTAAAGGACAAAAACCACCAATTACTAGCTAGCAAATCAAAAGTCCAGACATGGCCAGCAAAAGACTTTTTAAAGCATGATTTGTGTTCTCCAAGTCAGTACAAGTTAGTGGAATTTTAGTATTGTCCTATTAATATGATATCCACAAACTTTACTACTAGACACATCACTGTCATCACCAAGCAACTACTTACACGATGCAGTTTTCAAGATATTTATCACATTTGTAAATTCTATATACAGTTGGAGACATACGCAATTTGGATTTAGTATGCTGGCATCTTTATGACTAAATGTATAAATCACGTAATGTGGCCACAACCAATATTTTAAAATAAAATTACTAAAACTTAAATGAACCCCATTATAAAATGAGAAAGTAGATGAATGCAGGACGGTCATTTCTACTGGTCATCTTTGGCTTATGGTCTTTGTACTTTCAACTTTTTTGTAACATGCATAGTATAGTATTATTGTAATTCTCTCTGAACTGATTCTTTCATTTAATAATTACCAAATAATTGTTAACTTTGTGAACAAGACATAGATAGAAATAGGATATGGATGCAAAATGGTACAGGTAGATGAATTTAGGACTATTTAATTATTGAATCCACAGAGTGATTGGTTTTAGGTCAATGTAAAAGGAGTTCTCTAATGGGATTTCCAAAGGATTTGTCCCTGTAGTTTTAAATATTATTTGTAACATTCATGGAGGCATAAATAGCAAGTAAAGTTTGCATATAACTCAAAGCTAGGAGGGATAGTTAACCCATTAGTTGACAGACTCAGCATCCAATTTTTTTAACAGGCTGGAATGATGAGCCGCATTATTATAGACTTACTGTTACTATTACAGTAAAACTTAACAAGAATAAATTAAAAATTCCAAATGATAGGTTTTTTAAAGCTTTACAGATACTATATTTGTGTAGAATATAAAGATTTCAGTGCATTTGAAATTTCACATGCATCAACAATGTGACTTGGCGGTGAAAACAAACAAAAAAACTTAATATTGTCCTTAGCTAAATTGGGAGCATAATGTCTAGGAGGAAGTACAAAATACATACTATACTCTATGCTGATGAGCTGATTTCTACTGTATTATATTCAGTTAAGTACCTGTTCAGGAAGATATTGACAAAATGGAGCATATCCAAAATAAGACAAGATGAAAGAAATAGAGATATGACCAAATAAGAATCACTAGGAGAAATTAGGAAAAAATATAACTTGAGGAAGAAACAAAATTAGGGTGGGCATGTTTTTCTTGTTATCCAGTCATTTTCAGTTGTGTCTGGCCCTTCATGATCCCATATGGGGTTTTGTTGGCAAAGATATTGGAGCGATTTATCATTTCCTTCTCCAGTTCATTTTACAAATGAGGAAACTGAGGCAAAAAAGTTAAGAGATTTGCCCAGGGTCACAGAAGTAGTGAACTCAGGAATATGAATGTTCCTGACTCCATGCCTGATACTCTATCCACTGCATCACCTAGATGCCCAGGGTGGGCGTGATAGTTGTCTAAATATTTAAAGGACTGTCAGTCATGTGGGAGAGTGATTAGACTTGTATCTCACCTTAGAGGGCAGAAATAGGTAAAATGAATGGGAATGCTAACATGAGATTTAGGTTTAGTGAAAAAAACATCTCCTAAAAATAACTGCTATAAATAGAAATTTCATATTTTTATTTATATAAATAAATATATATTTTATATAAATATAAAATAAAGCTATAGCTTCAGTGATATAAATTCCTTTTCATTTGAGCCCATTAGGTGGTTACTTATGGTCAGTGGTGTAGAGGTGATTGGGGTCAGAGATACTTTATATTAAAAAAGGCTCTGATGGTGCTTCCAACTCAGACTTAGATCCTATGAGCATATTGGAATTTCTAGAACATTCTGATGACAAATGTGGAAAAATCAAAATGTCTAATTTAATGTTTCATTATGGTATAGTGATTACTCTTGGTTTTTGTCGAGGGAGTGCAGTCTCTGGAAGCATATACCAATTTTAAAGCCTTTAATTATAGTAGTTACGGCTGCTATTTGTTTTTCATTCTCAAAGAAGACCATGACATCAGGGAAATGATGACATGACTTGCAATTGAATTTGGTTTGAGTGAGGGAAGGCTGTGTAAAGTCATCAGTTTCACTTTCTCTTCCTGTCATCTGGGTCCAGTGGTCAGATACCATATCAGGAGACTGGGAGATGGCCCGGGTGGTAGGAGACCTGGGCTCTTTTAAGCTAAGGTTTTTCCAAGTTGGCTCTTTGAGTGAGGCAATGCCTATCCTTGTGACAGCCTATATTTGAGCAGTCATTAAGACCTCTGAAAGAGATTTTAAAAAGTCTTAGGAATCACATAGTTCTTAGTTCTACATTTATATAGAATGATAATGAATAAACTAACAAGGATTTACTAAACATTTACTGTGTGTCAGATAGTGTGCTAGGGTCTGGAGATACAAATATTATGAAATGAAGCAATCTTTACTGTCAAGAAGTTCACATTCTATCAGGAAAGATAAGACATGGATGAGTAGTGAACCATTCAGGGAAGGGGATATCTAATAACATATACATCAATTAGGAAATATGAATATGGGAAAATGGGACAGAAAATCTGAAACTGGAATAGTTCCAGACAATTCAGAAATATGGTTATGAAAACCATATAGGGTTATGAGAGAAATGATCCTTAATAACCAGTTACTAATATGTAGGTAGGGGAATCCAGGTTTTTTGTTTTTTTTTCTTTCTATTTTCTGATTTAAAGAATAGATGAAGGTAGCTTTTGCTAATGATGAGATTGGTTTAATATTTTCCTTAAGTTTGGGTGGGAACCCACCTTCCTGGGAAAGCTAATTCTGATTAAAAGATAAAGAGAATCTAATCTAGGTGAATTCTGACCCATGGAGGTCTGAGTGGAGATAGATTCCTTTGTCTAGACAGCAGAAGACAGCTGAATCTCATCAAATGATGTTCTTCTCTAGGAGGAGATGAAAACTTTTTTGCCCACTTCCTCATTAATATATCCACCCTTATTAATTGTTAACCAATCAAAGTTTATTTTCACCCTCAGGAGCACCCCCTTTTCCTAATCTAAGTATTCAGTATTCTCCAGGGGAAGTCTTTTGGTTTCTAAAACCAGCTGACTTTAGCTTACTGGTTATTTACCTGCCATGATCAATAAACTGATTTTTAATTACCCAGAAATTCTATTTCTCAGAAATTTTCAATCATCACAGTTATACCTAGTATTGTTGGACCATTTTTGGTAGCACATTGAATGAGAAAACATTTTCAACTTGCCCAAACAGAACACCTACAAGGAATCTAATGGCATTACCTTGTATTTGAGAGTTCTTTCAGTCTGAGAACCAGATTCCTTTTGACCTTTCTTAGCCCATTTACAAGACTGTAACATAGGTAACAGAGTAGCAAGGGTTTAATTGCTAAGGATAAGCAGATTATGAATGAAAAAAATTTAGTTTTTCTTTTTCTAACATAGTAGAAGAACAGTATACCGATTCTCAAACAGTTTATTTGTGCACTTAAAACTGTAAAATATGCAGCTTATTAGTTTCCACAACCAGGCCTCCAATCGTCCTCATTATACTGTTGTAAAAGGATGTAGGCTGCCAGACTAGTCCATTGTCTGAGTACTGCACAGAAGGCAGCTTTCTCCTATGCATAGTAAACATCTTCGAGATTTTACAGTTATGCATTTTCATACAATATCCTTCTATACCCCCCCATCCAAAACACATTACAGATGTTCATTAGAATGATACATGGGCTGAACCAAAAACATCCGCATCTTCAAATGTATGTTTTGAAGGGTTTAATTGTTCCAGAAAGTTTGAGATTCATTTTTGAACCATTATTTTAAATGTTCTGAAATGTTTCATTAACTTACAAAACTGTTTACACTTTCAAATGCACTAGAATAAAATATGGTAAGATGATGCCTATCTCACCCATTTATGTCCTAGTCCATGGAACCAGAGAATGTCAGGATTCATTTTCAGTGGTGTCTACTTGCTAGGTTTTGTTAAGAAATTGCCCATGTTTCCATAATAAATTGAATTTGAGGATATTGAGAACTTGGCAGCAAGATTTCAGTAAAAGCAGAAAGCTGGCATGTGAGGTCAGCACGTGGTGAGCAACACTTAAGTCGTAAAAAACCTGTGCCCATGTTGGATTTCTATGCCTTTTATATGCCTTAGATGATAAGCTTCTAAAGTAAAATGTTGAGCAAATCTGTTAACTTTATACATATATGTACATATATACATATATGTACATATATGTATATATACATGCAATGATTATCATCATCATTCCTTAAACACATTCTAGTTTTATTTCTTATAATACGGACTTTTCAAAATTTGTCAAGTGTGAACAGAAAGGAAGGTGGGAGTTCAACATGTTTCTATTATAATCCTGCGATGATTTCCCCAGTGACCCCAGAAAGCTCCTGAAAAGGGTTGGACCCCTTTTCCTACAAAGTAATTTGAGCACCGTCAATGAATGAAGCAAGTCAGATAATTCAGTTCCCTTCCTTTCCTTTACAGTTTGGTGGCAAAAGAAATCTCTGCCATAGAGGAGGAAAAGAGGGAAGAATTAAAGTTTAGTCTCTCCTTTATACCAAGTCATACTTTACCCCCCATTGAGGCAGCTAGGTGGTACAGTGGATAGAACACCAATGCGGGAGTCTGGAGGACCTGACTCAGCTCAGTCTCACCTCAGACACTTGACACACTAGCTGTGTGACCTTGGGCAAGTCACTTAACCTCAGTTGCCTCATCCTGGGTCATCTCCAGTCATCCTGAGGAAAATCTGGTCACTGGATTCAGATGGCTCTGGAGGAGAAGTGAGGCTGGTGACCTGCACAGCCCTCACTCACTCAAAACAAAGTCAAGGGCAAGTCATGTCATTATTTCTCTCATGGCATGGTCTTCTTTGGCAACGAAGGATGAACACACACGCTCCCCTATCCATTAAAAAGCAGTGTATTGATATTTAGCACATATATTTTATAATTAAAAGATAAGATTAAAAAAAACAACAACAGTAACACTCATTTGACTTGGGCCTGAAACACAGAGGATTTTGTCAGGCACTCTGAGGGGAGCATACAGCTGGTGACTAATAATAAGAATTAGAACAAGCCTAGTAATAAGAACTGAATATAATGTGGCATCATAGCCAGAATTATATATCATAAACTATCCTTTGTATACTAATAGAATAACAATGTAGATCTTAAAATATACTTGAGAATTCCACAAATAAACCAATCTGGAGCTAAACAGACAGAATAGACAGATTTAAGAAAGGTCAGGTCTTGTCACTCATATAAAAATATGTAATTCATAAGGGTCAGAAAAATACAGTTCTTTCAACTCAAAATCCCTTTGATAAGATAGATTTAGAGTTATAAGGGACCTTGAGTTCAACCCTCTCCCACCCTTGCTTATAAAAGTGTGGAAGCTCAGGCAGAGAGTGGTTAAATGACTTGCCCATGGTAACCACAATATTAAATATAGGAGGCAGTATTAAACCCAGAATGACCGCGAAGACCTGAACCCAAGTCCATTGTCCTGTAGCTGCCTCTCAATTCATGGGATCTGGGCGAGGAACTGTTTGAAGGATTTCACCATTGTTTTTACTTATCCTCCCCAGGAAACCCAAGCCATTACACCTGTATCCTTGATGGAACCTAATTAATTGTAGACTTGAATAAGCAATTTTCATTCTTATCAGTGAACAATCAAAGGACATTCTTTCCTGAAACAGAAAGTTTAAAAAAAAATCTTGGGCTCAGTCTGATACATTTAAAACAATCAGAATGAGTTCCTTCAGTTTCAAAGAGGCAGTAATTTACACGTCAACAAGTAATACAGGCCATCTGAAATTACTGCCTTTCTATTCAGCAACAAGCAAAAAAGGTTGCCATGGCAAATCTGCACCATTCTGTAGATTGTATCACATAGGGATACCTGTGGAATTTGTAAGCAATAAGAGATTCATTGTGGAAAGGCTCATTTTTTTGTGTGTGTAGATAAAATAACAAAGGCAGATATTTCTTGACTTAGTGGTCAGTATCAATGTCACACTTTGAGTGCCTTATTTCTTTCCTTAAAATAAACGTGAATATTAAGGCAAGAATTGTCTATAAAATGATATCAGATCCACTGTCTCTGTAAATGTGCCTACCGAGCCAGGAGTAGATGATCAGATCAAACTGTCACATCAAAAGTTGGAGATGGTGAGAGAAAGCCAGAAATACATTTCCCTTCAAAATGTAGTCAGAGTGCTTCTATTTTTCCCCCTCCTTTTCTTCTGAAAGGATATATTCTTTCATTCTCATTTGATGTTCTTGCTTTTGCAACTGTGTATCATATGTTTATTAAGGTCCTACTGTGTGCAACACCATGTGCTAGGAGTTAGGGCTACAGAAACAAAAAGTGCCACAGTCCTTGTCCTCAGGAAGTTTGTATACTACTAGTGAGGATATAGTTTGAACCCACGTAATTATAATTGAAAGTAAAAGGTAAGAGAGACACAAATACGCTGTAAAAATGTGAGTAAGGTTTTACCTCCTCCTAAATACATTCCAGGGAAAGAGAAAAAAAGTCTCTAGAAGGTTGAGCAACGATGAAGTCAGTAGCTTTATATTCAGCAATCAATGAACATCATTGGTTAAGGGCTTACTTTGTGCCAGGCACTGTTACCGTTGGAGATACAAAGACAAAAAGTAAAGTAAAATGATCCCTTAAGGAAATTATATCATCACAGAAAGCAACATGCATACAGATAAATAGATATAAAATATAATTAAAATGTATAATAAATACATTGTTGTTTCATGGGGTTGGGTTAGAAGAAGAGATCCTACCATCATAGACTAGCTGAAATGTTCAGTACCTAAATGGAGTAATTTGAATTAAATGTCAAGCTTAAGCCATTGTGTCTTTGTACTAATGGCAATAAGGACCTGCTGAAGTTTCTAGAACTGGGTAATGACACAATCTGTACTCTTTAGTTAGGTTATTTTGCCAGCTTTACAGGGGAGAGAAGTTTGATGAGAAGCTGAAGGTCTAACAAGTAAGCTTTTAGACTCCATTCAAGTTAATGAGAATCTGAGCTAAAAAAGTGACCATGCCAGTATGGGGAGAGAAGGGGGATGGATGTGAAGTGTGTCATGATTATGGAGGTTGAAATGATAAGATCTGGCAACTATTTGGATAAGGGAAGGGTGAGAATGAAGAAATCATTGAGAAAAACTCCAAGGTTTAGGGGTTTAGAGGAGGAGTTAGTTTAGGGAGTAAGGTAACTAGTTATATTTTGGATATAATTGATTTGTAATGCCTATGGGATATCCAGGTGGTAAAGACCAACAGCCCTAAAAGATTGAGAGTATGGCTGAATATATCTCTATCCACAGCTGTATCAATCTTTTGTTATCTACACAATCTCTGTTTCAATATCTACAGCTATATCTACATTTATCTATGGTTATATCTATCTATAGTTTCTGTATAGATATAAATATATCATTCTATTATCATCTATATCCCTCTAATCTACTTCTATACTGATTTGTATTTATAGCTATATTATTTATATATACATATAGAGATCAATCAATCAACATGTATTAATTAGATACCTATTGCATACGAGATCCTATGCTAGATTCTGGGAACACATA
>CM053769.1:144948686-144986350 GCA_028658325.1 Potorous gilbertii
GGAACAGAGAAAAAGCATAGGTAAAAGTACAGAATATGGAGAGGGAACATTGAATGGAAAACAATAAGAAGACTAGTTGGACTCAAGTGTAGATGATGTAAGGAGAGTTGGTGTTCATATTAATGGTGACATATTAATGTCTGAAAAGCTTGATACAAATGTAATGCACGTAAGAATGTTGGCTCCTCTGGTTCCCAGCAGGAACCCTCATGGGGGCTCTCATACATATAAGGAATTCAAGAATTAAGGAAATGAGAGGTCTCCTGGGGACTTGAATTAAAATAAGAATCATGTTCTGATGGGAAGGGGGGAACATAAAAACTCAAGGAAAAGTGGAGGTGCACATTTTCAATACCAAAGATGCTTACTTAAGAACAAAGGAGTTGGCTCAGTATATAGGATGACCTGACCCAACTAGATATAAAGATGGAGAGGCAGCCCAAATGCTAAAACGTTGGAAAGACCATCACTTTAGATAAAGCAGAAGAAATTACCTTACTTTGTCATAATTTGCTTCAAACTTATACAGATACACACACATGCACACATGCATGCACACACATACATGTACATTTACACATATGTGTGTATATATAGTATGAATTTGTACATGTATATTTATGTGGATTCTAGGGGGGGATAAAAAGGAAGGAAAACCTTTATTTGGGATCACTCAAGGGAGCCTTGGGCAGGATGAAAGAAGTCTTCATGGAGGAAGGAATACCTGAGTAGAGCCTTGAAGAATGAGAAGGATTCTAAAAAGTAGAGCTGAGGAGGGAGTGCTTCTTTGGGCATAGTACAAGAATAAATAGAACTTGTGAATGAATAACCTTGTTCTTTAAGTCACAGGAGTTTAAGATTTTCTCATGCATATCTTGCATCTCTGCCTACACCAAGCAAGACCTTTGTTTTCTTACTAGCTGCGTCCCTGTCGGTGTTTTTCTTTCTGAATAATGCTCGGAATCGGCAGACTGACTTGCTCATAAAAAAGTATAGCCTGGCTCTCAGAACCAGGCTACCCAAACACAAACATCTTACTTTTATGAAGGCCTTTCATCTCAGTTTGTCAGCAAACTGAAACCAGCTCACCCCGGTAGCGTAAAATCTTTGATTGCTAACTCTGTCTGTGGTACTGCTTCTTTGGCTGAGAGTGAACCCCTATGGAATCTACTGCCAGTTGAATGAATCTCTCCAGTGTATGGGGATGGGTGGGAATGGAAGTCACATTACAGATCTTTATTAATTGAAAAAAAAATACCAGCTCCATATCGGCAAATTTCATTTAATCAGGACATCATTAGTGTTGCAGGATTATGGCTTAGGCCAACTAAGTGGTGAAAACTAGGGTTATTAAAAATAAAATTCACCTTGATAGCCAAGTGTTCATATATTCAGCGACACTAGCACACTCTGATGTGAAAACAGTGATTATTTTGTTGGCTACAGTTGGAAATACAACAGCTATATTATTATAATTAGAATCAACATCAACTTGGACTAGAATAGCGTCTTTCTTGTAGAAATGGCACCATGTCAAATTTATAGTCACCAGCTAAATGAGTTTGTTGTAGCCCTGACAAAGGAACAAAAAAAAGAGTTTCAAATGAAAATGCAAACAGAGAATTCTGCTGGTGATATTTCCTGAGTATTACTTGGGGCTCGATTTATCACAAACCAACAGTCGATACTTTGAAGAAACATTATCCTGCAAGGTTTTTACTTTTTCATTTGCTTTTGTGGCTGGCATTCTGCATGAATTTCCAGGGACAACTCACTACTGCAGTTTGACTCTAGATCTTTGCTGCTGCAAGATTAACCTCAAAGCATCCATTTTTCCATGGGTATGAATTTGACAAATGCTTGGAAGAAAACTCCCCACACATCTATCCTGGCATATAGGTCTATCAACTGTACTGAATCACTATTAGAAGAAATACCCTCCTTGACAAGGAAGTAGCAGTTCAGTTTTCATTTTTCGAATGGGCCACATTTATTCCCAGGAAAAAAGCTTGGGAAAAAACTGCAATTCAATCCATAAAACATTAAATGCCTACTATGTGTAATGTTTTGTTTCACAGAAAGGCATATAAAGGGCATGGGCATACTCCAACACACTATAAATATGAATTACAAATCAGTAGTGGAACTAAGGTTATCAGTGAAGAAACATGAGCAAAAAATAAGAGTACTAACCAATGGAGAGTCCATATACTCTGCTGGTAGACTTAAGGCATCAAGAGAAATCAAGAAAAATCTTGAACCTAGTGGGTAGACAACCTTCAACTGCCATTTATGAATTCATCTGAAGTCACAGACAAGAGTCATAAGGAGTGGGTAGGCATAGATGGGATGGGAGGTGACCTGCAACATCAGAAGGAACTGCAACATTTATGAGATTCCAGATCCATTTGAATATATCTGAATGTGAAAAGAATGGTGCTAGATCTCAGGGATAAAGAGATGAAAAATGGTGGTTTTTATTCTTAAAAAGTTTGCTTTGCTAGGGGAAATTTGATATATTCACAAATAAGAAAGAATTAAAATAACCAAATAACAAACAAACCCCCAAAGGAATTCACTGTAAAATCAGAAGTACCAGGGTTCGAATCTTTTATTGCATGTTCACTTACTGTGTGACTATAATAGTTAAATGACAGGACCACAAATTCAAAGTTAGCAGATCATTTAGTCTAATTCCCTCCCTTTTAGATGAGAAAACTGTGTCTTTGAGAGGTAAACTATCTTGAGCAAGATCATATTTGTAGTACACAGTAGAGCCAGGATTTCATATCTCATCTTTTACTAAATACAGTGCTCTTACTTCTACAACAAATCATATAGCCTTGTTGAATTTTTCCTCGTGTAAAATGGGTGCAGTAATACTTTAATATCTCCCTCATAGGATTTCTGCGAAGAACAAATGAGAAAATAGTGCTTCTCAAGCTTTGTGGAATATATCCGTGACAACTATTAATATTATGTATAGTGAGAAGGGCTGAAAAAAGATTTTTAGATAAAATGGTGTAGGAAAATTTGAAGAGGGGAAGTGTGTGTGTGTGTGTGTGTGTGTGTGTGTGTGTGTAAGTATATATGTTTTCCTCCCATTAACCCTGAAATGTCTTATAGCCATTACTTCTGGGGCCAATCAGAATAAGTCTAACCTTTCTCCCACATGTCATGCCTTCACTCTTGATCAAAGTTATTATGTTCCCATGAGTCTGCTCTTTTCCTAGCTAAAGCTGTCCAGTTCCTTCAAATGATCCTCATATGACATGAATTCAAAACCTTTCACGATCCTGTTTTCCTCTGGACACTGTCTAACTTCTCAACACCCTGCTTAATCTGTGGTTCTCATAACTGAGTAAAATGCCCCTGATGAACATGAAGTGGGATGCTTTTCCCAAAGTAGCCCAAGGTTGAGTTAGTTTTGAACTAATTCATAGACCCATTACTAGCATATTAGTAGATCATTTCCCCCCCCTGCAATGATCATCTCTTCCAATTCTCCCCACAATCTTTGCATATTTATATTTCTTACAGCCTTTTGGACTTTTCCCTTGCACTTTGTTCTGCCTTGAGTTTTACTTGTTCCTTAAGTTTTGTTTCTGCAATTCTCCATTTGAATGTTAGCTTCTTGAAAGGGGATCTTATTTATACTTCTTCCTAATTCATATGTATTATACATAAAAGGCACTAATAAATACTTGTTAAATCAAATTTAATTGAATTGTTATTGTGTCAAATTCAATGTCATTGCTTTTCTTTAGTTT
The DNA here is from genome assembly GCA_028658325.1 of Potorous gilbertii. Lineage (NCBI taxonomy): Eukaryota > Metazoa > Chordata > Mammalia > Diprotodontia > Potoroidae > Potorous > Potorous gilbertii. The sequence continues at coordinate 144,952,457 of CM053769.1, forward strand.
CCTCCTCATACACAAGTATGAAGCAAATCAAATTCAAAGCCATGAATTTGTCCCAGTGCTGCTATATTGTTCAAGTTATGTGCCCTGCTAATTAAGTCACTAGTAGCAGCATTTAGGTGCTTCTTCTTTCCTCCTCCTCCCTCTCCCTCAAGAGAGGTCAGAAAAGTGGAACTTTTTTTCTCAAAAACAAAAAAAGGCATCTGATCCATTGGATTTGGTCTGTTAGAGCTAAAAGGGGATTTAAAAATAATTTAATCCAGGGTTTCTGAACCTATTTTCTGTCATGGACTCATCTGGCAGTTTGATAACACATGGATGCATCAGAATATTTTTTAATACATAAAATACATGGGGTTACAAAGGAAATCATTTGTATTGGAATAGTTATTTTTTTTAAGTTCATGGATCTCAGTTTATGAACTCAAGTTAATCTGACCTCTTCATTTTGTGCATAAGAAATTTGAGGTCAAGAAATTAGCTGTGAAACCACTGACAAATTACTTCCTGTCTCTAGTCTTCAGATTAGTTGGCAGCATAATGTTCAGATAACACTATGATGTTTAAAAAGAAATATAAATGGACTAGCACTTGCGCATTTAAATAAATGTAGCCCATGAAAGCATCCCCTTTGGAGGCTATACATCTCTCTCTCTCTCTCTTCTCTCTCTCTCTTTCTCTCTCTCTTTCTCTCTCTCTCTCTCTCTCTCTCTCTCACACACACACACACACACACACATACACACACACACACACACACACACACACACACACTACACAGTCTAGTCAAATTACTTCAAAATCAATGCCTTGTATGAAATCAGAATCTATTCCTTTTATCTTTATTCTTCATGTACTTGAAGGATGCCATGGCTTTCAATATACTCAAAATAAAACTTCATTACAAATAGAACCTTACATATTCTCACTTGCCTACACTTGAGCAAGATATCCCTAAAATATCATTGACAAGTGTCCACATGCATTCTGCCTGAGGAACTCTAGGAATGGGGAACTCAGTACATATCAAAGCAGATCCTTTCATTTTCTTTGGAGAGTTCTAATTTTAAAGGAATTTTGTTTCATATCCTGCAGAACTGTGATAGGGATTTTGATCTGGAATCAGAAAATTTTGTTCTGAACACTAGTTCTGATACATACAAATTATGTGATGCTGACAAATTAGGTAGCACAATAGATGAAATACTGAGCCTTGATTCAGGAAGACTTGTCAAATCCAGCCTCAGAACTTTTTAATCAAGCCATTTAACCTTTTCCTGCCTCAATTTCCACAATTGTAAGTTGGGTATAATATTTGCACCCACTTTCCAGGATTGTTGTGAGAATCAAATGTGATAATATTTGTAAAGCACTTAGCACAGTGCCTGGCTCAGCCCCAGTTGATAGACAGCCCCTAAGTTTTCCAGTCATTGCCTTCACAAAAAAGAGTTGCTATAAGCATATATGTATAGACAAGTCCTATTCTTCTTTCTCTGATCTTTTTGCAGTATAGACCTGGTACTTTTCTCAACTGACAAGAGAGAGAATTTTTTAACCAAATATAGAATAGAGGTGATCATAAAACATAAAGTAGACTATTTCAAATATATAAAATTTAAGGAGATTTTATAGAAAGTAAATCATGCAGCTGGTAGGGAAAGCAAAGGTGTCAGACTTAAAAAAATCCTTGTATCAAGTATCTGATAGGAATCTGATAGCCAGGTTACATAGAGAATTAACATAATGGTATAAAAATAAAATTCACCCTTCAATAAGTAAGTAATCAAAGAATATGAAAAAAGTATTCAAAAGAATTTCAAGTTATCAGCAACCAAATGAAAATTGCTCCAAATAACTAAATGTAACATCAATACAAATTAAAAGAAAATAAGATTTCGCCACACTCCAAAGAAATTGACAAAAATGGCAAAGGATGGTCAAGATTGATTTTGGAAAGACTGTGGGAAAAAAATGGCACACTAATATACACTTAGCATTATGTAAAGTGACACCCTTTGGCTCAGAGTTCTCATTGCTGAGCATACGCCCCAAATGTTTTAAAGAGAGAGCATTCTGTCATATAGATATATTTGAAGCAGCATGTTTAGTTGGAGCAAAGAAGTGGGAAAGTTGTAGATACTCATTGATAGAACAATGCCTTCAAATCATGGTATATAAATATTATGAATTGTATTATACCATAAAACAGCAAATATTATAAATTCAGAGAAATATGATGTTTTTATGAATGTAGGAAGAATTAGAGGAGGAAAAATATACACAATGACTACCATAATGTAAACGACATAAAGTAAAATCTTAATAATGCTGAATAATTATAAGTATAGTCTCATATCCAAGAGTAAGAGATTAGAAAACTTAAGAAGAGGATGAAAACTTTTTGAAATGTTTTCCTGACATATAAGTAAACGGTTTTATATAATTCTCTTGACATACCAGATGAGCAAAAAAAGGAATTGTGGTTGATCTGGCAATAAACTACTTTTGATGATTTTTATGTTATTTAGTTATCCCTGACTTCTAGATTCGTATTAACCATTGCTTTAATGATATGTTCAAAAATTTTTGCCAGGAATTGAAGTTAGTTTCATCAGCTTGGAGTATAAATAATCTACTCTTCTCTGTTTCTCTGTTTGTCTCTCTTTCTCTGTCTCTCTTGTAAATCCAGGAAATTTGCCCTTCCCCAGTCCTATGGGTCCTCTGCCATTCCCTGTGATCTCTCAAAGATTACCAACAGAAAACTCAGCAATCACATTTAATGCCTCTTTCACATAAGACCTTTTCATATACCTCATGGTAGCTATCATGTTTATTCTGTAGGCTAACCACTCCAATTCTTTCAACCAGTTTTCTGTAAGCATGATCTTGAAGCTGGAGGCCTGTTATCATCCTGACGTACTTTGAAACCACTTCAGCTTTTTAGCTTCTTACCATCTTCCTAAAATGTGGTACCTAGAACTGAAGCCAAACACTTGATATATGATCTGATAGAGAAAGGGTACTGTAGTCATATCTGCAAGTTCTTTCAGTATCTGTTATATACCTGTCTGGCCATATGACTTGAACTCATCAAGGGCAACTAGGTGCTTTCTCATTGTTGTCTCACTTATTTGAGTTTTCTACTCCCCATTAGCCATTTTTGTTCTTTCCCAGATTACATATTTTCCTTAGCAAAGAAAACAGAAGCAAAATGAGTTGAATTATCTTGCCTTCTCTCTATCATCAATTATCAAGGTACCATTAGCCCTATTTCTTCTTTGATCCTCCTCTGTTTTCCAATATCATTAGATCTCCTTCACCTCCAAAGTCCACTACAGCAAAAACAAAACAAAACAAAACAAAACAAGATGCTCTTAGCATTCTTTTCCAGTTAGGCTCAGTTCCTTCTGAGATTTATTGTTCCTGAAATTCTCTGTACATGATTATATCAGATTTTCATATGCATGCTCTGTTACCCATCTTTTCTCACTTCTTTTGTATGTCTTTTTAAAATTGAATTTCATCTTTTTTTAATTAACTAAAAAAATTGATTTTCTTTCCCTCTCTTTTCAAAATAAGAAAACAGAAACTTTGTAGCTGATATTCATAATCACATAGAACAAATTTTTGTAGTGACATGCTGGTTTTCATGCTAAATTGAAAATGGGATGGAGATGAAGGAGCTCAGTAACTGTCGGTAAAATACAAAACCATCACCATCAAAATTTCAAGTCCTAAGGTTTCAAGTGAAGGAGAAAGTTCTGAGCAGTTCTGGTGTTATCGTAAGGTAAGAAACTAGTAGAATAATGTAAAAAGTCTGTTGGAAAGGAAGAATGATTAGCTGAGATTATAGAGAAAAAAATTAAACAAGTGAAATCAATTCAATTTTCTATTTTCCGGTAATGTTATGTGAGGGCAGCTGATGGCAAAATGGATAGAACGTTGAGTCTGAAGTGAGGAAGACAAAGGTCTCTGAGTTCAAATCTGTGACACCAAATAGGCCTTGGGCAAGTCACTTAACCCTGTTTGCCTCCATTTCCTCATCTATATGAGCTGGAGAAGGAAATTGCAAACCACTCCAATGTCTTTCCCAATAAAACTCCAAATGGCTTCATGAAGAATTGGACACCACTGAAAAATGACTCAATAGCAACAAAATATTGACTTCATATCCTGATTACTATATCAGAATAAGTACAGTTCCATTCATGCAATATTAAGTTCACATTTTGGCTTCTGTTTCTTCTTTCAGACAAAAAATACAAGTAATATTTTATCTACGCCAGCAAAAGTACTCCTGGCATGAAACATGGTTCAATTCTCCATTCTGAAGAAATGGAGAAGAAAATTCTCTTTCCTCTCATAACTATCACCCTATCCACTCTTTTGGCTGTCAAAATAACCTCCTAATTGACTTCCATGCTTCATACCCTTCTCTTTTCCATCCTCAAGATAGCTGCTAAATTGGTGTTTCAATTAATAATCAATCAAAAAATGAACATTTATAAAGGGTCTATTGTGCCTGGTACCTATCTAAGATACCAGGCACTGTACCAAAGGCTGAATTTCTAAAGTGTATTTCTGACCATGCCAGTCCCTTGCTCAATGAACTTTCTCTATTACTGCTAACATCTAATGCAGACCTCACTGTCATTTAAAAACCTTCACAACTTGACTCCTACTCATCATTCTAGTCTTATTATATGTTATTGTCCTTCATGCATTTTATAATCCAGTCAAAGGGGCCTTTTTTCACACGTAATACTCTTTCCCATCTCAGTGATGGGAATAGCAAAGGCTATCTCCAAAACAAAGAATGAATCCCCACCTTCCTTGTCCCCCACATGTGTCTTTTAGAATCTTTAATTTCCCTAAAAGCTAACCTCAAATGTGATATGTTACCTCTTACATGGGGCCTTTCTTTTTCATTTTTGTTAATGCCTTTTTTTTCAACATCATAAGAGTTATCCCAAGTATCTTTCTCCATTCTCCTTTCCAGATGGTATCTTATAAAAAAAGTAGTATTTTTAAAGAGAAAGAAAATGAATACAACTCATTGAAATGTTGAAAAAGTCTGAAAATGTTCAACATTTAATGTCAGTGATCATCCCACCTTCATGCAGGGGTGGGTTGGGATTGTCTTCTTATGTTTTTTCATTGTCACTATAGACTTGCTTGATCTTCATCATTTTGTTACATTTACTTTTGATTATTTTGGTGGCTGGTTGTTCTTTCCATTTACTACATTGTAGTTATTATGTACATTGTTTTCTTGGCTCAGAATGCTTCACTTCTCATGTCCATCTTTCCATGCTTCTCTGTATTCATCACGCATATACAATATTTTGTGTGGTGCAGTAATATTTTGTTACATTCATGTATTATAATTTATCGATTCCCCAATTGATGGGTATCAATTTTGTTTCCAATTATTTGCTATGACAAAAATGCTGCTATAAATGTTTATATATATATATATATATATATATATACATATATATATATATATATGTATATCATCACAGAAGAGACTGTGTTCTATGAGTAAAACAGAATTGAAGTAGCTCAAAAGAGATGTCAACTGCGCAGATTTAGAGAATCCACCCCAAATGTTCATATGAACTATTTGGGTCTGACCTGTGGTAGAGCACTATGAGCTCCCATTGACCTGATCAGCCATAGTCAGATGCATTGTAATTTGACTCTAACATAGTGATGTTTATGTGGTGTTCTTCAAGAAAAAAGGACAACAACCAGTTATAGTATGTATGTACGTCTCTATGTATATTTGTGTATAAATATGTATGCAAAGATATTTATTATGTATGAACTTTTTCCTATAGCTAGCTTCATGTGTTATAAGCCCAGGAATGGAGTTTCAACTTCATAGAGTGTAAACATTTTAACCACTTTGTTTGAATAATTTCAAATTACTTTCCAAAATGGTTGTAGTATTTTACACCTCCTCCAATAATGTTCTAGTGTCTCTATCATTCCATAACCCCTCCAACTTTGACAGTTGCAGTACTTTTGTCATTTCTGACAATTTGCAGGGTGTGAGGTGAAACTTGGGGGTTATGGTTTGTGTTTCTCTTATTATTAGTGATTTAGTACATTTTTTTTCTCATGGCTGTAAATAATTTGCAATCTTCTTTTGAGAACTGTTTGTTTATATGACTATTATATACACATTAAGTACATATGTGTGTGTCTATACATGTGTATCTTTATCTCTGTAGATAGAGATTTTTGTTGCTTAGTTGTTTCAGTCAAGTTCAACTCTTCATGACTCCTTTTGGGGTTTTCTTGGAAAAACTAGACAAGTGACTTGCCATTTCCTTCTCTAGATCATTGCATAGATGAAGAAACTGAAGCAAACAGGATTAAGTGACTTACCCAGGGTCACACAGTTTGTAAATGTCTGAGGCCAGATTTGAACTCAGGAAGATGAGTATCCTGATTCCAGGCACAGCACTCTATCCACCTAGTTGATCTATAGATAGAGACAGAGATATATAAATCGAGAAAGAAAAGATATAGTCTTAGACACCAAAGCTTTTCGAAGAAATTTGATACAAAGCTGTTTTTTTCCCCATTTGACCACTTGCTTTCATAGTCTTGATGCATTAATGTTGGTGCATCAACTTTTTAGTTTCATGTAGTTAAATTTATTTATTCTCTTTTCTAATTGCCTCCATCTCTTATTTAGTTAAAAATAAGTCTCCACCTATAGCTGTTCGAGGTATTTGATATCTAATTTTTTTAAATATAGGATGATCTTTAATATTAAAGTCACATATGTGTTTAGAATATATTGTACAATATGGTGTAAAGTGTTGGTCTAAGCCTAATTTATAATAGTCTGCTTTCCAGTTTTCCCTGGAGATTTTTCCCCCATCAAATAAAGTTTTTCTTGGTTAATTTATGTTTTCCTCTTTATCAAACATTAAGTTACTGAGTTCCATTGTGTTTGATTCTCACTTCTCTAGTCTGTTTTATTGATCTATTTCTATTTTTTTAACCAATACTGTATAGTTTTGTGATTGCTTTTTTATAACATAATTTGAGTTCTGGAAGTACTATTTCCCTTTCATATCTATTTATTTTCATCATTTCTACATCTTTTATTTTTACATGAATTATGTTATTATTTTATTAAATTCTATAAAGTATCACCTTTGAATATTGTAGCAGTAAGAATGTAAGTTAACTTTGGTAATATTGTCATTTTTATTATATTGGCACAGCTTAGCTATGATTACTGAGTATTTCTCCAGATATTTAAACTGTTCTATATTTCTTTAATGAGCACTTTGTAATTGAATCTATATGTCTTTTGTGTGTTTTGGTAGGTCAGTCCCCAGATATTTTGTGCATTTTATACTTACTTAAAATGGGAATTCCTTTTTTTTATTTTCGCTTCTTGAGTTTTGTTATTGTTATAAAGAAGTGCTGTTGATTTTTGAGAGTTTATTTTGTGCAACTTTGCTGATGCAATTAATGTCTCAAATAGTATTTTTGTTGATTTCCTAGGACTTTAGAGTATATCATCATTTCATCAGGAAATAGGGACAATTTTGTCTCTTTACCTATGTCTTTCATTTCTTTCTTTTGTCTTTTTGCTCTTGCTAGCATTTTTAGAACTCAGTAAAATCATAATAGAGAGAGTGGGCAACCTTGCTTTCAAACACATGGGACATTTCTTGAATCCTTAGCTGCAAAAGTCTTCCTCCTGTATAACTATTCTTTAAAAAAGTTGTACAGATTTTGTATAAGCCTATATGTGCACATGCTGTGTCCTCAGATAGAATGGGAACTCCTTGTGGAGAAGGAGTTTCACTTTTCCTTTGTATCTCCAGTTTCTAGCATGTGTCTGGCACTTAGTAGGTATGTTACAAACAGTTGCTGATTGATTGAAAAGGATAGGGAGATTAAGGATGGGTGAGGCAATCAATGATTCAGATAAAGGTCAAAGGATTAGGCTTATGTGACAAATAAAGTTAAAGAAGTGGAAGAACAGATCCCTGCAGGTGGAATACAAAATTTCAAAGTTTTGAATTTTAGATATTAGTGCAATTTCAGGTTGTTAAGGTTAAAAATGTGACAATTCTCCCAAATGGCTATATTGGGCTGAAGGAGGCCTATGGCAAAGTTTTCCAGGTTCTTTCAAATATGCTTTTGTAAAACTCAAAGGCAACATATCATGTTGCATTATTAACCATGTGTTTCATATTCTTTTGATAAGAGTCTTTGCATATTCTTAAAGTCCATATGGATCCCATCGTTCCTTTGGAATGCAAGCTACAAAGGATCTTTTTAAATAATGCAGATGCTAAAGAGGATTTACTTTTACACACTCCTCCAGTCTGGCAGGATATATTCTCTCAAAGGTTAGCATTTTGTTAGTTATACAGAGAGCATTCTTCTTCTTTTTTAAAATACTCCCCTCTTTCCTTTTTTCTCACATACACTTCTGTACATATTCAAAACCTCTGTGAAGGATTGTAAAGTTTATTTTTTGTGAAAGAATAAGGTGTTAATTAACATCTTCTTTTCAATCAGGTACATCTGTAACCAATGTAACAGCTACTGATGCTGATGATCCTGTTTATGGAAACAGTGCAAAGTTGGTGTATAGTATCTTGGAAGGACAGCCATACTTTTCCATTGAACCAGAAACAGGTAAGTGGATCCGGTGGCAAATGCCATTGAAATTGTGTTTTTACTTCAACTTGCTAATCAGCTATATGACCTTGAGAAAGCTATATTATTTCCCTATGGCCTCCATTTGCTCATTTTAAAAATGCATGAAAGTTGTACCAGATAGATGATTGCTAAGGTAATTTCCACTCTTTATCTACTCTGACTATGTATAGTCATACTCTGACTGAACCAGTTTTCTTAGTATTTGAAAGCATACGGTTGCAAGTTCTGGACCTGATGGATCAACTTTAGTCGTGCAGTCTTAGACTATTTGCTTAACAACTTTGAGATTGCCTCAGTTGCCTCATCTGTAAAAAGAAGCATTAATGTGACTTATAATATTAAGAGTAATTAAAGTTATTTTACAACAGCATAGATAATTCCAGGTAAACCAAAAAAATATTGTGGTCACAATAATCTTTGTCATGTTAGGTATTTGCTAAGGTTCCTATGTAGACATTGAGGAGTTTAAAATTTAATGAAGTTATTTTGACACTTTTATTGAGTTGAAAAGAAGATGATTTTTTTCTTTAAAACAGAGGGAAAGAGATATATTTTTATTATATTTTAAACACCAAACTGATGGATACTTGAATTAAGGCTTTCCTTGAATTTGTGAAGGTTCTATTTGACAATATCTGAACAATCCAGTCTCAATAAACAGAGGCTTAATGAAGAAGCCAAACATTTAGGGGCCAGAAGTTGGGATATTGTGAAGAATTGTTCCTATCTTTTCTTAAACAATAATCACCATTTGGAATAGTGCCTTAAAAAAATCAGAGAATATGTGTGTATCTTAAAAATTTGACTTGTGTACATACATCATCATCTATATACTAGGTATATGTCTGTGAATATCTGTGTATGTATATTCACTCACAGGATTTAAAATGAACTTAGATGAAGTTCCTATTATAAAATCTCAACTAAAAAACACATTTGGGTAATTAAGTGATAAACTTAGGTTTTCTTAGTTTATTGAGATCATCACTGTCTGTCATTAAGACATAACGGTGTTGAATATCACAATTAGGGATCAACTCATCTTTTGCATTCCATATTCAGTCATATTTAGGTGACAAATGCACCTTTTTTTTCTTTGTTTATGCACACTAGTCAAGTTCTTTTACAGAATCAAACCTAAGTTTTCACATACACACACAGACACACACACACACACATACTGTGTATCAGTGAAGGGAGCTTTCATACTAACAGTCCCTGTCACTCATAAATTCATAGGTCCAGATCTTTTCCAAAGCATATGTACACCCACATGTGTGGACTGTATTATATTTGTGCTCCACTGTGGATCATACATTCCTATGCATTTATTTATTTTTATTTTCAGATGTTTCAGATGTTTCTGAAAAACTCAAGTTACTGAAGATCTAATACGTCATAAGCTCTTGTGTGCTTAAAAAATTTACCAGAGTTTGATTGAACAATTTTGGCCATTGTCTGAGGAGAGTCTAGTTGGAGAGATATATACATGTAGGATAATCACAGGACAAAATCTGTAGCTAAAGTCACCACCTGTCCATCTGGGCACTGTGTCAGGAATGGAGTCTATGAATTGCCCTCCATAGTGGTGTTAGGGCAACGAGGTGCATGAACAAGAAGAAATTTGTCAATATGGGGAAGTTTGGGTCCAGAAACCAGCTTGGGCACCCCTTTAGACAGTCTATTAGTTCAATGGATAGTTAATGCACAAGTCAGCAGAAACCTAAAGAATGGGTTAAGCCAAATGGAGATGGAGGTCTTTAATGGGAAAATATAGACTGTAGGAATACAGGGGAAATAGCTGAACTCAGCACTTTTCAACATTTTCAGTTTTAGTTCTACCAGCTCATTGCCTGTTTGAACCATCAGTTCTGTCTCTCTATACCCCTCCTCACTCTCACCCCACTCCGTTAACCCTCATCCACAAGGGCACTCTTTGAGTTGGGTGAACGAAAAATGTGACTGCAGATGCTCAGGGAGACGTGAGATGACAGGAAAATCAAACCTACTTTCATTCTTTTCCAAGGGCCTTGGTTTCCATGAACTATGTTTGTCACTGACAAATCATTCAGACAAACTATTCATACACAATGTGCCCACACAACCTGGTTGTCTTGCTGCTTTTTTCCCACAAAATGTTTCATAGTCTATCTCTGTGCCTTCGCACAGTCTGTCTCCCATGATTATAATATATTCCCTCAGTGTCAGTTCTTAGATTCCTGGGGTAAAAATTCACTCAAGTGCCACCTTCCGCATTAGACCTAGACTTATGCCCTTCACTGCTAGTACTTTGTTTCCTCAAATTTCCTTGGATCTATTGCCAATATTTTGTCTAGATTTGTTTATGGACATGTTGTTTCCCATAAAAGAATGCAAACATTCTGAAATCAAGGACTATTTCATTTTGTTTTTGTATCCATAATGCTGAATACAGTACCTGGAACATACCAGACACCTAATAAATACTTATTAGTTTATTGATTGCTATTGCACAAAGACTGGCAGAAGGTAGACAGGAAAGGCCAAGAACAATGGCCTATTGCCTGCTTCTTTTGGTTTAATCAAGTCTGTGGTCTGACGTGTAGTGTGCTCTGATCATGGTACGTAGAAGGTAAATGGTTGAATTTGAAGTGACCCGTTTCAATTCATTTGGGTAGTTTAATCAAAGGTTAAAGAATTTTCATACCTCCCATTCATATCCTCATCTACTTTCTCCTTACTAAATGGCACAGTAGATAGCAACATGGGGCTGGATTCAGGAAGACCTAGGTTCTAATCTGGCCTCAAATACTTTTAGCTGTGTGACATTGGGCTAATGTCTGACTCAATTTCCTCAACTATAAAATGAGGGAAAAATAGCACCTATCTTCAAAGGTTATTGTGAGGATGAAATGAGATATTTTTAAAGTACTTAGAATGCTGCCTAGAATATAGTAGATGCTTAATAAATGCTTGTTTTCTCCTTCCAACTAACAAAAACTAGATAGCTTAGGGCTGACAAAGCAATTCTTGATAATGCCATGGAAAAAGTAGCACTGAGTATTAGTATTACTGTATAGAAGAGAAAAGTAGACTCAGAGAAGGTACCAAGTCAAATTAACAAGTATTTACTAAGGGGTTACAATACAGGCAAAAAAAAAAATCTATGATTCAAGGTCACTTACAGTCTAATGGAGAAACAGCAGACAAACAAGACACATACAAAGTAAATTTGAGGAAATCTCAGAGGGAATGCACTAATTTTAAGGCAGCCTGGGAGTGGCTGTCTGTAGAAGGTCAAGTTTAGCTGACATTTGAAGGAAGTCACAGAAGGCAGGAGGTAGAGATGAGGGAGAGAGTTTTGGGTATGGAGGACATCTGGTGAAAATGCCCAGAGGCAGAAGATGAAGTGAAGGAAACCAGTGTCACTGATCACAGAATATGTGGGGAGGACTGGAGAAAGCAGGAAATTAAGTTCATTGTTTACATTGAAACATCTATAAGTCTTACTTTGGTACTGAAATCTAACTATGCTAACTGTAACTTTAACTGTAACATCAACATTATTTTCACTATCCCAAGCCACCACTTTAAGTATCACAAATTCTCTTTTTTTCATTTCTGAGATTTGTATTAACAGTTATGGGTGCAGGGAAGTGTTGTCTGTATACTTAAGTGACTGTTCTTGATGGTGCCAAGGAGTTACCTCCATATTTTGGTTCAGTTATATTCAATGGCATGTTGTTTACTGTGTACCTATTGTAACAATGGCCTTGTGTAGAACAACGAAGAGAGAAATAGTTTAGAAAATACCAGATCAACCTTCAAAAAGCTTTCAGTCTAGTAGGAGGTATCCAACAGGTCTCACGGTGTGGGTTCTCATTGCTGGAACCTAGATTATCACAGTACTTTTCTTCCAGTTGGTCTCCTTTCTTTAAATTTCTCCCCAGTATGATTTAGCCACCAAAATAATCTTCCTAACGTATGAGTCTGATAATGTTACCCTTCCTACCACCTTCACTCAATAAACTATGACTTTCTATTATCTCCAGAATAAAATGGAAAATGCCCCATTTGGTATTTGAAACTGTTTATAACTTTACCCATTTTCTCATATTTTATTCTGCTTTTTGCACTGTTCAGGAACATGTTTTCTTGCTGTTCCTTGAGTAGGATATTCCATCATTCAACTCTTTGCCTGGATTGAGCTTTCTTACTTCCGGCTTCTGCCTTTCCTAGTTTCCTTGAAGTGAAATTTTCCTTGAAGACTCAGTTCAAATTCCAATTTGTGTTGATGGCTTCTCATAGCCTCTTTTCTTCCTTTCCCCCACTTTGTGATGTCACAGTTTGTGGTAAGCAAAGGCAAAATTATCATAACTGCTCTATTTAAATCATGGTGGTACTGTCAGTATCATGGTTTCATAGTTGTAGATGTGGAAGGGACTTCGGATACTAATCAAATAATATAATGTACCTTAAAAGAGTATGTAATTCACATTATAATACAAAAGATAACATATGATCTATAGTTTTATTACTATAGGGAACACTCAGATGAGGAAATCGCCTCTATCAATTGCAGATTGGCACCTTCCCTACAGATTATTGTTTCAGTTGTCTAGAGCACTGAAATGTTACATGACTTGCCCAGAATAATATAGCTAGTATGCATATGTAAGTAATTAGACTTACATCCAGTCCATCCTCAGTTTAAGGGAAGCTCTATCCATCATTCCATGTTGCATATAATATAATATGATATAATGGAATATAATGCAATAAAACAAGTAGTGGTTTTATATATCTGCATAAACATATATAGGATTATATGTATGTACATATATATTAATAGATGATAGATTGAGATATATGTGTAGATACAAATGGGTATATACATAAACACACATATCTATATAATTGGCATTTATTTGATATAGAAAATAAATATATGTGTGTATATAACTGGTAGAAAGTAGAACTTCTAATTACATAGAATATATATTAGTAATACTGATTAATATTTATCCTAGAAAATAGTTTCTAATATATATATAAAAATATGTGTGTTCATGTACACATATATACATATAACACCAACATTATTAGAAATTTACTTTCTATCATAATGTCCCATCATGTCCTAGAAGTACTTGGGGTTCTTGAAGTTTATGTCTATGTGGACTATGTGCTCTGGTAAAAAACATCCAAGCTAGAAATACTTCAAGAACTGGCTCAGCAAATAATTTTCTGTTATTTGGGAAACAGAAATCTCATCACCAGAAGGCTAACCAGAAGGGGATGAATATTTTTGGCCACAGCAACTCATGAAGATTATTCCCTAAGAAGACTTACAGGGATAATAAATCTCTCATTCATTCCTTCTTTTATTCAACAGTTGGTCAGTTAGTGAACAGGAATTTATTAAGGCTTTACTATATGTCAGCTATTATGTTAAGCACCAGGGATCCAAAGAAAGGAAAAAAAAATATGTGGTACCCAATCTCAAGGAGCTCACCTTCTGTTGAACAAGAGAATATGCAAATGACTGTGTACAGAGAAGAAATATACAATAAAATGGGAAGTAATTTCAGAGGCAAGGGCCTAGCTTTAAGAGAGACTTTTGTTTGTTTGCAAAAGATGGAGAATCAGCTGAGACTTAAAGGAATCCAGGGAAGCCAAGAGGTGGAGATGAGGAGAGAGAGCGTTTAAGGCATAGAGACAGAAAGAGAAAATTGAGTCAGTCAATGAAATGTCTTGTGTGAGAAAGAACAGGAAGGCCAGCATCACTGGATTGCCTTGTAGAGTATGTGGGGAGGAGCAAAGTGTAAAAAAGATTGGCAAAGTAGGAAGAAACCAATCTATGAGAGATTTTAAAAGTCAACCACAGGATTTTTCATTTGATCCTGGAGGTGACAAAGAGTCACTGAAGTTTATTGAGTATGAGATGACATGATCCGATCTATGTCTTAAGAAGATCATGTTGAGTAGGCAAAGAAGTAGAATAGAGAAAGACTTGAATCAGGGATAAAGCTATTACAACAGTCCAGGAATGAGGTGATAAAAACCCGAACTAGAGTGATAGCTATATCAAAAGAGAAAAGGGGGAATATATGAGAGATGTTGAGAAGGTAGGACTTGGCAAGGGCTTAGATATGAGTGGAGGGAAGAGTGATGAGTTAATCGTGAGCCTGTGTAACTTAGAGGGCAGTGGTGTCCTTATTACAGCTTAATTCATATGGCATACTTAACTAAGAGTTGAAAGGTATGGAGGAGTCAAAATAGTACCCCTTTTTTTTTGATAAAACAGTCGCTGTACCCTCTAGGAGCTTACAACCTTGTTGGGACAAGAGAGACCAACTTAGATACCAATAACTTATAATATTACTTTACCATTATCCATTTTAAGGTGCACAACGCTTGGCATGTAGTAGCCACTTATTGACTAATGAAGGAAGAACACACTGATGAATTCATGGATCCTTAATTTATTGAATAATTTCTTTTCTTACTAGATTCAAAAGAGATAGAAATGTAGATGAGGAATATATTGAAAGATATATAGATAAAACATTCATTTATTGGTTACCATGTTCTAGATCCTACATTAAGCAATAGAGATATGAATAAAAATAAAGATAGTTCTCATACTACCTGTGGCATATCTAGAGATATTGTGAAAAATGGAGACCCAGATCTGTGCAAAATAAGGCCAAATCTGTCCTATCAATGTCAGGGTGACTCCATTAGATTGTCTCATGCTCATATAGGGAGGTAGTAGAGATGATGGTTACATGAAATTGATTTCAGGTGGCACAGCTGGCGGTCTATGGGCAGTGTGATTGGGACTTAGCATTCAGCTAGATAAAGTATACAAAGCAATTTCTAACCATAGGATACAATAGAAGTGTCAGGTGGTATTGGTGGTAATGATGTTAATCCCCAGTCATAGTTCTCATGGCTAGAAACATTGAGACAATATTTATGTCATTCTCGGAAGTTTTCAGACAGCAACTCATTCATTTTGGTAGCAAAATATTATTCTTGTGTAGGCTCAAAAGAGAGCCTTGTGACATTGTGATAACCTCTTCTGCCTATTTACATTCCAGATTGCACATATACCTGGAACATTCAGAGGCTTACTGTTAGCAAGTGCTTATTAGTAAATCCCCTTATTCAGGAGGGCATTGAGATAACAAGAAGAATAACCAATGAGTGAAAAAATACAGTGGAAGGTCTTGAAAAGTATCGGTTGTATATATGCTGCCTTTTGTGAGTAGTGCTATTAGAATATTTAATAATGCTGAAAATAGCTTGTTTGTATTTGAAAAATGCTTCTCTCCCTTTCCTCTAATACCATATGTTTTCTTTTAATATCTTGGGATCAAATGAGGGAAAAGAATGGCATTCATTGGAAAGCACTAATTTTAGGACAGCAGAGAGGGAGAGAGTGACTGCAGCTCCTCCTGAGTGACTGAAGGAACTGAGTCAAAATGAAGTATAGAGCATCAGAATAATAAATGTCACATTATACAAAAAAAGGTGAGAAGTGACAAGACATCCCAAACTTAGCTGCTGTCAAGATAGGAAGGACCTGATAAATGACCCATTGGAGAAGGTTCTAACCAAATTGATTGAACTTTTTTGAAACTGAGGCCATCTTACTTCACTGGCTGTAGATAACACTTGTTTCAATGGAACTAGAAAGAAGTGCTAAAATAAATAGATAATGAGAGGGTACCCTTTGTGACATGATAAAAGAATATTATTAAGCCATGGTGTTGGGAATGCTTTACCAAGATGGAGATATTGTTATATCTTTTGATTTTGAATTATAAGTAGAAAACAGAGCCCTCAAAGATCATTTTTGATCTCTAATGCAGGGAGACTGCATTGTGGTGGGTGGGGTGGGGGAGCCTATTGAATTTAAAATCAGAAGATACAAATTTGAAACCCAGTTTTTCTGTTTATTTACTCTAGGAAGTTGTACAACCTTAGACAAGTTTCTTAACCTATATGGGCACAAGGTGTCTCATTATTAAGATGAAGAGGTTGTAATGAAAAAATCCTCAGATTCCTTTCAGATCTAAAACTTATTATTACTAATATTATTTCATTTGGGGACCAAATCTGTGATTTCAGTGGTGTAGGGAATTCTCAATGAGAAGAGTCTCTGTCCATGCAGAGGGCAAGGGATCTATTTTTAGAGAAGTTACCTAATTCCATTGAGAAGCTGATCCAGGTAATAGGTATCACAGCAAAGCTTTGATCTAGGTCAGGGCGGGGAAACTGTGACTTCGAGGCCACATGTGGCCTTCTAGTTCCTCTGCTGGGACCTTTTGACTGAGTCTAATTTTACAGAACAAATACTTTTATTACGGGGATTTGTTCTGTGAAGTTTGGATTCAGTGAAAGGGTCCTATTTGAGGACCTAGAAGGCCACATGAGACCTTGAAGCCACAGGTTTCCCATCCTAGGATCTAGCTGCCCTTTAGGCTAGCTCTCTATTCATTCTCTATTCCTTATCACCTCTATTCACATATTCTTCATCATCATCATCATCATCATCATCATCCCCATTCTATGTTTTGGTTACCTATCTATGTATCCAGTTCTCTCTCTTAGACTCCAAGGTCCTTAAGAATAGATAGGCAAGCTAAATATCTCCTCCAGTTCTGATCACAGTTGTCTGAACATAATGGGTACTTAATATGAGTTTCAGTTTCTGCAGTCATTGAAATCAGCAACAGGTTTCAGTCTCCCTATTTCCACTGTCACAGAGCTTATTCAATTATGTTGTTTGATGTAGGCACCATAGATAACATGTTTACCAAAAAAAAAAATCCCACCATGGGATTTATATTAACTTGAAGACCATGTACACAGATTTCAATACTCAGAACATTGTCTAGCCTCAGCATTCAACATGAGGTAAAGAATGTAGACCATATCTTGCTTCTGATTCATGCTACAAAAAAAAACCCAAAAAAACCTTTCAAGGAAGTCTTCCTTTTCCCACTAGTATTACTTCACATTACCCAGCATAGGAAGAAGACATATTTGTAACTCCTAACTCTTCAGTTAGCTTGGTATGTGGCTTTCAGGAGTGACTCCTAAGCTTCTTTCCTAGGCAAAAAGTGTATTAGGGGACAGAGTGTAAGTAATTCATTTAGAGGAGAGCATAGCACACAAACATGGAGGAGAGTATGAAAGAGGGCTAAGAAAGTAGATTACTGTTCAATTTTTGGAGGGCTTTGAATGCTAAACTAAAATATCTGGTTGATATTTAGTGGTTCACAGGGACACATGGATGACTTTTGGACAGAGTGGGAACATGATCAAATATGAACATGGGAAAGACTAAATTGAAAGCAGTGTAAAGGACAAGTGGAAAGAAATAGGGTGGAAATGAAGTAAATGCAAGAAGACTTGTTAGGAAGTGAATACAATAGTCTAGGTATTTGGTAATCAGAGCCAGGAACAGAGTGATGACAGTGGGTGAAATGAGGAGGGCAAGGATGTACAAGATATAAGACCAACTGGGCTTTGGACTTAATAAGATATAAAAGATGAAAGGGAGGAAAGACTAAAGCACAGCACTATGGTATTGTCTCTGAGTGACTGAGGTTAGGGAGTGGAATGTTACAGGAAAAAAAGTGAAAGCAATAGAACAAGCTGATGAAAGATGAAAGATGATGAGCTGTACTTGAGGTATGCTAAGTTTGAAATGCTTACAGGTAATAAAGAGAAAGATGATATTTTGAAGGTCCAGACAGAGAATTAGAGTTTGTAAAAGATGCCTTACTTCTAATTGTTTCCTTCTCTGTACATACCATAAGATTCACTACATAATAAAGAGGTAATTAAATGAATTACATTGTGCTCTGAATTCATCTTCATAGCTGAAAAGGAGGGAATGAATAAGTATGAAATAGGTAAACTAACTGTGTTTAAAAAGGGAAGAGCAAGTGATAGTGAGAGAAGAGGTGGAAAGTTAGAGACATGCCAAGAGAGCAAAACAATGTAATTTAAGCCATTATACAAATAATCCATTTAATAGTTACAATGTGAATTGAAAAGTCTAAATTAATTTTTAGAAAATCCTGAATTTGATCAAATTCAAATGAGACTTTCACATGTTAATTATATCAAGTATTTGCATAGGGTTTTAAAATTTGCAAAAGCACTTTGCATGTATTATTTCATTTGAGCTGCAGTAACCTTTTGAGTTACAGGCATGATTCTGTCCGGTTTACAGATCAGTAGACTGAAGCTCAGAGAGATCAAATGACTTATTGGTGGTCCCACAGCTACGAATGTCAGCTTTAGCATTTGAACATAGACCTTCCTGACTCCAAAACTCTATCCACTAGGTCACACTGTTCTACCATCTTTTGTTTCCCGGCTTAGTTATCTCTCTGGAAGGAAGGAGCTGGTAGAGAAAATGTGATCAGGTATTTTTTAAAAATAGTGTTTAAAAGCTTCATCAAATTAATGAGGAACAAAAACTCTCTGCTGTTTTTAGACACCATTCTGAGAAATCGCTAAACCTTATTTCAAAGAGTTATCCAATGCTGCTAGAGAGAGGACAGAAAAGTTGAAGAATTAAAAATGACCTAAAATATTGGACTATTTTTCAGCTTATGTATTTCTGTAGGGGTAATGTATGTGGACATATTTACTATCCTAATAGAAAAGTTATTTGTAATGTTACCATCCAAAACATGCAAAAAGAGTTTTCATTCAGTCCTAGTCACATCATGTTTGAAGGACTATGTTCAGTTCCAGGTGCAACATCTTAAAAGGGACATGGACAATTTGGGGAGGGTCCAGAAGATCACATTTAGAAATAGTGGAATCATACCATAGAATATTTGTGGATGTTTATTCTGAAGAAAAGATTTAGGGAAGATAAAATAGTTGTCTTCAAGTATTTAGAGTGTTAACATGAAATGATATATTAGATGACCCTATATGGAAAGACAAGGACTGGTGGGTAGAAAATGTAGTGAGAAGTGTTTAGGTTCCCTATAAGGAAATACTTACAAAAAACCATTGGAGGTATTCAAAATAATGGAATGGGCTATATCATAATGCTGTGACTTTCCCATTATATGCATGTTAAAGCTGGAAGGAGCATATGAGAGGTAGTCTAATGCAGTTGCCTCATTTTAGATTTAATGGGTGGCACATTGGATAGAGTGCCCAGGCTCATCAGGAAGACTCATCTTCTACAGTTCAAATCTGGTCTCAGACACTGACTAGCTGTTTGTCCCTAGGCAAGTCACTTAATCCTATTTGCCTCATTTTCCTTATTTGTAAAATGAGTTGGAGAAGGAAATGGTATCTTTCTCAAGTATCTGTACCAAGAAAAACTCAAATCAAGCACAAAGAGTTGAATATGATTGAAACAACTAAATGAGAGGTCTAAACAGGCAAGGTCACTCAACCAAGATCTCACAGCTAGCAATGGGCAGAACTTAAACTTTACCCCAGGTCTGCTAACATATTTTATGTTTTGCCATTAAAAGAGACAGATAAAACCATTAGCCCTCTTTGGGATTTTATCAATTACAATGCCAGTTTCCCTAGTTATCCTAGGGATTTTATTTTGAAGTAGGTGAGAGGAGGTAGAGTAGTTAGTTTGGTAAAGAGTATTTTTTGTTTGCTTTGTTTTGATTTTTTTTTTCTTACAGATTCAAAAGACTGGTAGACAAGCATTAGTACCTATTGATTTTGATATCATTTCTGTCAACAACCATGTAACTATAGGCATAAAACAACTCCCATAAATATCTGTGAAGGTCCCTTCAAGCAGAAGCTAGAAAACAACATTTCAGGGATAGTATAAGAGAGATTCTATTGGGCTATGGGTTGGAGTCAGTAAAGATTTCTTAACCTGGCATCCATGAAATTGTGTGTATGTATATGTCTGTGTGTATGTTTGGAGGGGGAGAGAAATAGAGAGAACAAGCGGGGGGCATCTTCCACAAACTCTAGTTCTCTAGTTTTGTTATTCAGGGAACTTCATTGTGTATTTTATTTTGTGCCTTTAGGTCATTCTGACTAAGGCACCCGTAGCTTTCACCAGACGGACAAAAGAGTCCACAACCCCGATAGTTTGCAAAACTTTGGACTAAATGATCTCTGAATTCATGGGCAATCCTGATGACACAAGTTCAACTTGAGTAAAGTAGGAGATCTGGTGAATTTCCTTCCCCTCCCTCTCTATGTTTCATTTTAATTAAATTAGCAAAGTCTTTTCTAATCAGATCATTCATTAATGTTCATCCTAAGAAATCTCAAGGCTTGGTCTTTGAGATAGAAATCTAGCCAGTAAACCCCAAATTAACTAGGTAGATTTTTGGCCATCAAAATTTACCTTCTTTTGGGCAGAACACCATCAGGTAAGGGGAGAGGAGAGCAGAAGAGAGAAGAGGAAGGGAAGAGAAGGGAGAGGAGGCGAGGAGGAGAGGAGAGGGAAAGAGAACAGGAACTGAGTTGCTTACCTGGAATGGGTCCCAATTCAGAAAACTTGAACTACTCGCAGGTTGTAGTTTGCCCTTCATTCTTGAAGAGGACCATGATATCAGGGAGATAATGACATGACTTGCAATTGACTTTAATGTGAGTGAGGGAGGGCTGTGCAGATTTACCAGTCTCACTTTTTCATCCAGAGCCATCTTTACATTTACTGGCTAGATTTATTTGTCAAAGACCAAGCCTTAAACCCAATTCACTCTGGAACTCTTGGATTGGACAATTGATCCCTGCCCAAGCACCACTTAATGGTTATTATTTGGAACCCTCTTGGCTCAGAGTGAATGTAAATAATAACTGTTTCTCTTTTGGCTAGCAACCCTGAGGGTCTTCCCCTCCCAATTTGATTTTTTTTTATTATTATTAAAGAGGTCATCCCTTGACTCACTATTTAAAAATGAGGCCTATTCACTGAATGGGTGTTACCTCACTCAAAGTGAGAACCTGAAAAGACCTTAAGTTTAAAATGGTCAGAGGCTCCCACTGCTTGGGCCATCTCCAGTTGTACTGACTGATGTTAGGTCATTGGACTCAGATAGCTTTGGAGGAGAAAATAAGGCTGGTGACTCTGCAAAAACCACACGTATACGTATAAAGAAAGCTCAAGGATGAACCATTATCTATAGGACTAATTCTTATTATTTCAGTCCAGTTGTAACTATGATAATGCTAGTTAATAAAAACAGAGTAAAGTGAACAGTTGGGTACAGAACACATAAAAGCAAAGGAAAACAAAACAAACATGAACAAACCCGTGTTGTCATATATGGTTTTCTAAGCACAGAGAACCAAGTAAGTGGGAGGAAGGACTCACTATCTGATAAAACATGATGATGAAAAATTAGACAGCAGCCTGGTAGAGATTAGGTGTGAACCATTACCTAATACCGTACACTAAGATAAACTAGAAATGTATATATAACCAGTGACCTAAATTTGAAAGTTCACATTGTAAACACATTAGAGGATTAAGCAACAGAATGTCTTTCATATAGATGAATAGAGGAAGAGTTCATGATTATACAATGATAGAGTAGATTAACCAAGATAAGTAGGATTTTTAATATTCAAAATTGACCATTTTTATTATTCAAAATTGGAAAGTGTTTGCATAAGGAAAACTAATGTAATAAAAAAGAAAAGAAATAGGTAACTGGGTAACAAATATTTCTGATAGACATCTAATTTCTAAGGCACACAAGAAAATTCTTCTAATTAATATGATTAATAAACATTTCCCTATAGTTAAATGGTCAAAGGATATAAAATAAACTTTTCAAAGGAAGAAAATTAAATTATCTTATGAAAAAATTCTTGAAATCACTAATAATTTGAGAAATCAAAATGAAACCACTTTAAGATTTTATCTCACTCTTATCAGAATGATAAAGCTGTCAAAAGAGAAAAAAATAGATAATAGATATAGATGTGTGAGGGGCTGTGGGAAAAAAAAATGGACCACTTCACTATTGGCATAGTTATGAAGTGGTTGAGTCATTTTGGAAAGATTTAGAGTTCTGCCCTAAAACTTACCAAATTGTGCATACCTTTGGATCGGCTATACCATTACCAAAGAAATCAAAATACAATTCTGATAGAGAGAAGATGCTATAATGGAAAGAACCATCATCACCTTTTTTAATCCCAGCTCCAAAATTTACTTATCATATTACCAAGACAAATCACTCAGCCTCTTTGAGCCTCTCAGCAATGGCAATGATAGTACTTGAAGACAGGATCATAGTCATAGCTCTGTTCTTAGAGTTAGGGAAAGTGGGTTTAAATCTCAAGTCGTTGCACTTAATAGTTTATGGCATAAACCCTCTTGAAACCTTACTTTCCTTTTCTGGAAAAAAAATAAGAGATAATATATTCTGTCTACCAAGACCACAAGGTTGCTGGGAGGAAAGTGATTTGTAAACCTTGAAGTGTTATAGAATTATGTTATTGTTGTCTATATCACAGAGTTGTTTCAGGGAAAGATGCTTGTAAATTATCAAACTCTGAAGAAATGTGAGTGGCTATTATTTCAATGCACCCAAATCCCATAATCTTTAGTGTTCCAAATTAAAAACTGCATCAAAATTCAAGGGGGTTGATTGTGCCATTTAACTCCCACAAGCAAATACTTTTCCAATCCATCTGCCATTCCAAATGTCAAGTCCTAAACATGTCCCCGTGCAATACTGTCCCCTGAGCTCACATATAAAGTGGAAGAAAAATGTACCCTATTTTAGACAATCAGCTAGCCTAGAACTGGAGTAATCAGTAGCCCCATAGTATAATGGTTTTGATACAGTAAAGTTTATACACAGTCAGTTTCAAAACTCATGGTATTGTGATTTTAAAACAAGGTATTTTCCTAAAAAATGCTACTGATATTCCTAAAACATTGGACTATGTTTACAAATCACTTGCTTTACAATTAGCCCATGAGGTGAAGAACTGCCAGGATTATCCCTCCTTCTTTACTGAAAAGTAAATCAAGATCCAGTGCATTCTCAACTGATTTGCTCAGTTATGCACTCACAAAGTAGCTAAGTAAAGGTTAGAACCCAGTTCCCCTATTTCCAATTTCACTTATTTTTCTATTATACAACACTGCCTTCTTCAAAATATAGTTGTTTCTCTTAATAGGAAAAGCCACTCAAAAGTCCATCTTCTTGCCATCTGAACATTTGGGAGCAACAGATAGGATGATAGCTACCACATTATGTGGAAATATTTTTGTTTTTCTCATTTGCTTCCTGAGAATGCTAATAACAAAATCTCTAAAGGCAGTAGTACCAAGATCGCTATGCTACCATGACTCAGTGAAGACTCAGGAATGAAGAGAAGCCAAGATTAATCACCATATAGGTTCCAGAAAGATAATATAAAGCCCCGGGAAAGGGGATTCATTATCTTCTCCCAAATGACTACTCCTTCAAGATTGATTGGTGGAATCATGGAGGAAAGTGACATTGGTAGACTCACATGACATGCCTCTACTGGGTCAAGTGAGGAAATTATATCAGTAGTCTTTGCTAAGGAAAAAATTAATAATGGTTCTCTAGGGAACTAGTCCTCCCTGCTCTGAAAACCTATGGGATTTTCTACTGCCACAGGAAAGTGGATTTCCGAAATATTTCAGATTAAATACCTGTTGGGGATATTTTTTTCTTATGGGTAAATATTCAGGTAGCCACATTTTATGTAAACTAGTGCCCTTGAAAATGAACTTGAAGTACATACAAATTCTAAAGAGAGTTTCATAAATGATAGATTTGTGACAGATCCCTAGAGTAGTGAATCTTCACCAAAGCATAGATTTAACCATGTCATTTGCTCCTTAAGAACAACAGTGACTTCTGATTCCTTCTTTAAAATATGTGTATTTTATATACACATACACACACACACACACACACACACATATATCTGTACCCAACCTGTTGTAGAACATTCCAAGCTCATATTGGTTTGATCAACCAGTCAGACACACTGAAACGTCACTTTATCATGGCGATGTCATTTGATCCTCTTCGAAAATGGACAATATACATATATATATATACACATACATACACACATATATGTACACATATATAATATATAAAATTAAATATATATAAATATAAAAATTAAAAATATATAATTAAATATATGTAAAACATTTAATTTATGGAGTGAAACAATCTATTATTTTTTAAAAGCTGTTTCTTAAATAAAACACAGACTTTTCTTTTTACCATTTAAAAGCCTTCACCATTTAATTCCAGCCTATCTTTGCAAAATTATTTCATCTTCCTTCTTATCATGTATTCTTTGTTCCCACCTAAGTGGCCTACCTTCTGTTTCTCATTAAAAAAACAACAACACAGCAATAGCCACAAACTTTCTATCTCTTGCCTCCATTCATTTACACACGTTGCCTGTGATAATTGGAATGCATTTTAATTTCACTTCTGCTTCTTAAAATCTCTAGCTTCATTCCAGACAGTGCAGATAATCACCTCCTACACTAGGGGTTTCCTGATACCCTTGTTGTTGGCCCTTTGCCATAAAATTACTTTGTCTATATTTTGCATTGACTGATATGTGTACGTGCTGAGTTCCTCCAGTAAATTGTAAACTCTTAGAGCATGGGAACTGTTTTTATTTTCACCCCTTATCCCTAGCACCTAGGAGAATGTCTGTCACACGGTAGTCATTTAATTAATGCCAGTTGAGTAAAGATGATTCACTGGCTCTACTAAGCTAAAACAGTTTCACTAGGAGCCAGTGAAACACCATATTGTCCAATAACAAATTTAGATAAATGGAGAGACTTTGTACCAGAAGGTTGCCAAGGCTAAATTAACTTATGCAGACTCTCAAGTAAGGTCACAGGGTTTGAGATCTGCATTTGTGGATGGAGGACCCAGAGAAAAGAGATTAAAGGAACTTGAAACATTCAATAAAATAAGTAACATTTGTGAAAAGAAATTATTGCTATTTTGTAAAACATGGAGGCTATTTTAACCAATAGAAAATAAAATGCAGAATTCAGTCAGTGACCTAAGTAATTATGTCCTAAATCACCCATGCCTAAATTATTCATTTATTTCAGATAGAAGTCTCCCTCAACCACTGTTTCGGCTATACAAGATTTCTTGGATTCTAAGCTTCACCTTTCATATGTATGCATATTCTAATTAATTCAGTTAGACAGTGAATTAGAAATGATAGTGATCAGTTGATAAAGAACAGCAAAAACCAAAAACACACTGGAATAGCCATTTGTTTCACGGGGAAAGTGGGGAGGGAGGTACTTTGGAAGATTCATTATTTAAATAAATATTTATTAAACATTTACTATATATAACACACAGTTCTGTACTGATCCTTTGGCCATACTTGGAGTTGGACTTGACCAGGAATAGGTAGGAGTATAGGCAAGAAATTTACCAAGAGTAGCCTTCTATGATGCTGAAAGGACAGTTTGGTCAATTTCAGTAGGAGTGGTCCTGGTGGTGAAGGTCATACACAAATGAAGAACTCTGAAAGGTTAAGGGGTCAGTTGTCAGCAAGAAATTAGCAATCAGAGGGAACAAATGAAGGAGGGATAGTGAGATCAGGCAATATAATTTGGCTCCTTAAAAATTCAGTTCAACAAACATTTATTCAAGCATCTGAGTTCACGTGGTCATGGATAACAATACCATTAACTAATGCCAAACCAAAGTGTCCTTTCTATGATGAATTCATTCTCTAATAAATGAAATGTCAAATGTCCAATAGTAAATCCATCATAGCTTCAAATGGAATAGATCAGAACTTGCAAGATTTTAGTGACTGATACAATTAGTAATCTAAATCAATGAAATTTAGAGCCCTAAATGTACTGAAAGCTCTCACCCCTTTTTCCTATAAAGGAAGAAATTGAGTCAAAGAGGTTAAGATATATTTATACATATCTGTTGTTTTTGGTCATTTCATTTGTTACCTCATTTGGAGTTTTCTTGGCAAAGTTACTGCAATGGATTGCCATTTCCATCAACTCCTTTTATAGATGAGAAAGTGAGATAAACAGGGTTGAGTGATTTTCCTTGGGTCACATTGCTAGTTAAGTATTTGAGGCCAGATTTGAGCTTGTGAAGATGAGTCTTCCTGACTTCAGGCCCAGTTCTCCATCCACTGCACCACCTAGCTGTCCAATATCTATCATATTTATATCTATATTTACATATCTATAATTGATTCATCTCTTTCTATGCCTATATCTATACCTATATCCATATCTATATCAATATCTTCATCAATAGCTATCAATAAGGATGTCTACTTACTTCTCTATGTACCTATATGTCTATGTATCAGTAGATAGGTACAGTCATAGAGGCAGCAAAGAACAGAGCTAGGATTTGTATCTGGTCTTCTGATTCCAAATTTACTCTTCTTTCTACCATGCTACACTGCTAGTTATTGGAGACTAAATTAGTCTAGAAATCATAACTCTGAAAATACCCTTAGTAGATATTTTTGGCATAAATCAATACCAGGTGGGCATATCACCACTTTATATTAACGTTTATGAATTCCACATTTTGTACCATGACATGCCTTCTCACCACAATAGTTATTTTAGGCAGGCTAGAAGCATTTCAAGATTTTTTTCCCAATCCATTTGCGGATTTATCCACTGTAATAAATTGCTACAATATTGTATTAAAATGATCATAATGGAATACATTCTGAAATGACATCACTTTATCACATTTGAAAATACAGTGAAAAAATATATTTTAAACTGAATTTGTCTTATTTACATTTTGTATGAACTCTAAAGTACTATAACTCCTACACTCAAAAAACAGTTTTTGAAGATTATCACTGAAAGTTACTGCCTCTTTGCTTTCTAAATGGCATGTTTTTCAAACAGAAGGTCTATGTTATTTAAACAATTGCCTATTTGTGCTTTCACTTTTCTCTTTGACAAAGCTTATCTCAGATGGTCATTGGTTTTCTGTAGCATATACATATTCATTAAAGAGTCAGAAAGTAAGCTTCATAAATCAAGGTAGAGGGCTTGTTCTATAGGCAAAAAATTATATAAATATAATATAAATGATAAATAAATATTTAACTAGAAGAAATTAAAATAAAACAAAAATATATAATGAAATAATATGAATAAAACAAATAAATAATATATAAAATATAAAAATAAAAGTTATTTGAAAGGTGTCATCCAAAGTTCTCACTGTAGTCATGAAGAAATTGATTACCAAATCCTTAAGTGACTTAACCAAGGTCACGCAATTGTTTAGTGGTAGATCTGTCTTTAGTTTCTTTGCCTAAAACATTTTAAATTATAATACATACTCAATAAATATTTTCTGGCTGATTGAACTAAAATGAATAGGTCATACAAGATTCCTTGAGGAATTCTTTCAATGTCCTTCAATATTGACTTTAAAATGATTATTTGAGTTTATCAGTGATGGTAACAATTTAAAGAACCACATGTTCTGACCACAAGTCAGAAAAACTGCTCAAATCCTTGTTCTTCTTGTTGGCTATGTGACTGTAAATAAATTACCTAGCCTCTCTGAGCCTCAATATTCTTATCTATAAAAGGAGAGTAAGAATATTTATACTCTCTCACTTGGAATTGGCAATAAGACATTTTAAGCTCTAAGGTGATATATGTATGTGTGTGTATGTGTGTACACACATACACATGCACATACACATATACACACACATATATGTGTATAAAAATGTCATTTTTTTCCTGGTATGGAGCTATGATATCATGGGAGGAAACAAGCTCAGTTTAGGAAACTTCTATACTAATAGAGGTTGGCAACTGTTTCGTAACTTAAAGTCTTAGTGGATTACTTGGGGGCAATCAAAGGATGGATGACTTGTTCAGGTCACATAGATCTTCTTCACTTGAAAGCATCTTTTATCCACAATGCCTTGTTATCTATTGTAATACTTTATAAAGGTGTTAGGAGGATCAAAGGAAATGAAGCATTTAAAAACACCTTATTGAATTCGTACTGCTTATGTTTGTATAAACACACACATATATATATATTATATATCTTTTATTGGCCATCTATCTATCTATCTGTCAATCAATCTGTCTCTTGATGGAAAAAGTCACAAAGGCAGCAAACAACAAAGCTAGAATTTCAACCAAGGTCTCACAATTCCAAATTCAGTGCTCCTACCACCATGATGTTGTGTTCATATATATATACATATGTATATATATATATATATATATATATATATATATATATGTATGCATGTATGTATGTATGTATGTATTTATGTATAGATATATAGATATGTATCTATAGATATAGATAGATATATCCATATATCTATAGATGGATAGATACATAAAACATACATAAAAATAACTTTAAAAATGTATTTTTATATCTCTAAACATAGATTGTGGCTAGAAACAGCATTGCTTAATAAAGTCATTTATGTTTAGGCCATGGTTTTGAAACTGATCCATACTGGAGATTTGGAATAATAAGTGATTTGAGCTTAAACCAGATCCTAGTGGATCAGACCCCAATACTCTGAGTCTGCCCAACTCCTTCTCCCTATCCATGACAACCCACAATTGTAAGAGTGTTACAGTCTCCCCACAGAGATGAAGGGAATTGAATAGAAAATAGAATCCAAATATATTTTCCACCCCATAGATCACCATTTCTGTACATTAGCAGCCCCTCTTGTAGTTGCTCTGTTGACAAAGGACTTTCTTAGCCAGGGCTGACTGCTAACACCTGTCTCAAAGTCAATTTGCCTCATGTTTTCATGCAACCATTTCAATAATGTCAATGTGCTGAATTTTTACAAGTACAAATATTTATGTAAGACTGAGAATAAGCGCAACAGTAATTTGAACCTAAGGTATTCAAAACGTTTTACAAGCATAAATTAATTAAGCTTCCCATTTCCTTGTCAACTAGGGCAATGTTTGTTTTTTCATTTTATTATTGTATTTTTTGATTGTTGCTGTTCAAGGTTGCTAATATAGTTGCAGAAGGAATGAGAAAAAAATCACCTTGGCCCTTCTCAGTGGTGTGCTCTTATTGATATCTGTGAAGAGCCAATCATAGCACATTTGTCATTTGCCTTCTGTGTCCACATCGTCATGGCGGGTGCTATGGGGGATATGAAAGCAATAAAAAAGACATGGTCCCTGCCCTTAAGGAGGTTAGGAGATGCATATACACACACCTTGAGAGGAAAGTTGTCATCCAACATGTGCAAAATGCAGAAAGTACCACTCAGATGAGATTAAAGTGAGAGGGGGAGGCTAATTCACCCAAAGTTTGATCGAAAATTGCTATTTGAGATGTATTGTTTTGTTTTATTCTTCTGTTTTCTAGTGAGCCATATATAGGGAACTTTCTGTTCATGGAATCTCAGGAAAAGCTCTGAATAGGACATACAGAAAATAATAAGACTATACAGTACCTAAGAGCTCATAAGTAGACAGAGCCCCATGTGACATTTTGTGAAGAGGTTCCAAGATATTCCATATCACTGGACCCCACCAATTAGATTAGAAAAGAGGACAGAGAAGGAAAATTGCCTGTGCTGGAAGAACTGTGGTAAAACGGGTACATTAACTCCATATTGGAGAAGCTGTAAATGATTTCAGTCTTTTTGCAAAACAACTTGGAACTCTTGCCCTACACCTTTAAATCCATACCATTACAAGGCCTATGTCAGCAAAGAGATCAAAGAAGAAAATGGCTCCTATGTACAAAGATATTTGGAGAAGCTCTTTTCACAGTAGCATCAGACTATAAATCAAAGGTGTAACCATTTATAGGGGAATGAATAAATTATGGCATATTAGTATAAAAGATTTGTATTTCATCAAGAGAAATGACAAAATGGACTGTTTGAAAAGAAACTATCATAGCCCTTATGATCATACAGAAAGAAATGAGCAGAACTAGCTGAACAATGCATATAATAATATCAATATTATAAAGGGAATCAACTTTGAAAGATTTAGGAATTCTACCAACCAACCAACAAGCCAACCACCTAAAATGCCTTTCCCCTGTCTCCATCTCTCTCTTTCTGTGTATCTATTTCTCTGACTGTTTCTCAATCACATTTATCCCTCCTTCTTATTACCAGTAATTCTTGGGGTGAGAGTCCAGAGAGACAGAGAGAGAGTAGAGAGAGAGAGAGAGAGAGAGAGAGAGAGAGAGAGAAAGAATGTTCATAAGAAACATTCATAGTTTAATTAATAATCTAGCAAAACAAATTCTCATATTGGCTATGTCCAAAATGTATGTCTTCTGCATTTTAAGTCCATCATATAATGTGTTTCATCTTTATTCTTCTGGATTTCTGAATTGTCAAATATATTAATTAGCATTCTAAAGTTCTTCATGTTGTTTTTCTTTATAAAATTATTGTCTTTTTAATTTTCTCTCTCCTCCCCACTGAAAAGCAAGTAAAACAAAACAAATTACAAATATATATAGTCATGCAAAATCATTTGCTACATTAGCTGTTATGAGAGAGACAGAGACAAAGAAAGATACACAGAGACAGAGAGCAAGAGAGACAGAGAGGGGGAGGGAAACAGAAAGACAGAAACAGAGACAAACATCAAAAGTTTCAGTCTGAACTCTGAGTCCATCCCTCTATCTGAAAGATTTCATTTTTCAACACAAGTCCTTTGAATGATAATTGGTCATTGTGTTGATAAGAATTCCTAAATCTTTCAAAGTTGATTCTCTTTATAATATTGATATTGTTATATGCATTGTTCAGCTAGTTCTGCTCATTTCTATCTGTATGATCATAAGGGTTATCATAGTTTCCTTTGAAACAGTCCATTTTGTCATTTCTCTTGACGAAATACAAATCTTTTATATTACTATAGCATAATTTATTCATTCCCCTATAAATGGTTACACCTTTGATTTATAGTCTGATGTTACTGTGAAAAGAGCTTCTCCAAATATCTTTGTACATAGGAGTCATTTTCTTCTTTGATCTCTTTGGGGACATAGGCCTTGTAATGGTATGGATTTAAAGGTGTAGGTAAGAGTTCCAAGCTGTTTTGCAAAAAGACTGAAATCATTTACAGCTTCTCCAACAGGGAGTTAATGTGTCCGTTTTACCACAGCTCTTCCAACATAGGCAATTTTCCTTCTCTGTCTTCTTTTCCAATATAATCGGTGGGAGCTGAAACTTCAGAATTGCTTCAATATGCTTTTTTCTCAGTATTTGTGGCATTTTCTTTTCTTGTAGCTGACCCTTAATTTCACCATTAAAGTTAATTTAATTTCTTGAAGACTTTTTTTTTTTAAGAATTTGGTGGATTCATGAAAAATGTGGATATTACTAAGAATCTCAACCTATCCTTCTATCATTCTATGTGATTCTGGCCAATCTTTTCCAAAGGTCCAATGTAGATTGTTATTTACTCATTGCACTGAAGTATTTCCTTTGGTTGTTTTAATATTTCAGACATTTAAGTTCAACAGTTGGGCTGCCTATCCATTATTAGTAATTGATGATAAAGCATGACTGGATCATCACATTTTTAATCATTTCAAAAAATCAATAAGCATGTTCCTGGCACTGTACTAAGTGCTGGGGATTAAAAAGGAGACAAATGATCGTTCTCTGTCCTCAAGGAGCTCACAATTTAATCGTGGAGACAACATGCAAACAAGTATATGTATGCATATTTATATATATGTGTGTATATATATATACATAGGATAGAGGATAAACAATAGAGGGAAGAACTAAGAGGGGTTGAGAAATTTTTATAAAAGGTAGGATTTTAGTTGAGACTTAAAGGAAGCCAGGGAAATCAGTAGGTGGAGTTGAGGAGGGAGAGTATTCTGGTGGGCATGAATGACAGCCAGAAAAAATGCTTGGAGCCAAGAGATGGAATGTCTTGTTTATGAAACAGCAAAGAAGTCGGCATCACTGGAGCAAAGAGTATATTGTGAAGAGAATACTAGAAAAGCAGAATGGGGCTATGGTATGAAAGGCTTTGAATGCCAAACAGACCATTTTGTATTTACTCCTGGAAGCAATAGGAAGTATGCTGAATTTATTGAGTAGGAGGTGACATGATTCATTCAACCTGTGCTTTGGGAAAGTCCCTTTGGTGGCTAAATAGAGGGCAGACTGGAATGGGGGAAGACTTGAGGCATTCAGATCCTCCAAGTGATGAGAGCCTGCACCAAAATGGTAACAGTGTTAGAGAGAAGAGGACGTATTTAAAAGATGTTACAAAGGTTAAATTGATAGGTCTTTGCAATAGATAGGATATGGGGTGTGAGAGATAATGAAGATGTGAGAATGACTCCTAGGTTGTGAGACTGAAGAACTAGAAGATCGTGTTGCCCTCTACAGTAAAAGGGGAGGAAGAGTGTCTAGTGGGTTTCAGGTGAAAATTAATGACTTCAGATTTGGACATGTTTAGTTTAAAATGTTTACTGCTATCTAGTTGGAGATGTCTGAAAGACAGTTGAAGATGCGAGATTGTAGGTCATCAGAGAGGTTAGGACAGGATAGGGAAATTTGAAAATAGTCAATACAGAGATAGTTATTAAATCCTTGGAGCTGGTAAGATAACCTAATGAAGTAGTAAAGACAGAGGAGCACCCAGGACAAAATCCTGATAGCCACGGTTAGTGGGCATAATAAAGATGTAGCTCCAGCAAAGGAGACTGAGGAGTGATCATGTTATGATACAGGGTACATATACTCACCCTTCATTTTTCCTTTGCCCTTTAGGTCAGCAAGCTTTTATGCTTCTGAGATTGGAGTGTTCCATGACGCCCAACATTTTACCATCACTATTGAAATATCAGATTTAAAAATGTAGACTTTTGTCATAGAGGTCTGATTGGAATCCCTGCAAGTGCTATTAAACTGCCCAAATGAAATCCAGTCTGAATCTCCTTCTAATGTATTCTAGATCTAGTTCATTATCTATCCAGAGACACTATCTTATCTGGTAGACTTGGAACTTTGCAATAATACAAGAACTTACTGAAAAAAAAAATCCCAATGACGATTTTCTAAGGCAAAATGCCTTCCACACTCAGAGAAAGAAATATGGAAGTCATTCGCAGAATGTAGCAGATCATGTTTGTGTGTGTGTGAGTTTTAGTGTATTAT
>CM053769.1:144986850-145028956 GCA_028658325.1 Potorous gilbertii
GGGGGGATAAAATCTTAATTTTAAGGAAGTGATTGTAGAACATTTATAAATAAATAAAATAAAAATTAAAAAAAAAGAAAGGAGAGTTCAAGGCTATCTTTTGTAAAACCAAGTCAAATGTTTCATTTTTATTTCAGGCTACATTTCGGTATGCTATGGAACATTGTCCTAAAACATTGTCCTTCTTTTCTCTTATGCTTTTATTTTTGTCAGGAATAATAATACTTAGACAATGATACAGTGAGAAACCATACAGTGCTTTAAAACTTGGAAATTTCTTTTCATACAGCATGTATACTATAACCTAACGATTGCCCTCTGAGGCAGGTACAACATGTATGCATCATCTAAATTCTAATTGGTGATTATTGTTAAAATACTTCCTGTCATGTTTTGCATTCTTTTGAAATCTTCTTTTTTGAGAAATCTTATAAATCAGTTCCTGAATTCCTTAGCACTATTCCCTCCAGTATACATTTTTTGTCTTTGAATTTTATCCACATTTCATTCTTCTAAGTGTTGTTTCTACTTCATTTGCTAGTTTATCTAATACAGAGGTGGTGGATTCCAGATTCAGTAATTTAAGTATCATTCCATCATTATCACGGATGAAACTCAAGCATCAGAGAAAGGCCAAGAGATCTGTTCCATTTCTTATCTACACACCAATCTCTTTCTAGTTTCATTTAGACATTCTCTAGGAATTATCTAGCCTTGTGTATTTCACACTAGACTATTTCCATGATCATTTTTAAGATTAATTATTTCTTAAATTGATAATTTTCTTCCATTGTGAATCATATTTTGTACTTTTTTCTTCTTACAAGTAAGCATATCATCTTTTTGTTTTTAAGTTTTGTCTTTCTTTATATTTTCAATGCTTGGTACAGTGCCTGGCACATAGTCGGCATTTAATAAATGTTTAGTGACTTGACTCCAAACAGATGTTGTATTTGGTAGTATAGCTTTCTATTTGACTAAAAGAATAATTGTGATAACTAGGGATGCTTACTGGAATTTCTCTGTCATCCTGTGTTGTCTCTATTGGAGAATTTAAATAATTCTAAGAAACTGTGATATTTTGAGGGAATGTTATGCTTTGTATAAATAATTTTATTCCCTAAGAGTCAAACATTTGCCTAAACAGGTTACCTGCTGCTGTGATAACTAAGTGGAATATCTTATTGTCATCATCTTTATAATTTAGTGGCGATTTTGACCAACTAATGAGTTAACTATACATGGATAACTAATGTTGAAATAAAATTCAAATCAATATTCAGGAATTTTTGTTCTTTAAAGTATAAACTATTTTATTATGTTTGGTTTGGTTAGCACTTGGAAACTTTGTCATCCTCTATCTGGGGTTTTTGAAGAAAACATTCTCCTAGACAGGCATGAAGCTTCTGAGTAGTTTCCAAACTTATTTTATATATATGTATATATATACGTATATATACATATATATATTTTATATATAATTTCTTTACCTGAACTATAATTTCTAAAAAAAATGTATTTTTGCCATCATTCCCTATGGGGGAAAGTAGTATATTAAGATATAGAAAATATAAATCCTGAGCAGACAAAGAGAAAAGACCAAATGACCAGCGATTAGGAAGGTCATTCTGAGGAGACATCCTGAAAGATATGTTTTAAGCTATTTCTTGAAGGAGGTAATGACCATGGACCTCAGATGGAAGAGGTGGTACAGTGGAAGAGATGATATTCAAGTTATAAGGAAAATGTCTGAATTTTTAGAGGGAGTTGAAAAAAATGGCATAAGTGAAAACATGGTTAGACAATAAATAATTTACATGAAACAAATAGTGGAATTTTAGTGAACTAACAGGATCACAATGAGTCAACAGTATAAATGGAAGCCAAGAAATTAATGCTATCCTAGGCTGTACTAATATAAGTTTAATGTCCAAACTAAAAGGACTTGAGGGTCCCCAGTATTTTGTCTGATCATAAAGACATATCCTGTGCAAATGTTTAGAGATGAGAGATGTTTAGGGAACATCAATTTAGTTTGACTGGAATATAAATTGTATAATAAGAAATAATGTGATATTCAGCTGGAAAGATGTTACTCAGTGTAGAATGATTCTATTCTCCTT
This sequence comes from Potorous gilbertii, assembly GCA_028658325.1. Lineage (NCBI taxonomy): Eukaryota > Metazoa > Chordata > Mammalia > Diprotodontia > Potoroidae > Potorous > Potorous gilbertii. The sequence continues at coordinate 144,988,974 of CM053769.1, forward strand.
TCATGACCTTGCATTTGGGGCTTACTGCAGGCCCCCACCTTTTTATCTGAGTGAGCCTCCTGGAGACTATTGACTTTTATCCACTCAGGGAACTCCAATGTTTGTCTAGCAAAGAATAGTTTCATATTAATGTTAGCCAACAAAGGAAACAACAATGAAAAATTAGAGTTAGATTTTAATGTATAGAAGGTGAAGCACTTGAAATTGATTGGGTGCCACTGAGTTTAATGAGAAATACATAATGAGGCTGGCAGGTGATCAGGTAATTGTTGGCAAAGAATGAATTGTTTTAGAGAAAATTAACTTCACCCTCCTGTCTCTGGCTAATTTTGTAACCATTATTTATCTGGCACCATCAGCCTTGGCCAAATGAGAAAAAAGGAACCCATAACTAAAACAGAATCGCACTCTGATGGACAATTTTGATTCCTGGTTGCCTCCTTATCATTCAGTAAAGTGGCAGACATTCTGTAGAAATGTAATAGATGTGTGGTTTTGGTGATCATTAAAAGGATGACAGTTGTTCAATCATGCCAAAGATCTGTGATTGCATCTCACTAGGTAATCTCTATTCTTAGATCAGAACCCTTCCACACTCTGCAAAATCTGTTATTCTTCATATCCCCTCCTCGAAAAAGAATACAAACGAAAAAGCAAAGCAAAACAAAACTCCTCACCAGGTGTCCAACTTTACTTCTATGCAACGAAATAGACTAGTCTCTGGACAACAGAAGTATACTCCACCACTGGGTTTGTATTTTAATTTTTCAACTTGGATGCATTTGGCAGAATTTGTGCATTTTTGGCAAAGCCTTCAAGAACCAATCAATCAATTAATCAATAAACATTTGCTAAACCATCCACCGCATGGCAGGCATAATGATAGCCACTGTCATATACAGGTAAAAATGAAACTGTCCCTGTCCTTAAAGAGTTTACATTCTCTCAAAGGAGATATGATACATTAACAATAAACACAGACAAAATATGAAGAGGCACTTGAATAGGGTTTTTTAATGTTGGTTTATTTATTTTTAGTTTCCAACATTCATTTCCACAAAATTTTGAGTTCCAAATTTTTCCCCATCGCTCCCTTAACCTTACCCTAAAATGCCAAACATTCTGATTACCCTTTCCCCCAATCTACCCTCCCTTCTAATACCTCTCCTTTTCCCCATCTTCTTTCTTGTTTTGTAAGGCAAGATAAATTTCTATACCCCATTACCTGTATTTCTTATTTCCCCATTGTACACAAAAACAATTCTCAGCATTTGTTCCTAAAACTTTGAGTTCCAACTTCTCTTCCTTCCTCCCTCCCCAGCCATCCCCACTGAGAAGGCCAGAAATTCAATATAGACTATATATATCTATATCTATATCTATATATATATATCTATATATATATATATATATATATATATATGTAGTTTTGCAAATGACTTCCATAACAGCCATTTTGTGTAAGACTTAACTATATTTCCCTCTATCCTATTCTGCGCCCATTTCTTCCATTCTCTCTTTTGACCTTGTCTCTCCCCAAGAGTGTTTACTTCTGATTGGACCCACCTCCCATTTGCCCTACCTTCCATCATCACCCAACTCTAGTTATCCCTTTCTCCCCTACTTTCCTGTAGGGTAAGATAGATTTTCATAGCAAATTGAGTGTGCATGTTATTTCCTCTTTAAGCCAAATATGATGAGAAGTAAGCTTCACTTAATCCCTCGTACGTCCCCCTTTCCTCCTCCATTGAAAAACCTTTTTCTTGACTCTTTTATGAGGGATTCATAAAAATTCCATTCCATTTCTCCCTTTTTCCTCCCAATATATTCCTCTCTCACCCCTTAATTTTATTTTTTTAGGTATGATCCCTTCCTATTCAATTCACCCTGTATTCTCTGTCTATATGTGTGTGTGCATGTGCGCGCACGCACATGTGTGTGTGTGTGTATGTGTGATCCTTCCAACTATCCAAATACTGAGAAAAATCTCAAGGGTTACATACACTATCTTTCCATGTAGGAAAATCAACAGTTTAACTTTACAAAGTCCTTTATGATTTCTCTCTCCTGTTTACTTTTTCATACTTCTCTTGTTTCTTGTGTTTGAAAGTCAAATTTTCTATTCAGTTCTGGTCTTTTCATCAAGAATGCTTGAAAATCCTCTATATCATTGAATGACCATTTTTTCCCCTGAAGTACCATACTCAGTTTTGCTGGGTAAGTGATTCCTGGTTTTAATCCCAGTTCCTTTGACTTCTCAAATATTATATCCTAAGCCTTTCGATCCCATAATGTAGAAGCTGCCAGATCCTATGTTGTCCTGATTGTGTTTCCACAATACTTGAATTGTTTCTTTCTAACTGTTTGCAATATTTTCTCCTTGACCTGGGAACTCTGGAATTTGGCTACAATATTTCTAGGAGTTTCTCTTTTTGGATCTCTTTCCGGTGACCAGTGGATTCTTTCAATATTTATTTTGCTATCTGCTTCTAGAACATCAGGGCAGTTTTCATTGATAATTTCATGCAAGATGATGTCTAGGTTTTGTCTGTGATCATGATTTTCAGGTAGTCCCATAATTTTTAAATTGTCTCTACTGGATCTATTTTCCAGGTCAGTTGTTTTTTGAATGAGATATTTCATATTTTCTTCTATTTTTTTCATTCTTTTTGTTTTGTCTTATAATTTCTTGGTTTCTCATAAAGTCACTAGCTTCAATCTGCTCCATTCTCATTTTTAAAGCACATTTTCTTCAGTGAGCTTTTGAGCCTCCTTTTCCATTTGACTAATTCTCCTTTTTTAAAGCATTCTTCTCCTCATTGGTTTTTTGAACCTCTTTTGCCAATTGAGTTAGCCTATTTTTAAAGGTGTTATCTTCTTCAGTATTTTTTTGGGTCTCTTTTAGCAAGCTGTTGACTTGCTTTTCATGATTTTCTTGCATCACTCTCATTTGTCTTCTCAATTTTTCTTCCACCTCTCTTACTTGATTTTCAAAATCTTTTTTGAGCTTTTCCATGGCCTGAGACCATTGCATATTTATTTTGGAGGCGTCTGAGGGTAAGGCATTGTTCTTCCTCATCTGAAAAGATGGAAGAAAGTACCTGTTCATCAAAAAAGTAACCTTCTGTAGTCTTTTTTTCCCCATTTTTTGGGCATTTTCCTGTTCAGTTGCTTGACTTTTGCATCCTTTGTCAAGAGGAAGGTATACCTGGGGACCTGTAGGTTTTCAGTTCCTCCAAGTGGCACAATCAAGGGAGAGAATTTAATCTCTGAACAGGCTCAAGTCTGAGAGAGTAAGATCAGCTGCTTGATTCCCCCCGGGGCATTTAGGCTGAGAGCTCCACAAGGGGAAGCTGCTGCCGCTACCACCACTGCTGCCTGGGACTGGGGACACTGGGGACCCTGCTTCCCTCCTATCCTTAGAAAAAAAGCTCCCCCATTGACCTCCAAACTCTATTTAGCACCTGTGGGTTGAGAGATCCAGGAACCTCCACTTCTGCTGGGGACCATGCCCCAAAGGCCTGCTCTGGTCCTGCTCCCCCAGGTGCTGCACAGCCAGGCCAAGGCTGTGCTGTGCTCTGCACCATGTCAGATGTGACTGACCTTTCCTGTTGGCCCTCTAGGCCACCCTGGGCTGCAAACCTCTTTTACTCAGTCTTTCTGTGGCTTCTACTGCCCTAGAATTTGCCAAGTCATGTTTTACAGGTATTTTATGGGCTCTGGGGGAAGAGCTAGCAAATGTGGCTCTTTCTGCTCTGTCATCTGGACTTCGCCCCTCTTGAATAGGATTTTGAAGGAAATAAGGGATTCTAAAAGGTAGAGGTCAAGACAAAGTAAATTCCATGAATGCAGGACAGTGTGTGCAAAGGCATGGGATGAGAAATTATGAGTCATATTATGAAGAGTAAGAAAACCAGTTTGGATGGAGTAGACCATCAAGGGCTCAAATATATAAGTTCAGGAAGGTAGATTGAGGCCAGGTTATCATTATTTTTATGTCTTTTTTCATATATCCTTTATTTTTAATTTGTTCATGTATAACAATCAAAATGACTTAGTCTCTCAAAGTTGCTCTTTAAAAAATTATTGCTGCTACTGTGGGGCCAGGTTATGAAGTTTAAAAGTCAAATGGAGGAGCTTATTTATGTTTGATCTTAAAAGAACAGAGACACTTTGGCATTTCCAGGTTCATCTCTAGACTAAGGACAATCCAGGATTATAGGATGCTATGGTAAGTCAGTGGTGAATACATTAAGTAAAGACATCATAACAATGTTTCAGAGCAATACACTCTATAAATAAAATGTTTGTTCACACATAATTTGAATAGATTTTTAAGAATGTCTTTTGTTTTTTCATGATCTAAGCGTCACATTGTATTACTCCCCAGGCCATTCTTTCAGGAGACGCATCCCTTGTTACAAATTAAAAAAAAAAAAAAGGATAGAGGGGGAAAATATCAGTAAAATTAGCCTATTCTTTGAAAAAAATCTGAACTCTTTTGCAGTGTACCATACCTGTGAATCGTCCACCTGTTCAAGAAAGCAGGGAAAAGGAGACGTCTTTATATATTTCTTCTTTGAGGCTAAAATGGTTCTTTGACATTTCACAAAATTTATTTTTGATTGTTTGATAGTTCCTCCATTTGCATTGTTGTAGTCATCTGCACATTTTTAAAGGTAACTCTTTGCTTAGGATTTAAGATCTATTCATAAATCTCCTAAACTCCTTCAACATCAAAATGTTCCACTACTATGGATTAAGGAGTTCTTCCTATATGTATTGCTCTTTTATAGGCACTGAGGCAGATGCAGAGATAAAGTAGAAAATGCCTGGCTTAAATGAATTTTCAGTCTTGTAAAAGAGATAAGACAAGAATATAGATAACTGTTATAAAATTAGAATATACTAAGAGGAACATAAAATGTTTGAGATTAAGTGAGCAAGGGTCAACTTTCAGTTAGAATGATAAGGGAAAACTTCATATGTGGAGATAACATTTGATTTGCACCTTAAAGGAAAGGTAGACTGTCACCATCTCTGGTGGGAATGGAGGTGGTATCCTAATCAAATGGGGGGAAAAAAGGAAAAGAGCAAAGATTTGGAGGTGGGAAAGCTTGAGATACATTTGCAGAATGAAAAATCAATCCAGTTTGGCCTAGAGCCCAGTTCTTTGCCTTTGTGCGTGTAATGGGAACTTTTGGCAGTTTGATGGAGCCTATGGACCCCTTCTTTGAATAAAGTTTTTAAATGCATAAAATAAGGCATAGGATTCCAAAGAAAATACATATAGAAATGTAATTGGCTAAATAGTTTGAATCAAATTCACAACCCCCTTAAAAGTTCCTGGCCTATATTCTCAAAATAGAATCGTTACTCCAGAGGGCTTTTGAATGTCAGATGAAATAGTTTATCTTTATTCAGTAGCCACTCTCTAGTCACTGTCGGGTTTTGGGCATTTGGCAGTGAATAACATGATTAAAGATGTGATATACTAAGACTAATAAGTCACTTGTGTGAAGGATGGGTTGAACAGCGATGAAAAATTCAGATGAGAAAATATGAAAGTGAATCAATGGGTGGCATCATGATTAACAAAGAAGGAATAGATGTAAGAGATATTTTCAAGGTAGAATCAATAGAATGTAGCTTTTGAAGATAAGTTCCATTTAAAAAATCTTCTTCCCTCTCCTCCTCCTCTTTTTTTCCCATAAAACACAGCCCAGTACTGAAAGGAAAAAAAAGTCAAGCAAAAAATTATCTTAGTAGTAATGTAAACAAGTTTTCCCAACTACATATTTCCCATTCCATTAAATCCTACCTAAAACTCTGCCAAATCATATATAAGGATAAAGAGCCTTCAGTGGAACCTTTCAGTTTATGAAGAGCCTCGGCACAGGGGGACAACATAAGGCTGTTTACAATAAAATCCCCCCACAGAGGATTCAGTGGAGCAGAACATTGTAGAAACTTTCCATCTCAGCTATTCCCCCAGTACAAATCTCTGTTCAGGTTCCTGGGACTGATGCCACAGGAAACAGACTGAGAGTGGAAGACAGTCACAGAAGGCAAGGAGGATGAAGGAAAGGCAGCAAAGCCAGGGGCTCAGGAGGAGGACAGAAGAAAAAGTCTCATATGGTGTAAGCAGCTGAAAAGAAAGGATAAAAATCAAGGGACTGATACACACTGTTTGGGAAATAGGCTAGTCACTAGACACTTGCCCTCTTTTGCTCTTAGACATGAACTATTTTTGATCCATTCTGTACAGTGGCTACTTTTAGTACAGCTACTTTCTTTAGAATAATCCATCTTCCTTGGTGGCAGAGAACATACTAGGAATAGCTGACATCCGTATGTACCTTAAATTTAAGAGGTATTCTATTTATATGTACATTTTCTCATTTAAGCCACACAACAGCTTTGGTCCTACAGGTATGATTGCCCCTAGACATTTAGAAATGAAAAACAAAAATAAGAAATAAAAACTGAGACTCTTAGTTTAAGTTTATAGTTTCAGAATGACAGTCAGGGCTTGCAAATATCAGGAAGGAAGGAAGGAAATAAGAACTTGTTAAGCATTGACTGTATACCAGGCATTAGTATAGCACATGTTCCTTTGCTTATCTCTTTACAAATGTCATCTCATTTAATTTTCACAACAATCCTCAAACATGTTACTATCATCTCCATTTTACAATTGAGGAAATTCAGGCAAATAAAGGCTAAGTGTCTTGCCCAGGTACTTAAACCTAGGCCTGACTTCAGAGCAAAGTTTACCAGTAAGGCATATTTGAAGTCATATTTGAATTCAGATCTTTCTGGTTTTAGGCCCACTATCATTCACTGTGCTACTCAACTGCCTGTGAGGCAGAGGATTTGAGTCTCTGTCTTCCTAAATCCAGGTCCAGCAGTATATCATCCTGTTTCTCTATGACTGGAGAGGGATTTCATGAGAGAAATGCTTGCTAACACTAAATTATGATACAAAAATATCTCCTCCTCCTCCTCTTCTCTTCCTCCCTTCTAGCTTTATGACCTTAGGCAAACAATATTCTCACTGAGATTAAGTGTCCTCCTGATATAATGAGGGTCTTTCTCTGGAGGATATCTCTAAGGTTTCTTCTAGTTCTGAATGAGGCACTGCTTGGAATATTTGCTTCCTATTACTTTTCAGGTAATGGAAAGTTTTATTAGAATTTTCCCTTCTCTTTTTTTTGGGGGGGGGCACGACTCTGGAGAATAGACTTCTCAAATATTCTTTTGGCACCATCTTTGGGCATAAGAGAAAAGAAATGTCTCTGGGGACTGCATTCCTCATTCTATGTGGTAAACTAAACAGGCAAAATTGGCCCTCCTCCTTGGCTTCCAACCTCTCTACCACATATATTGTACATGGTGAGCACCTGATGCATGGATTGAGAAACCCACAATCATACCGCAAAGAAACTGTGATTATCATGTTTTTCAATTCCATCCTAAACATCTTAGTAGCATATTTTTATTCCCATTTTACCTTCCCTTGGAATATAGATACATCACTTATTTACAAGTGACTGTCTTATTTTCTCCATCTGGAGAAGAACCCATGTCAATAGCAAGAGATCACATCTTATAAAAGTTTATCACAACTGGCATTAGATTGTGGAGATTGCCTGAACACATCTCAAAATAGCATCATAGAATTATTTCAGGTTGGAAGGAACTCTCAAGTTATTTTTATTTTATTTTTTATAGATTTATTTTATAGATGTAGGAGTTGAGACCAAAAAAGGTGATATACCTTGCCTAAGTGCCAGGTCTGGGATTTTAGCTCTGGCCTTCTAATTCCAGATCTGGAGATCTTTCCATAATATTAAACACAGTTGTATTAGTACTAATTATATAATAATTATTATTTCAAAAAGCATAATACTTATTTGTCTATATGTTGTCCTTTTCCCCATTAAATTATTGCTAAATTCCTTGAAGATGGGACTTTTTGGGGGAGGGTCTTTTTATCTGCTTTTCTTAGCCCCCAATGTCTTATACACATTGAGTGCTTAATGAATGTTTGCTAATTTAAATTGAATTTGAGAAAGAGTATCTACTTTAGTTCTAGAAGACTGTGTAATCAATTTAAAGATTAAAGACTATCTCTATTTAATACTCTCTTTTCTAAGTGTAACTTTTATATTGTTTTATTTTTCTCCAATTGACAAGTATCTTGTTTTTCTACAACCTATCTCACCCCTATCCCTAGCTCCAAAATATGAATAATTAAGCAAAGTAATTCCTCTTGTAATGAATATACATACATACATACACACACATAGACTCACAAAAACACACACACACATGTATAATATCTGTTTCTTGAATAGAGCTGATATTGATTGAATATAGAATGAAACGTGGTTTTTCACTTTCATTTTTTCCTTTTATTTGAGTCTTTTTATACAAAATTGTATGGAAATGTTTTACATAATTGCACATGTATAACCTATATCTGATTACTTACCATCTCAGGGAGAGGGGAGGGGAGAAAAGGAGTGAAAGAAAGAATTTGGAGCTCAAAACTTTAAGTAATATTGTTTAAAAATAGGAAAAGAAAAGAAAAGAAATGGCTGATGTCTACTTTAGATATCTGGGCAAAGCACCTAAGGGGTAAGAAACAGTAATTCTATCTGAGAGGAGAGAGGCACAGAGTAAAGAGCAAGTAAGAACTAGAAGGAAAGAAGGAAAATAGGTAATCATATGGGGAAAGATTTTTAGTTATAGGATCCTAGAATAAAGCTGAAAAAGATCTTGAAGGGCATCCAGTTTATCTCCTCTCCATTTTCTAAATGAAGAAACTGAAGCCCAGACAGGTCAAACTACTTGCCCAAAGTCTCAAGTCCTCCTGTGAGGACTCAAACCCAGCTATTCTGGCATCATATTGCTTCACTTTAAAATAGACCTAAGCAAGAGTTGCTTGCTTTGGTTGTGGAGGCACAGGGAATACAAGATTCCAAGGTGTAGGAGAGTGGATAGGAAATTATCCTAGGGAAAGTTGAAAGGCTTTTTCATTTGAATTATTGTGAAGGATCATTAATTTCAGAATTTTAAGTGACTCAAGTATGTACCTAAGGTCAGCACTTTACTACTTGTCATTTTTATGCCTCTCAATGACTTACATATACACACATATATGTATATATACACATATATACACATCCACATATATATGCATGTATATATACACATATATGCATGTATATCTGATTATTAAAAAACTTTTTTAGATAAAAATTAAATACAGAGGTGGAAGTATGATTGTAGTAAGATTAAAGAATTTAATATCATTAATAATAGCTGGAGTGCCCATTGCTACATATTAGAGGTGGGAAGTTTTAAAACATCTTATTTAGAACTTTTCTTCTTTTCTTTTCTTTCCCTTTTTTTCCTTACTTCCCTTCCCATTCTCATCATGAAGTAGAACTTCTTCCCAGGGTAGTAGAATGGGAAATAAACTTGTTTCCAATGATACTACTGCCACATTTTGTTCTAGTTGCCTTGCCATTGGCTATGATTTTATGAATGGAGACACCAAGTTGGTTGGTGAATAATACAAGCCTAGTGACAGGTGCTGCTGGTACATGCAATAGGGCACAGAGCAATCCACTGCTATATTAATCTTCAAGCCCTCTGGGAGTCTAGGGGCAAGAACTCACACAAGTTTGGAATTGTTTCTCTCCTCTGCGCTGATTTCCCCACTGCCGTGTGGCTGTTCCTCTATGGAGACAAATTGAAATCAGGACTAACATGTCACAGAGAAGCACCCTCAGGAATCAAGAGTTCACTGAAGTGTTTTTAGCTCATCTGCAGCAGAGTACCATGTGAAGACTTCTTTCTTCCTTCCCAAGTTATTGGGATCACAACTTGATTCTCTGTAGGACCCAGAAAAATCAACAGAAAGTTTCACAGTAAAACATTATTTAAGGACTAATTTTGGTGAAAGGTTTTTGGCCAGATTTTCCACTGGGAAGTACTTAGTAAAGTGGAACAAGCACTGGGATTAAGGACAGTGCTCAGGCTTGAATTTGTGCTCTACCAGTTAAGTATCGAACTTGTGGCTGGGGACAAGGCAAATCATGTGAACTCTCTGAAACTATGCAATGGCATAATTAATAATATTTTCACTACTTGCCTCTTAGGCTGGTTTTACATTTAGTTTTTTTTTTTAAATATGGTATTCTTACAGTAACCATTACTGCACTCAGTTTGTCGTTTGGAAAATGAAGCTAATAACGCTATTGCAATATGCTTTACATAGTTATTTGTGAGAAAAAAATTGAATTGTAAAACAGTATATTAATATGAACCAGTGATAAAAACATTGAAGATTATTTTTTAATTCATAGAAGAGAGCAGAAAGAAGTTTAGTAGACATCACAGACATATGGTACAATGTTGAAACTACCATGTTTCATTTGGAATATACTATAAAAAATAAGCTTACATAGTGTTGATTCACAGTTTCATATGTAGCCCTGTTTTTCTGTTCCATGTGTGGGGAAATGTTCACACATGCTGATGTTTAAAACAAATTCCAATAATTTTAAAAGGAAACCAAAAAGAATAATAAAAGAAGAAAATTTAAAAAGAGAGATGGGAGCTAGTATTGAAAGAAACTTTTGGCTCTAGCTTTTGAAGCCATTCTAATTTTATTAATATAAGTAGCTAGTAGCACTATTGTTTTCTGAACTCATATTCATGCTGAGCTCTCCATTGTAATAATTCCAGATGATTGAGAACTTCCTGCATTTTCATCTGGGAAAAAGAATATTCACCTTAATTCTGAATGAGAATAATTATAGATCTTGATTCCCCCAGAAATCTCCAGTTTAAGAAGCATCCATTGGTTATTGCACAATCATGTATGGATAATTAAAGACATGATCTTTTGCAAAATAATTTTAGCCACTAGAGTTATAAATGCAAGGCAAAATAATAACAGAAACACTGAATGTCAACTTGGAAAGGACTATAGAACACAGAATATCTTATGTTAGCATTGGGGGGTAGCTTAGAGGTTAACAAACAAAAACTTCTCATTTTATAGAAGAGGAAACTGAAAACCAGAGAGGGAAACTAATTTTACTAATGAATTTACTAACTAATTTGTAGTTAAACTAACTCTAGAATATAGTTTGATTCAATCCAAAACATATGATAAATGTTTGAAGTGCTTTTATTGCCCTGACATTGTGTAATGGCATGTTTCTCTGCACAACTGAATGATTAGAAATTGGATTCTATGGATTGATAATTTTATAAAATATGTAAACGTATTTTTTTAAAAAAGTGTTACAAAGTATGTCAGATTCATTACATTTTGCCTTGTAATGAAGAAAAAGAAAAGGTAGAAGTGAAAGGGGAAATGCACTTCTACATTTCAAAATATGAAGTAGTGATTATCATTGGTTTTGCTTAAAACAGAAAAAATAGATTAGTAGACTAGATTAGACTAGTAAGAGCAAGAAGTAATTGAACTTAATAACAAACTGAAGACATGAGTAACTTGGGAATGAAATACTGAATTGGCAAGAATTTTGGGGACAACTGGAAAGTATTCTGACAGAATTAGGTTTACATCAATATCTTACACTATATTCTATAATAATTAAAATGCATATGACCCAAATATTAAATGTAATTTTATAAAAATAGATATTTGAAGAGAAGCAGATAACATACTTTTTATGCTCAGGGATATGGGGCAAATTGTTAACCAAACTAGAGTCAGTGGCAATCATTGACAATTATAAAAAACTGACTATATAATTTAGATGATATGAAATTGAAAATATTTTTAAACCAACAAAATTAATACCAGAAAGGAAGAGACTGACTGGGACAAAATGTGCCACGTATCTCTGATAAAGCTCTGATGTGCAAGGCATTTAGATAATTGACAAATATATGAGACCAAAAGCATAAATTAATAAATCTCAATAGAATTTCAGACTATTAAAACTATATGAAAGAAAATTACAAAAAACTAATAAGAAAAGAAATGCATATGAAAACATTCCTGAGGTTTCATCTGACACCCAGTAAATTGAGAAAGATGATTAAAAGATAGAAATTTTCAATGTTGGAGGGAAGGTAAAAAGAAAACCACACTAATGGATTCTTGGGAGAGCTACGAATAGTCCAAGTCATTCTGAAAAGCAATTTAGAATTATTCAAAGAAAATTATTAAAATGCCCTACTCTTTATATCAGATATTACACAACTAGAATATATCCCAGTGGTGTTAACAACAACAACAATGAAAATTCCCAACCTATTTATAGCAGTTTTTTTTTCTTTGCTGGAAAAGAACTAGAAACAAAGTAGATGCCAATCTATTGGGGAATGCCTAAATATATTTTGTCTTGTATATATAACAGAATTTTGTAATTCTGTTACAGAATTATAGGTTATTCAATATGACATTGAACCATAAGAAATGATGAAGGCAATGTTTCCATAAAAAACAAAGCAAAACAAAACATGAAAAGTCTTATAGAATTGTTGCAGAATATAATAAGCATGTTTAGGAAAACAGTATATGAAAAAAATGAATTTTGAAAGTATTAAGAATTCTGATCATCAAATAATCAATGATAATTAAAGCTGACCAATGACAAAGAAAACTACCAACCCCTTGGCAGAGAGATAATGAACTAAATATGCAGAATGAAACACGTCTTTTGGTCATGACACATAACTGTTGGAAAGGTTGTTTTCCTAGGAAACAAATTTGGAAGGCAGGGGGAAAGTATTCATTAACTTAAAAAGTGATACTATAATAATAAATAAAAAATTGATTTTTTAAAGAACATTACTATGTGATGAACACAATGAATACAGATAAGCTTAGGAAGACATATTAATGCTGTAAAATGAAGTAAGTATAACCGAAAAAACAATATATACAAAGACTACAGCTGTTTAAATGAACAGGACAACAATAACTGAATATTCTGAATTTATAACCACCAACCTTGGCTGCAAAGAAGAGAAATAAGGAAGACAACTATGTCTTTGTAACTGTAAGGTACCATGTGTATGTAATACTACATATAATGTTGGATTTTTACTTGAAAATGTGGTTGGAAAATTATTGTTGGAAAATGTGGTTAGTTTAGAGGACTTTATTTTCCTTCTTCCTCTTTTTTTATTTTGTATTGAAAGAAATAGCTCTCTGGGAAGGATAAGTAGGGGCTATAGTGGACAATATAACTAATGGACAAAGAAAATACTTAACTATTTTTAAAAATAAAGTTTGGAAGATGAGATCTAGGCCCCATTCCAACTTCAGTTTCATGATGGGAAAAGTAGTCTCCCAAATAGTTGGTTAGACTTTTATTGATAAAAGTATATTGTTTTGCGATTATCATAAAGTTGCTTCTGATCTATTACTACAGGTCAGACTTCTTGTACTGTTTTCTAGTAATAGAGAAGGATTATGCTGAGCACTCCACAACTTCCGACCAAGTTCTATTAATTATTGGTCATCGGTATGCTTTTTGCTATATGATCACTATCTCCCCATAACGTACGGTAAGCTCTGATGGGCCCCCACTGACGTGGAATTCCTGACTTTGGATTCATTCACAAGATTAACAAACCAGTTGAGCTCATCATTCACAGGGATTGGGTCAACAACTCTGCTTTGAAAATACGGGGGATTTTAGGGCTAACATAGCAGGTGGTTTTATAACTAGAATAATATACTCAACAAGTCTTATTTGGAAGAGAAGCCTACCACAGCATTTTATATCAACTGCAATCTCTGAACAGCAAAATCTCAGAGACCCAAGAAGAGTGAATTACAGTAATCAGCCTTTGAAATAACAAAAGAGTTAATCAACATCTTCATATCTTTCACATGAAGCCACAGGCCTCAATCTGGAAAGATCATGAAAAACGGAAAAAGAAGCCTTCTTGAGGAATACAAAATAACCTCTCAAAAGATAATGCCAAAGACAATGGAAAGGGAAAAAAATACAAATTTTAAAATTTGGAGACGATAAAATTGGATTATAATCAGAAGTAATCCCCAGAGGATGACTCATGCTGAACAGATGTTCCAAACTGATAAGAACTTTGGTGCTAGAAGGATTTAATTTCATAAACTTCTGCACTAGGAAAATCTGCATTTGATTGGGAGAAAATAAGAGCTAAAAATATCTCTTTAAAATAGGAGAGAGAATCAAACAGATCTGTGTATCATCAGCAGGGAACTGAATTCCGGAATGATAACTGTGTGACAGATTCATTGCTTTAGTACTGGAAAACAAGTTCAGGAATTGATGACTTAGATGACGACTGGTCAACTCTGATTATGTGAGTTTGTCAGATGACTTGAAGAAGCATTACTGCTTGTGTTTATTGTTCTTCACCTAGCCTTGTAGTTAAAATGTGGCAGTTCATATTCCTGTTTGAACAACTTGCAAAAGAGTGAACACAATTGAATCTGTTTGGGTGAATGGAAATCTTGCATTGTCTACAATCTTATGTCTAAAATCAATGAGTTTGTCACAGAATCAAAACATGGTAGAGATACTAAGCATCTTAGGAATCATCTTACTCAATTGTTGCCTTTTTTTTTTTAGCTGAGTATACTATTGGCATCCAAGAGGAAGTGACTTGCTTAAGGTCATGCAATTAGATAGCTGGTGGGATAGTATTACAATGCATTTTTTCCAAAGCTAGAACTTAGGTAGCTAGATATCAAAGGTCTAAAGTCAGGAAGACTTGCCTTCAAATTCTGCTTCAAAGTAAGCAGAGTGAGAGACTCTGCTGCTCATGCCATACTGTCTAAACAAACTTAACAAGCAGAGGGGAATCTATGACGAGCTTACGTTATATTATTAAAGTATTTTACTTTTGTTTTAATAATTCCTTGAGTTGATCTGTTTTTTTTTCCCATTTTGCCAAAGTTGAATGAAGCCAAATTCTGATTAAGTGTCTAGACAATTGACGTTTGATGCTACTTTGACCTGTGATTTCCACATTCAGTCATAATAACAATGTACTGCAAAGCACCTCTGGAATAGATACATGCCTATTAATAGCTAGTATTTACATAGCACTTTAAATTCAAGAAAGTACTTAACAAATATTATCTCATTTGATTCTCACAACAGCCCTGAGAAAGTGTTATTATTATTCTAGATTTATAGACGAGGAAACTGAGGCTGAGAGAGGTTAAGTAACTTGCCCAGTGTGACAATTAGTATGTCTAAGACCAAATTTGAACTCAGGTCTTCCTAAATTCAGGACCATGACTCTGTCCACTGGGCCAGAGCACATAACTGCTTAAATATCCAGACATTTGAGTATTGTTCATCAGAAAAGTAAAGCAGAAAATAAAAATAAAGCCTTTTGCCTATATGAAACAAATCAAATACAAAATCATTTAAAATTCTTAGCATAATTTTAGCCTAAAGCTGTTAAGTTTAAACTTTAAAAAAAAGTGTGATGAGACTTTGTGGATACTATATTTTTACCTGATGCTTAGAGCTATAATGAAACCCTTAAAAATGATGAAACAAAAAAGTTTGCAAATGTAAATACATTTTCTATTAATAGACAAATTTATATGGCTATGTCTGTGAACTTCCCATATTTATAAATCTTCACATTCATACACAGATAATTTCCCAGTGAAAGAACATTGGACTTGGAGAAAAAGAGAGAACTAGATTCATATTCTCTGTCTGCCTCTTACTAATTGTGTAACTGTGGGCAAAGCATTTAACCTCTGATCCTCAGATTACTTATCCATAAAATGGAGATAATTGTAGTATTTGCTTCAGAGAATTTTTGTCATAATCAAGAAGTGATACATGTAAAACGTTTTGCATGCCTTTAAAGTGTCATCATGATCATTGTCAACATTGACATCAGTACCATTAATTGAGTAGCCACTTTTTGATATTCCAGTTCAATTCAATTGAAAATATTTATTAAGCAACAGAGGCAGTGTGGTGTCACAAAAGCATATCTGTATCAGAGAATGGATGCCAGCCCTAAACCTGGCTTTGTTATTTTCTTTCTCTAGAGTCTAGAGTTTATCATTTTACTTCTCTAGATCTCAGTGTTCCCATCTGTAAAAAGAGAGCTTTGGGTTAGATGGAGTCTAAAAATCCCTCCCAGAACTAAATTCTGTGGCACACAATGATAGTGCTGGCAGAGAAAGGGCCAGACATGCTGCCCTATAATTTGAAAACTCATCTAATTCCATCATTTAACAAACAAATTTGTTATTATTCTTTTTTTCATATCAAGTCCTTTTTTTAGATTACCTATCTGTAACATCATTTCCCCTTCCTTCTTGTTTCTCTTTTAATAATACATTTTTTAAAAAGAAGTAAGAAGAAAAATCCAAGTAACTAATCAATATATCATGGAAAAACTAATATCACATATGCATATAACTCAAGCTTCTCTAGGCATTTCTCTTTCTCCTAACGTTGCCTAACATGGAGGCCCATGTCTCTCTACATGTGTGATGAGAGTTTCCTTTGATTGAATCCTTGTATCTTTAAAACCAGCCAGACCATTCTTTTCCTGCTGTTTTTTTCCAAAACTTTTTGCTGAGTGCTTTTCAGGCAGCTCTTACCTATTTTATCCAAAAAGTGAAGATCCTACTTCAAGAACAGGTAAGATTGCTTGGAGAAATGTGCATAGCAGTGTTTGTTTCTTTGTGGTTGCCCTCAGTTTCAGGTGCCTTAAGTCATCCCCATGGGATCTCTGCCATGGGAACCTTAGAGCCAGGATTGAAGGAATGCTAAAGAAAAGAGTTTTATTTGATTCCAGGTTTAATGGGTAGATATTGGAGTTTATTGAGGTGGATGGTTTTATGGTTAGAATCGTGCATTAAGGAAGTCAACTTGGCTGCTATGGGATGATGGATTGGAATGGAGAGAGATGAGGTAGGGAAGCCAAGTAGACTATTTTAATGTCTACTTGAGAGATGCAAGGCCCTTAACTATGGTGATAGATGTGTAAATGATGAGAAGAGAGCATATAAAAGAGATATTGTAAAGAAAGTAAATGCAAAAATTTGAAAACTGCTTGGATATATCAGGCAATTGAAAGAGAGGAGTTGAAAATAGATAAATTATGTATTAAGTATTTTCTCTGTTACTGGCACTGTTCTAAAAATTGGTGATACAAGACAGTTCCTACCCTCCAGGGGGTTAGATCCTAATGGAAGAAAATATCATATAAAGAAGGAGGGAAGTGGGCACTTTTATATCAACAGATTGTATAAATAGCAGAAGATACCTGGAGGCTTGTTTCTCATCAAGAAAAACTTTAACTGTCACAGTCCAGTATTACAGGGCAAAAGTCAAATTTCTAGAGGGAGAGAAGAATGGCACCAGGGTGATTGGATGGATAGTGAACTCCTCAACAGTAGTAGGGAGTTTTGGAAGAAAGGTGGTGTTAAAGGAATGTGAGTTCTCTTGTGGACAGGTGGAGTTTGAGGTGTCTATTGGACCTTCAGCTCAAAGTGTACAAAAGATGGTGATATAGGAGTGCTCAGGACAGTAACTAAATATAGATAAAAGTTATGGGAATCATCTACATTGATATGATAATTAAATATAGGGGAGTTGATGAGATTACCAAAAGAGAGTACAGAGCCTCAGGATATATTCACGATTAGTGGATGTGAAAAGGATGACTATTCACTAATTTTTAAGATTATAAAGGAATACTTACATCAAAGGTATAATCATAACATATAAATCTAAACCCCCAAGATGTGGGAGGCATAATCCTCCTCTATAGGACTTCGTATTCTAGGAAAGAAGGGGTATTAGCTTCATAGTTTAGCTCAGTCCCCATAGATCAGATCCAAGTTCAAATCTCCCCTTAGGCTCAAGTTCTAGGCTTCCATAATTGATTGCCTGGCTGTAATATCCTACCTGCAAACCTAGTTCTAAGTCACCATGGCTTGAAACCCGGGTCTGGTGGGGCATTATTATCTATACCTGAAACTCAGAAGGACAAACAATGCAGAACAAAAACATAAATCCCAGGGCAAGGGAAACCTTGGAGTCAAAAGGTAGGAGAGGAGACGGATGTTCATTTTCTCTTATTGGTTCAGTTCGTGGCTCTTGCAATGTGGGCAAACTGGGCTCTTTTCATTCTGGGTGCAGTAGGGAAAAGATCTCAGAAAAAAAGAAAGTTGTAAAATAGTTGCACCACCTCTTTTGGAGAAAGAGAGAGAGAGAGAGAGAGAGAGAGAGAGAGAGAGAGAGAGAGAGAGAGAGAGAGATGGAAGAATGGCCAGAAAGAAAGGATAACCTAGACAGAGGAAATTCATAAAAACCTGGAAAAGGGCGCTAGAAATCTGAAGAATAATATCAATTGAACAATATCAAATACTTCAGAGAAGTCAAGAAGGATCATCACTATGGATTAGTAACAGCGATGGCAGGCAAAGTAGGATCTTTGGCTGTTTTTGTTTTCATATAATCAAGTGTTTCTGATTGAATCTTGCCTTTATCAACCAAGAGTCTTTACTAGGAGTAAAGTATAGAAACAAGAGTCTCTTTAACTAAGAAGAGTACATATATATATATATATATATATGTGTGTATATATATATATATATATACACATATATATATATATATATATATATATTTATATTTGTATTGCTAATTACTTTAATGTGGTTAAAGAAGATCGCCCCCAACCATTCATGGGCATGGGAAGATTTGTAGGAAGGCCCATACCTTTTGTTAAGTTTCTAATGAGGCACTGCTTCTCAAGGGTTGTGATATCCACTTGCTCTAAAAAATGTATAAATACTCTGAGGGCAAGGTTTTACTTTGGGGCTTACTGACTGGAAGTGTTTGGCCAGATTAGACTCTGGGGAGCTGCTTTGAAAACCCAGATGTTGGTGTTTCGCTCTCTGGTAATCATGTATGTATGTAATGGTCAGACAGTTAGATACGTGTGTTGCTTATGTCAGACAGTTGGAAGCATGTCTGTTGATCTTTGATTTCTCTGTATTTTCTTTGAAGTTCAGGGTACTGACTTTCTCCCCTGAACTAAGTGTATGATACATGTGCTTGATTAAAGTGATTGATGACCCCTCTAAAGTTGCTTTCCTTTTAGAAATGCAGATCTAAGAACCTGTGATAGCAGACTCTCCTATGTATGTTACAGTCCTTGCTTTTACAGAAACTGAAGAGAAGCTAAGTGTTTCTTAGAGTTCTAACTCATTAATTCATTCTCCAAGTATTTATTGTACCCCTACTACTATGTGTCAGATACTAGTTTAGGCCTGTGCAATACAAAAACAAAAAATAAAAGCTTTCTTTTTTCTCAAGGAACATATTTCACTTGGAGAAAGTCACACATAAAATAATAAGAAAAATATAAAATAAATGAAATGTTAATATAAACCAACTTCAAGGCAAGAGGATCAGAGGAGAACTAGCATAGTTTAGGGTCCTTAAGATGATCCATGAAAAAAATTAGAGATGCTAAGAAGTAGAGATGAGAGAGAGAGAGAAACAGAGACAGAGACAGAGACAGAGAGAGAGAGAGAGAGCATTTCAAGCATGGGCTACAGCTTGTATGAAGAGTTCAGATAAGAGATAGGATGATGAATCTGAATAACAGCACATAGTTCAGTTTGGCTATAGCCTACAATGTGTGAGGAAGAGGAACGTCAAACCAGCCTGGAAATATGGGTTGGGGCTAGATTGCAAAGGACTTTAAATGACATTGAGAGGCATTTTCATTTTATTGTAGTGTTCATAGAGAACCATTCACTCTTTTGACCTGGGATTTGAGAAAATCAGTAATATTCTACACTGGAGGGAATAGGATGTTTAGAGAAAATTAGTACCTCTGCTATGAGTGCTTGCTGAGCCCTTATCAAGGTTGCTCATCCATCTTTGATGTCCACTTGGCACTCAACTCTCACATGTGGCTCCAAGAAGCTGTATCATGCACAGTGGCCAAACCCTGGTAAACCATCTTGGCAGATTGGCTAAACCAGGTTGAGGGTAATCAATAGGCCTCAAATCCTTTGGTGAGTTAGAGAGGTGTCTACCCCAAGCATGTGAAGTACCCCTCAGTGGAATAGGTGGATGAGAACAATTTATTCATTGACTGTGAAAGCAGCTAACTCAGGTAATGTGTAGTGCTTAGAGCTTGGTCAGACATTGAAAACATCCTGGTCACTCACTGTATCCTGAAGCAAAGTCAACTTGACTTTTGTCTTGTCCATGGATTTCAGTGATTATGGAAGAGAGAAGGAAATTGAAGACTTTGTGCAACTCTGCCTCATTGATATCCTGTTCACGCATGAGTCAAGATAACAACCCACAAGGTCATTGATCTTCCATGAAAATGACGAGCAAACAACAATATTTATTCTATACTCATTCATCCATGAAATCTACTTCTATAACTGCCATTTACCAGCTCAGTGACTAAGTCCACTCTATTCTCTTGGCTTGAGATACCACATCTATGTAAATTACAGTTAATCTGAGAAATTTCATTTTACTTCAGTAACTTTGCACAAGTCCATTCCAGGCTTGGGGCTTAAGGCATCATATCCCTAGAAAGTTAGGGTTAGCCTAGGTAATCTTGTTTTAGAAATATATTACATAATGTTTGAGTGCAGTGGTACCAAACTCAGGCTAGTGAGCTTTGGCAGGAAAGTAAAAATTTTCATCTAGCTGAATCAGATTCAAATGCAATTGAGAAATGTTTAACAAAATAAAAATATAATACAATCTAGATAATGTTAATTTGTGCTTTTCTAAGTCAATATGCTAGACAACTAACTGGTTCAATAGATAAACTACTGGACCCTTCAGAAGACCAGAGTTTAAATCAGACCTCAGACACTTACTAGGTGTGTGACCTTGGGCAAGTCACTTAATCTCTGTTTGTCTTAAACCACTGGAGAAGGAAATAATAAACCACTCCAATGTCTTTGCCTAGAAAAATCCATGGACAGTATTATCTATGTGTTCATGAAGAGTCAGGCTTGACTGAAATATGCAGCTCTTGAGTTTGCACCTCTTGTTTATTAGATAGAATATTGTACTTAGCCTAACAAAGATCTGGGTTTGAATCCTCTTCCACACGGTAACTTACTGCTTGGCTCTACACAAGTAAAACTTATTTTCTCATGTGTACTACAATGAGGATGGTGGACTTGATAAGTTTTAATGTCCCTTGTAACTCTAAATCTCTGATTCTATAATCTCATGATTCACCATTTCTATGGCTTATTGACTGAAGTCTTTATTTAACTTCTCATGCCAGGTCATATAAGCGAAGGAACCCTCTCATTTTCGAGATGGTGAGGTCCCTAACCTTTCTGACTGAGTCAAATAAATCAAGCCCTGATCTAAAATTTACATTACTTTCAACTACTCAGTTATTCATAATGGTATTCAAAATAGTTAATATAGATATAGAGCTTCAAATCTTTTGAGATGATGCTGTGAATAAGATTATATAGGACAGAAGGTAACTACATAACCATTGAGGAACCCTGCAAACCACAAGTGATTAATGTCTGAGGTGACCTAAGGGCCTCTGAGTGCATGCCTTGCCCTAACCTGGGCCTTAGAACATGGTTTGAGCTAGTTTCCCTTAGGATGCTACCTAATTTTCACTTACATCAGTGACAGCTCTGTGTCAGTCTTTAGCATTGATAGCATAACTCGGCAAGGTCATCCTTGGTTAGAGTAAAAAGACTTAAAATAGATGAATTATAGTTTTCCCATAGGAAATATTGCAAGGAAAAAGCAATTTTCTAACCCCACCTTCTGAAAATCTGACCCTGAAGATGAAGTAATCACACACACACACACACACACACACACACACTCACAAACGTTTTCTGAAGCACTCCTGCCATCTGGACATCTTTATAATTTATATGCTAATTTAGTATTTTCTTACTAAAAGATTTCATAGGTCTCTAATATCTAATATACCCCCACTTCTTCATTTACTAGCCTATTGTCTCATCCCTTTCTCTCCCTCCCCCCTTTTTTCTCCATTTCCCCCTTTCATTCTCATCCCTTTCTTTTCATTCCTTCTACTTAGCTCTCTCTCCTTGCTGATTCTTCCTTTCCCACCCCTCCCCTGGAAACTTGTGTTTGAATATTCCCTTTGACACTTATTAGCTGTGTAAGCCTAGGCAAATCCCTTTATCTTTTCTTGCTTCAGTTTCCTCCTCAGTAAAATGAAGGGGTTGGATTTGATGACCTCTAAGGTTTCCTCAAGCTCTAGATTTTTAATTTATGATTCTTCCCTTTCTTTCTGTTCCCTCCTCTTTCCTCCCCATTCCTTTCCCTTGTTTTCCTTGCGTTTTCTTCCTTCTCTGCTTTTATCCAATCTGCCTTCCTTTCTCCTCTTGTTCTATCTACTTTCCTGACCTCCTCTTTGTTTCTTTTTCCTCTATATTTTCCCCTTTCAATAAAAGGGAAAGCCAATAGAGATGTAATGATGTGGGTAGGATCCATAGAGTTACAGTATAATATGATTACTTTTTGAAACAACCTACTGAATCCAAGCATGTTATTGAGTTATAGTAAATGTTTCCAAATAAGCAATGTCCTCCACTTGAGTGCTCTCTGAATGGGAATCCCTGAAAGAAGAGTCATCTCTATGTCTAATAAAGAGCTCTAGAGCTCTGAGCTTTCTTTCCAAAGCCCACTGCCCAGGTGGATTAGATTTCCCTTGGTGCTCTGACGACTCAAAATGATTCGCTAACATGAACTCCTTGCACTCTTTTTACAGACAGATGATTTCATTAAAACATATGAGTCAAAAAACAGGATTACAATACAAAAAATAGTCACAGAGAAAGTGCCACATCTTCCAATTGGGTTTAACGTTTATAGAATGGCTCAGGGGTTGAAGAGAATGTTGTCTTTCCTCTAGATGAAGGGAAATGTGCTGATTTAAAAAGGAAATTCAGTGTGATGGAAAGAGAACAGGACTTTAGTGTCAAAGAACCAAGGTTGAAAACTGCTTCTGCTTCTGATTGTATATGTGACCTAGACTAACTCATTAATCTTTACTGCACCTTAATTATTAAATATGTAAAATAAATTGTGAGATGATTTGTGTGCCCTTCCCAGTTCAAAATCCTTCGACAGTGGAAAAAAGCACTGACCTTTGGAATCAGAAGACGTGCTTTTAACTTTTATTGTTATATATGTTCCTGTGCACTGGGATTATCCTTCTCACTTCCTTTTCCACTAATCAGTTATTACCCCCAGTGTTTAAGCTCCATTTCCAAATTAAGAGGCTGTGAGTAGGTGCGGTGGGGATGAGTAGTGTTATTAATTATGAAGCCATACTGTGTTGCTTCTTTCTATGATCATCAGTTACTATAAATTAATTAATTACCTAGACTAATTAGCTAAGCTGGTCTGGTAAGCATAGTTGGTATAAACCATTCTACTAGAAATCAGTGACACACTCTCACAAGTGCATCCATATCTCATAGATTAAGTTTAGAGAGTGCCTAGGGCAAAAAGGTGATATAATACCTCCTGAATGTCATTTTATTGGGCTCCTTATTCTGTTTGGATATAGTTTATCTTTTCTGCTGGGCTTAAATGTCCTTGAACTTTGAGACTTGAATATGCTTTCCACATTTCAATCAATCTCTCATAGGACAGTCATGCAGACACTCTCACCAGCCACTGCTGTCCTGGAGAGTGAGGCTAGGATGTCAATGAAAAGTCCAAATCCTCTGCCCTTCTGAAGTTCACTAGTTCCTTCTTTGGTTAAGAGAAAGGGAAAAATACCCAGATTAAGGTTCAGATGCTCTCCTTTCTTCCAAATGATTCCTTCTCAGGGGGTAGCTCTATCTCATCTCTCCCACCAGATTTCTGAATCCCTTGGAGCTGAATTGGCTCAATATTTTATTGATGATCCATAGGGCATGACCAAGTTTCTTCAACCAACCTGAATATTTTTCCTACACTTTAAGTGTGAGGTCATTCCAATCGATCAAGGGAGAGTCTAAGCTTATTTTAAGCTTTTATTGATTCAATAACAAAATGTTCTCACTGTTAAAATACAAATTTTTAGCATCTTGACATTTATTGTACCTAGGGTGGGATGATTTGCTTGATTTCCTCAATGGTCTGCATCCTTACAGACAAAACTTTGAGAGGAAGCATGACATAGTAGATAAAATGCTTGATATGGAATCAGGAACATTTGGATTTGAGTTCTTCCTCAGATGCTTACTAACAGTGCAGTCCTGAAAAAGCCCAAACTTCTCTTAGCCTCAGCATTTTCCCCTGTAAAATGGGGGTGATAATATCACCTATGCATGAGAAAATTTGTGAAATCCTTTGCAAACCTTAAAGGGGAGGGGACAAATATTGATATAGTACCTACTATGTATCAGACATTGCATTAAGTACTTTTAAAAATTTTATCTCATTTGAGATAAATCCTACAAAGGAGGTTCTGTTATTAACCCAATATTACAGTTGAGGAAATTGAAGGAAAGGGAGCTTCAATTACTTGTCCAGGGTCATGCCCCTAGTCAAGTGTTTGACGCTGAATTCAAACTCAGATCTTCCTGACATCCTATCCACTATACCCCCTTGAAGTGCTATAAAAAATAATTAACTATTACCACTACTATTATTATTTTATCACTATTAAGCAATTTGCCTCATCTTTCTGAGCATCTGTTTCTAATCTTTAATTTGTGGTTAATAGTATTTTCATGATCGACTTTATGGGGTAAAGTGCTTAGCAAATTTTAGTGTTGTGTAGATATAAAATTATATGTGAGCTGTAAATCGTCATCATCATTTCATTTTCATCTTCTTGTTCAACAAATTTCAAACATAAACACTACTGAGAAAAGTGACTACCTTGATATTAATATTTGACACAATGTTAGATAGACTGTTGCACAGGTGTTTAATATAGTTTGTTTTTATAATTTAAAATGAGTATTGATCATAACTCAACTTTTGTATGTACCATGAAAGTATCTTTTGGAAAACTCTAGTAGCAAATGGGATGATATATACCTGTCTTTTCTCCACATACTTGAATTTCTTCTCTATATTTTAAAGTTTTTAAAATAATGCTTAGCTTTGTTATTTTGAGTATATGCTATGGTGAGATTGCCATCATCAATTATTATTTCATTTCATACTGTCACTTTCTTGTAGCTTCAGATTTGTATTTGTTAATATATGTTCCTTTAATATGCTTATGGGTTTTATAATAATTTATCTTTGATACTAAAACACTTAGGTATTTGTATATTTATGTCCTTTTGCAAAGAATTCAGATGTGTAATAGATATTAGGATTCATTTTCTAGTAATTTTTCCCATAGAACAGTTGCATGAATATGATGGTACGATGATTTATGTTTTAATTTGGAGAACCTATGTGTTAGTATATATTTCTCCAGTTCTTCCTTAGGTAATTCTTGTGATCAAGATAACAATATTGAAGAACGAATAAATGATAAACAACTTTTGAGTGGATAAATAATTCTCCTCACAACTTGGTAAAGAAAGCAGCTTAAGAATTATTATTTTCTTCATTTTACAGGTGGTGAAACTGAGGTTCAAATAAATGACTTAATTTGTCTAATACTATACAGTTAATAAATCACAGAAAAATTTTGAAAGCCCAAATGCCCTGATGCCAAATTCAGTATTGTTTCTACTAGCTTCAGATAAGGGATTGTATGTAAGGCTCAAAGAGTTAAAAACATAATCAACATGTAAGTTCATTTTCTAATTTTATCTTGATGTGCTGCTTTTTTTTTCTCTTGCAGCAATTATTAAAACAGCTCTTCCCAACATGGACAGAGAAGCAAAGGAGGAATACCTAGTGGTTATCCAAGCCAAAGACATGGGTGGACATTCAGGAGGCTTGTCTGGGACCACAACTCTCACTGTTACACTCACTGATGTCAACGACAATCCTCCAAAGTTTGCCCAGAGTAAGTGATGACAATTTTGAGTTTGGAGCTATTTTTGAGCTATCTTCTGTATTTTGTGGTTTGTTGAGGTTAAAATTGGACCAGAGTGACATATATGTTGGATATTACAAAATCTTAATACTTTATCCATTAGTGACTAAAGTTGTGAAATCAAAGAAAATTCTTCATTATCTAAGATTTTCTCGGATTCATCCTTGGGCATAAGAAGTTATCAGTTCTTTACAATATGTTATATTTATGCATTAATATATTAATGAATTATGACTTCAAACCGAAATGTAGTAAAATCCCCCATATATGACAGATTTCAAGAAAACTGAAGCTGTCAGAAATGAGCTACAAACTCAGAAGCAAGGGAGGAAAGATTTTTGCCAATTAAAAAATAGCTACTATAAAACCCACGCCTTCCACGAAAAGAGTCTAGAGTCCCCATCAGGAGACAACACTAGCCCCTATTAGCTAAAAATTATGTGCAAAATAAGGAAAATGGTTTCTAAAAATCTTGGTTATCTTACTTTTAAAAGCAGCAGTGTATGTTTTGAGTAAGGGAGATGTAGGGAAGTATTGCTAGTGGATGACTTGATGAAGTCAATTAAAACTGAGAGCTAACAGCAAAGAAGAGGAAAATCACAGAAGTATGAGAGCCATTTAGCATAAGGACAAGTATTTCAGTTCTCTCCAAGGGCATGTGCACACAGAACAATCACTGTTCTTAATGTTCACTTTAATTCATCAATAAATAATGCCCAGTGTCTTTCCTCAACTAAAATCCTTTTCCTGATATCTCATTGTGGCAGATAGATGACATTGGACTCTCCAGAGCTATGAAAATAGAGTAAATGCTTTGGTTGGTCCTGAAAAGCTATAGAGACTTCAGATATAGGCCCATCAAAGAGCTGTCCTATGTCCAGGTCAGTTCAGAGTGGCTCTTCATCAAAGGTTTCAGTCACAGAAATTTTAATTATCTGACCATTAAAAACAAACAAATAAATATGCAAAAAAACCTTCACTTCATTAACCCAACTCCTAAGGGATAAAAGTTAGCTGTGATTTTCATCAATATACATATAGTTGAAATCACAGCTCCTTGATGTATCAATTATATTTAAGAAGGCAAGAAAATCTGAAAGTGACGTCACAACAATTATTTTCTTTTTAAAATTATTTCTTTTTAACTGCATGACTTTAGTTATTTGGGAAATGTATTTATGTGGAATTAATTAATAATATCAAATAAATTATAAGATCTTAGTTAATAAGTCCTATTTGGAATACATATGCATACATATGTGCTTATGTGTGTGTAATCTTCCTACTTTAGTAATTTTAATACTATGATATCCTGGAGTCCTGAAAGAGTTGATATAGATACTAGAGGTGTCTATTTTAGCACAAGGAGAAACATAGAGGGGCGCTTGTAGTTTTTGCCTTTCATATCTATGGTAAATGACTCTTTCCTTAATGACTCAGAGTCTGGTTTTAGGGTGTGGGAGCTTGAAGCAGGTACAAGAAGAAAGCAGTCTACCATACTGGGAGGAACACGAACACCATTCAGAAATACTAGACTTGGGTACCAGTTCTGCCAAAGCTTTGAACCATTGACAACTTCTCTGCCTCAGTTCTGTCCTCTACTAAAAGTTTTGATAAAATGATTTTCAAGGTCCCTTCCAACTCAAAGACTCTGTCTCTGGCCCTCTCTTCAGAAAGTTTTGGAATACTATTTGATTCCCCAGGAGAAAAACCTGCCCGCCTGCCAAACAGCCAAATGCCTGTCTATGCAGGAGAGTAGCTAGGCTGATGTTTCTGTGCCAACCTTCTCTTCTTTATAAAAAGTAGAGAATCTGGCTGATGTAATAAAGTAGTTACAGATTCAGAGAATCCTGGAGCTCAAACGAACCTTGAAAGTCTTTAGACTAGACATATCAAATACATGATCTGCCCCACTAATGATCCCAAGTAACTTGAACCAGGGAAATAATGAAGAAGGAAAACAAAATACAATAAAGCATAGATATCATTATATTTTAAAACTATATCAACCTGTGTCCTACAGGGATCTTTAAATGAGGATTAATTTCTATTTGAGTTTGACAATATTGCTTTAGACCATCTTTGATCCTAGGTGGGGTGCCCCTTTGCAACATCCCTGATGATTAACCATCCAGTCATTGCTTGAAGACTTTGAGGTCAAATATATGTAAAGATAGCCAAATAGATATTTGAGACACACCAGCAACCATGATTTAACCATCGTGGAACTGATTCAGGATACTTTATTGCATACTGCAGGCTAAGCTAGGCAATAGTATAATATAACATAGATTCCTAATTTTAAGCAGGTACAAGTGGAGATTTTTCCTTATTGCCAAGAACTTTTTCAAAGTTTTGATAAATTTCAATAGAAAGTCAGTTGTGGTCTAGAGGAAAGTGTGCTGGAATTCAGAATTAGAAGTTATTGGGATTTAGCTCTTACTATGTTACTTGCTAGTTTTGTGTGACCTTGGGCAATCCATTTTACCTATAAAAGCCTGACTTTTCTGGTCTTGAAAAATAATATAATCACTCCAATATTTTGCATTTCAGGAGTTATAAAGATTGAAAGACATTAAATATGGAAAATTCTTTGTGAAATTTATAGTACTAGAAACTACCAGAGCCAAAGTTGGGGAAGGGCAGACAAACATTTTGATAGAAATGCAACATATTTTAATCGGGCGATAAAGACACTGATAACTGATAAGAGTTTAATCTCAATCTCGGTAACTCATTCATATCTAAATCAGATAGATGCTTGCTTCAGGATATTGTGATCAGAGCTCCTATAGAGCTCATTTGCACCGACTACAAAGGAAATATTTAGGATCACCTGTCAGTCATTTGTCAAAAACAATTTATTAATGGTTTGCCATGTGTCAGGCATTGCACTAAGGTCTTGGAGGGGAAGAGGAGGAAATAAAAAACAAACATGGTTGCTACCCTCAAACAGTGCTCATTCGAATAGAAGAGACATCACGTAAACAATTAAGTGCGTACAAAATGAACACTAAATAGAAGGCAATCTCTTTGAAACCAATTTTTTCTCAGGATAAACTGTGCTTACCAGCCCCCTGGTATGTAAACAGCACAATTTTTCCTTCAGAGTTTTATTTGTACCACTCATTAAAACTCAGAATCCCTCTTGTGCTTAACTCAAGAGACACAGACGTTGGCAATGAGATATGCAATCACTGTGTTCTTGTATGGAGGGCAAAGTGGGTATTATATTTTCTCACTTGTGAAGTCAGGGTAGGGCAGGAGTGCAATAGACTTGAGCATGTGTCTAATGATGCAGACACTTTTATGGGGAGTTTCACAGAGTAACACATCAGTGTAATGGCAAGAGACAGCTCTTTGGGCTGAGCCTAGCACACAGGGCCTCTCAATAAGCATTTGCACAGTCTGCTTTTCCCCTTCATGTTTGTGCTTGACCCTTATTGTTTGTGAACCAAGCAGCTGATGGAAAGGAAGAGTACACAAATGAACACAGATGGAACAAGGGAAAATGCAGTGGCCTGGGAGCCAGAAGATCTAGGGTTTAGTTCCCACATTAATAGCTATGTGACCTTCAGCAAATCACTTCGGCTCTCAGGCCTCAGCTTTCTCATCTGTAAAATGAGGGAATTAAGCTCAAATCTGACTCAAACAATAAGTTTGCAAGCATCTTATTAGACAGTTAGGCTGATTCAGGGACATTGAATTAAGTGATGTGTATCCCCCTTCTAGCTCTATTTTGTTGCAACTCCTGAGATTGAATCTCATTGAAAAACTCTTGTAAGGAGGCAGAGGAGAATTTATGATTTCAGGAATACTGGGAAGGCTAAACTCTACACCAATTCCATCTCCTCCCCCTCCCCCAAACACATATCTTCTCCTGGCTCTAGTGCGATCTTCCAATACCTACAATTTGAGCCTTCCTTTGGCTTAACACTTTGTTTCATGTTGAAATGCAGGTCTGAATAAAAAAAGAATAATACCTTAAACCCTATCAAGCATGAACTTTTTTTATGAATGAGTTTTTAAGAAGGATTAACAGAAATCAGAGGTTAAATATGAGGACTTATGACAATTCTCTCCTCTTAAGTTTCCTATGTGACTTTGGGCATGTTAATTGCCCTACAATCTGTTTGTTCATCTGTAAAAGAGGCCATTTTATAGATTGCCTCTGGCATGCCCTTCACCACCAGGACTGTGGTACTATAATGGATAACTGAAAGGGGGCTCATGGAGAAGGGAAAGAAGACACACGAATTTGAGTTGGTTGGGATCAAAGTCAAAGTTCAATGACTTTACATCTTTTCCAGGGTCAATCCAATGATGGGTCTGCTTCCCCCAAACAGAGTGAATACTGATCTATATAACTAGGCTTCTCGTTTTCACCAAAGTATTAGTATGTTATATAAGTAGAGATCCCTGTTTCCTAGTGCTGGCACAAAGATAGAGGGGATCCAGGAACCTTGGCTCTGTTCTTGATGACTGTCCTTATTAGAAAGCATTGACTATGTAGCACATAAACTGACTCACATTTCAACCATACTTTGGAATTTTAAATCTGCTTTTCTCATACCAACCTGGAAAAGTCACTTGTAAATTAAATGCTATTTTCCTTCTTTGGCAGATGAGGCAACTGAGGCTGAGAGTTTCAATGACTTGCCTATGACCATAAATCTTCACAGTGATAAAAATCCATACTTAAGTCAAGGTCTAGGCTTAAATTTCGTGAGCTTTCCTTAAAATGTTTGAACTGGAAGGGACCTTAATGATAAAACCATTCATTGCTCTGAATTGATATATGAAAATACTGAACCACCCCTACCTACATTTTCATAAGGAACAAAATCTTAAGCCAAAAGAATGAGGCTCAAATGGTAGAAATCAAAACATCTAGAGCTTAGGGAAGAATTTTGAGTATTTTGGGGGGAAGCATAGGGAAATGATTCATTCAAGGTTAAGCTAGAACCTAGAACCTTGTTTTCTTGGCCAGAAGGGCAGTGCACTTCCCAGTAAAAAGCTGCCTGCTGCAGTTTCAGCACCTATGAAATGACTTAGTGAGGGTCATCCAGTTTCTGAAGAAGCTTGGCCCCTTCATTAAATCATCACTCACACCAGCTGGTCACCTCTGTCCATTCCAACAGAAAGGATGAGAAGTAAAGAGAGATGATTGATTACCTCTTAAACAGATGTGAGGTACAATGACAGGGCAGTGTGGTTTGGGCCATCCCTGGGCAAAATCGTAATTTGTTTTCTGGATTCTTTCAAATCTTTCTCACCCTCTTTCTTCTTTCCTCTCTATCTCTGCTCTGAATTTCTTGGGTTTCCTCTTGATACTGCTTCTACAACTTTACCTTTCTTGATAGGTTAAAACTTAGATTCCTTTTACTCATTTTTCTCAGGACTTTTCAATGTTTTCTCTTACTTGGATAAATTAATGCATGATAAAGCGTGTATGAATCATGATGTAGCAGCAGGGGAAAACCAAAGCCATTCTGAGGCTATAGTGAACAAGCACACAAGCAGAGAGACAGCTTTTTGCTCACTCAGGGACTAAAAGGAGATTTGAGCATAGAATAAAAAGTGGGTCTTTCAACACAGATCCCATAGAAATTACACAAAGTTTTATCAGAATGTGCTGTCCAGAGTCAACTAAATGTTTAGTGTCCAAAGGGGCCTTTTAAATCCAGTAGCCAACAAAATAATGTTCAGTGATACATTCTGGATATAATGAAATGTTTGAAAACCTTGAAACTGTTATTTCAGTCAAATCTAGCTAGGGAGAAGATAATGGGAAGAGAGCTCTTTTATTTAGGAGTACATATTTTTTTTTTTTTTGCCTCTAGTAAAAGATGTTTGTGCCCTAATCTTGATGGTTTCTGAATTTTTAGGGGATTTTTTTTTGTTGTGGGAGGGAGAAATTCTTTAATGAAACCTAAATTATATTTTTCAGGCTGACTACTAGTAAGGAAAAATGTAAATATGGCTTGTGTGACTACTAGTTAACTCATTCAGGACAAATGTTTGGCTGTCCCTCTAATCAAAATTGCACAAATCCTAATAATGCCAAACGACAATTATCCCTTTATGGAAATTCACGTACAGAAAGAATGGAGGGGTGATGTTGATGAACCTGAACCTGTTTTCAAATGAAAACCTGTTTTCAAATAGTAGACTGCCTTTGATGAATGCTTTGAGTGAGGTCTGAATTGGAGACTCCCTCCCTTTCCACTTTCTGACACCATTTAAGGCTGTAGTTAATGCTCTAATTAGCAGCTCTTCTTTCTCAGAAAATTGTTGTTTGTATTCAGTAATGGCAGATTAGGTTAAAAATCACCCCCTTTGTTAGAAGAAATCAATATCAAATATAGTAACATTGATGCAGAGAAAAAAGGAAAATAGCAGGTTCAGAAGGTGGCATTTGCAATATGTCTTAAAGATTTTCCATAGTAGCTCTAGGAGTATCAGAATGTGTTCCCTTGATATCTATCTTAATTAAAATGATAGCTGAATGAGATTGGGTCTACCCTTAGCTAGGGTATGAATTTCCTTAAAATCAGAGTCAGGGAGCCATAGTGGTTGGAATGCTAGATTTGAAAATTGGGAAGCTCTAGGGAAAAATCCCACCTCAGAAGCTTAATAGCTACATGACCTGGGACAAGTTCTAATATCTTAAAGTCTCAGTTATTTCACCTGGAAAGTTGGGATAATTATAGCACCAACCCATAAGGTTATTGTGAAGTTCATTTCTCTGACCCTTGGAATATTCTCCTTCTACCCCAATTAGTGTCATCCTTGGCTTCCTTTAAATCCCAACTAAAATCCCATCTTCTATAGGAAACCTTCCCTAATTACTCTTAATTCCAGTTCTTTCTCTCTGATAATTATTTCCTACTTATCCTGTATATGACTTTCATTGTATGTATTTGTTTGCATGTTGTTTCTCCCAATATATTATAAGATC
This sequence comes from Potorous gilbertii, assembly GCA_028658325.1. Taxonomy (NCBI): domain Eukaryota; kingdom Metazoa; phylum Chordata; class Mammalia; order Diprotodontia; family Potoroidae; genus Potorous; species Potorous gilbertii. The sequence continues at coordinate 145,021,978 of CM053769.1, forward strand.
CTTCAGACTAAGGATTGTCTTTTGCCTCTTTGTGTACCCCCAGTACTTAGCATAATGCCTGGTACATTTGTCATTGGACAGGTCATTGCTGTCCATGGGGTTTTCTTGGCAAAAATACTTGGAATGGTTTGCCATTTCCTTCTCTAGTCTGATACTTAATAAGCATTTAATAGATGTTTAATGAATTAATTTGGAATGATTTTGTGAAATGCTGTTCAAAATGCAGAGCTCTATGTTACTAGTCTAATAATAGTATGTTACATAAAGCTTTAGGGTTATATATACCCACACACTGATAGATAGATAGATAGATAAATAGATAGGTAGAGACTTACATACACTTACAGATATACACAAACATGCATACATACATATGCATATATATGGATTTAGAAAATACAAGTTAGATACATCTTTTGTGTACCAATGACAGACTCCCAAAGAAAATTATTTGTAAACAAAGAATAATTTTTGTGTTCTTCCTCTGCCCCCATTTACCTAAGAGACATAGTGGCATGTGTTTCCCTTTTTTGTGTATGTGGTGGCAGGGGGAAAAAACTGATGAAAAAGAAGGAAAAGGATTACCTTTAAATGGACTAAAAGGGATGTAGGAGACAAATTCCCCTTTAACAACAACAACAACAATATCAACAAATATTTGATCAAATGAAATGAGAAATGCAATTAAAGAATGTCCAAGTTGAAAACTACCTCTGAGATTAACTGGTTCAGTCATGTCATTTGTCAGGTGGGGAAAAATTGAGACTTGAAAGAAAATGACTTCCTTAAGGGCACACAGATATTTCTAGTCAAAGGCAGGACTGGATTTCAGGTAATACTTAGCTGAATTTTCCTTTCTTGATGTTACAGCCCACAAGCTGGTTTTTCATTGGCATTAGGATGTCCTTGGCAAACCAATGAACACAGTAATTCGTGGTCTGAAGTAGTTACTGTATCTTTTGAAATATGAATGGGAGGACTCCTGAATCTCCACTAATTAGACAGTTTTCTACCCCACAGAAAAATAAGTACACACTGTAATTGTATTCTGTCTAGAGAGGTTTGAAGGCAGGGTGTGTGGTCATCAGAGCGGTGAGTACTTTAGTAACAAGAGAAATCTTTCATGTATCTGAACAGCTTGCTGGAGGGCACAGCAGAAGTTTAGTAATTGGATTTTATCAAAAATGGGCTACAAGTCTGTAAATACAAAGGTAAGTTCAAAAGTGCCTTGCAGTGTGCCACGCATTGCATCTTTTTCTGTGCTGAAAATAGCTTAATATTTTATGTTTGGTAACACTGAACATCCCCGCAGGCAGTAGATGGGATAATATAGCAAGAGAAAAGAGGAGCATTCACACAAAATCAACCAAGTATTCCCACATTATGCTGCTCTAAGTACATAGCTCGAATAAATATGGTTTGTTTATGTCTCATATCCCATCTATCCACTCAAGGAGGTCAGGAAAGAGGGAAAAGGATGATAGGAGAGTTGCAATCTGATTTAATGTTCAGTGTTTTCCCCTTGTTTTTAAGGTCTGTATCACTTCTCAGTACCAGAAGATGTAGTTCTTGGTACTGCGATAGGAAGAGTAAAAGCAAATGACCAGGATATTGGTGAGAATGCCAGGTCATCTTATGACATCATCGATGGCGATGGGACAGCTCTGTTTGAAATCACTTCAGATGCCCAGGCCCAAGATGGCATTATTAGGCTGAGAAAGGTAAAGTATAAGTAAGAATTGGAATAGATTTTATTTTAAGAAATTGATTGTGTTTATATCACATTTTTGTAACTCGAATTTGTTAAAGGATAGAGACAGTATGAGTGTTAAAGGATAACTTTGTTAGATGAAATGTTCTGGTACATAGGCTCCAATCTTTACAAGCTTATTATATATATGTATATATATATATACATATATATATATATGTATATATGTATGTATATCTTCCTTATATGTACTCTAAAGTTTAACCTTCTTGCTTGTCCTCCCCCATGGCACTACATTTCCCATTTAGATGCCTTTGTTCAACCCTGCTTTCAGCGTATTTGCTTTGACCAAGATTCATTGAATCACTATTAAATAACTATTTTAATTATAATAGTATAAACCCTATAGCATTAGAAAACATAGCAGCCTATTGAGTGATAGATACTATGTAAGAGTGTGGTTGAAACTCTGAAACATGTAACTCTTTAGAGAGAGAAGGGGATTTAGAACTCACTTGGTTCAGCTACCTCCTTTTACACATAAAGAAACTGAAGCCCAGAGAAGTCTAGACACTTGTGTGAGATCCTTAGTGGAGAACCAGAACTAGGGCCCAAGTTTTCTGATATCCAAACCAGAGTTCTTCTACTCACAAATTTTCTCCATATTCTCTAGAGGAAGGAGTCATAGAACCATTAATTCCAGAGTTGGAAGGGACTTCTGAGTCCATCCAATCTGATACCTACCTCAACTGCTGCCACAATAGCTCTCCATCATGCTCTACAAACACATTCCTCACCTTCTCAATCATCCGCTGGTAGTTGCACTTAATGACCTAGTGAGAAGAAGATCTCACACTATAATGAGCCACAGCCTTGTCTCCTCTCAATTTCCATTTGTCAGATAGATGAATGAAAGTAACTTAAGGCACGATGTGATAAAGTATTTGCAGCCAATTGGCTTCAGATGCTTCCCTATATTAAAAATGGAAGTATTTTTAAGATTGATCCCTCAGATTTTAATTATGCAGGGATTACTACACAACAAAGTGTTTATGTAATTTAGCGGTCTAAAAATACCTGACGCATTATTGCGAGGTAGCTTTAAAACACATCAGGACTCTTGTGGGGCCCTAAGGACTTAGCACCAAGAGCCCTTTTTGTGTCTCATGCTAAGAAATGAATTGTAATGAAATGTACAAAGGTGACTTATGTTTGAAATAGAAGGTGATAAAGGGATATTTAAATTCACTATTGATCAACCAAGACATATTTCTGTGGGAGAAAATGATGGCAAGGGCCCCCATCTCATTTTACTGTTATTATTAGTTTTTCCATTGGATACTTTGAGACTCTTTCTTTTGAACTAAAGCAATTAACCTTTTGCTCCAGATCCCTTCAGAGTTACTCATAAACTCAAAAGCCCTCAAATTGTCACTGTGAATACTTGTCTCTACCACCAGTCACTTCTGAGTTACAATACGATTGCAGTGAGCAGTTTATAGGGAGTATTATTTATTAAAAGTAGCAGATATCTTTTCCACCAGTGGAAATTCACATGCTGTTAAAGGGTCACTGGGCAAATTGTAGTTAAGATGAGAAAGGAATTAGGTGTGTGAGATATACCTATATATCTATATCTATCTATCTATCTATCTATCTATCTATATATATATGCGTGTATATGTATGCGTATGCATAGCTATGCATACGCATACATACATGTATATGCATGTGCATGTATATGCATGTGTGTATATATGTGTATATGCATACACACCTACATATATACACATGCATGCACACACACGCACACACATACACACACATATATCTCCTGAGACTCATTAGTGTCTGCAGAGAATCTGAAATCACAAAGTAGGTACAGTAGGTATGATTGGCAAATTGTGGATATGCTGAGGTTGAATAATCTATTCATAGGTACAAGTGCTAGTAATTTCAGAAAGACGAGAAAAGTGAGTGTGTGCTTGGCTTGTTTACTAGACAATTTTGCAAAAGAGCAAAGTCCCATCAGAGCACACTTCAAATACAAAAATCAACACAAATTTTTCAAAGTAAGAATGTATATTTAAGCTTTCACAGACTTTCTGAAAGAGTTTGATAATTTCTGTTCATGTGCCCATTTTTATCCCACCTCGCACATCTTAAATTCTATTTTTTTATGAGAAATTGTAATGCAAATCTAAATACCTTTTTAGAGACATCCCAAATTTGTGTCCTTGAAATGTGAAATTACTATGAGATGCAGAGAATGGTATTGTGATGATGGAGATGCAGATGTGTGTTGTGTCAAATTCTAATATGGATTTATTCAAGGAACATTTTCTTTTACCCAGTGCCTTCATTAGCTATGATTCTATGCTTTTTAAAGATATGAAATATGAATGACCAAAATTTTATCAGAAATGATGCAATGAGGCAGCTTTAGGATGGGAAAGGTATAAGCAATAATCTATTTATACATCTTCTTTCTTGTCTTTAGATGTCTAGTTATAAAACAAATACCCCAATATGCATACACATACATATATCTCTTCATAAGGATATCTGTCTATATAGTACAAACAACAAGACAGAATGCCTTCAAGGAAATCCTGAGTAAACTAAACCTAAATTTGTCTCCTGATTAATGGTGCAGTCATTCTTTGGAAATAGAATTATTTTTTTTTTCAAAGCACACACCTTTTTTTTTATTGGGATTAGCGTTAAATTCTGCTTTATAATGTCTCTTTAGACTAAACAGTGGTTATTTCTGGCCCTTTCCATTCCACACACTGTTGTAGAAATAATAAAATATTCTTCCCAGATAGAGATGGTATGTGATGCCTCCTTATCTCCTACTAGCAGAGGACCGATTAAATGTGTGATTAGTATGCAGGTCACATCAACACTAGTAAAATTTTATTACGGATCCAAAGTGAAATTTTGATGGTACAATTCATGACGAAGAATATTTTGTGAATTTCCCTGGAAAAGAGGAAAACAAAACAAAACAATAGGAGATTGCTTTCACTGAGCCTGTATAATAAACAGATATCAATAAATGCCTATAAAATTTACAGGTTGGATCCTGGGGAATGGGAAGCAATTGCATTAAAGCTCACTGAATGTGTTTAAATGCACATAACTTTCATCCATCAGCATTATATTCATTTGTTCTTGCTTCTGTGGTCATTAGTGAGAGACATTCATCTTTGTCATTCTTAACAGCCCCTGGACTTTGAGACCAAAAAATCCTATACACTGAAGGTAGAAGCAGCCAATGTTCATATTGATCCGCGCTTCAGCAGCAGGGGACCGTTCAAGGATACAGCCACAGTAAAAATTGTAGTCGAGGATGCTGATGAGCCTCCTGTCTTCTCATCACCTACTTACCTTCTGGAAGTCCATGAAAATGCTGCCATTAACTCTGTGATTGGTCAGGTGACTGCCCGTGACCCTGACATCTCTTCTAGTCCTATAAGGTATTTCTTCTTTAAAGTTAGTACTAGGAAGTTTCTTTGGTCAGCATACTGAGTATATTTACATACAGCTTGCAGTGATGTTAGAACCTATGTCTTTTCTCCAGATTATGCTAAATTGTGACAGCTTCCCCCCCTTTGAAAAAGCAGAGTTGCAAATGCTTATACAGATTGGTTGAGTTCACTTTGTTTTTTGTTCTGTTTTCTTGTTTTTAACAATAGAAAAGCAAAAAGCATTTGGTTGTTTTGCCCCTTTTGACAGTTATAGTGAATTAAATATAAGAAAGTAGAGGAAGGAGCCAGCAGGGCCTAATCACTCCGAAGGCCCCTCTCTCCTTTCTCTATTTGACTCTTAAGTAACCTTCTGGTCTTTAATTGGATAATTCTGATTGGTTAGCATTTCTGGAATGGTGCCATAGGATAGGTACTGTTGTGTATGTTTGCAAAAATTTCCTTTGTTTATACTTTTTCACCTTGGAATTCTTCAGAGAATAGGAAATAATCTTTCATTTGGGTTTTCTAAAAATGAAGCTCGATTTTTCCTCCCTCTGGCCCTCCCCCAGTTTGTACATGTCTTTTTTCCTTTGCCAATTGCCCATATGACAGGACAGGTTCTCTAGCTAAATAGATTTCTTTCTAAAAAACACTGAAAATCTATAACTTGCTCACTGGTCTCCAGGGGTGAAGGATTGGCTAATGATGTGTTTGAGTGTGGATTTCAAATATTGTCTTAGAGATTTTTTTTAGGTATTAAAAAAATACCTAGAAGGAAGGATATCTTTTCAAAGAATTTTACAGGTTAAACCACGAAATGATAGCATCTGCTGCCTAACTCCAGTAGCAGTTGCTTTGTATACAAGTGTAAAAGCCCAATTCCCATTTAATTACCTGACTCCAGAAAACTATAGCCAGCATTCTACTTGACTGTCTTATTTATTCACCTCAATTTTAAAACACTTAATTTTTAAAACAATTTTAAAACCTCCCAGCAAAGTGACTAAGGCTGTGATAGTGAATGATTTCACATGGAAATGGAAACTGAATTGACAAGCCTGCTGATAAAACATGACCTTGGACAAAGAAAAGTCCACCAAACTTTTATGGTTGGACCATCTTGCTTGAAAGTAAGTCTGTTATGGTGGAAGTTGTTTAATTTTGCACTCTCAACCTCCAAGGCATTGGACAAACATGAAAAGATCACTGCTTTACCTGTCAGGAGATTTGTTCAACTAGATGGTGCAGTGGATAGAATGGTAGTCTTAGAGTCAGGAAGACTTGAATTCAAATTCAGCTTCACTGTATGACCCTGGACAAGTAACTTGACTTCTGTCTGCCTTAGAAAATGGAGATAATAAAGCCTATTTCCCAGGGTTGTTGTGAGGATAAAATGAGATACTATTTGTAAAAAGCACCTTAAAACATAATATGAATAATAACTCTTATTGGGTTCAAAATTGCTTCCATGGCAATGGTATGTTGGACAGGAGGGTAAGGTTGAACCTCTTTGACACATGCTTAGCCTTAAATTCAGCGTATTGTAGGCATCATAGTTACCCTTATTTGACATATATTATATATATATATGCATATGTGTCTATATGTGTGTGTATGTATGCATGTATACATATGAAGGAGTAATGACAAACAATAGAATGGACAATAACTAGTGAAGGAAACTGTTGGTATTCCTTATCTGATTGATTAGAGGGCTACACAGTCACTCTTTCAAGGTCACTGAGATAGAATGCTGAGATATAAACAAATATAGACTTCCTGCCCCTCATTGACT